>OLMO02000006.1:18712332-18745437 GCA_900291935.2 Cassiopea xamachana
ATTTAGGTTTACCTTTAGGTCATTATCCGACGTTTTCATACTCTGATGAGTGTCGGACGAAAAAAGCTTTCAGTATGTCAAAATTACGTTGCCGCTTTTTCGTGCTGTGGTAAATTCCATGTTTGCTAGTGATGAAATTGATAGATTTGAATGCATGACACATCAAGCACTATGAATATGTTGGGCACATGCCTATGCACTTGCAAGTGGCCATGCATGTCTTGTTAAAATGCCTGTATATTGCACTGCTTTTGGTGATATACTATATCATTTTATACTTAGTACATTTTGTGATCATAAACAAGCATACATACATTTAATACATTCTCTAATTACACGCATACATATTTGCTGATTATGTCATTAACTGTTATTATCAGCTTTTTTGATGATGATCTGAGTTTTTCAATACTTATTATTTTGATACTTATTACTGTTATCATGAAATATCAGCCTTTTGTATTTAGAATCTTCATGTTGTTTAATGTTTTTCTTTGTTGTTTTACCAGATCAAAATATCAAAAATGACATCAAGGAAGTGAGTGCTAAAACAACTTCCTCTCTCATTCATATTATTTTCTTTCACTTTCAATTGTAAAATATGCTTCCTACAATGCATGAAGATATGAAAGCAAGACTGAATTACAAACAAAATCTCTAGTTTATTCCAACTTTTTGTGAAAGAAGTGTCTCAAATTTCATAGTATCTCTTCATTGAACAGTAGCCATGATAAATTACAGGCTGTATAATATACGACTTTGGTGTAGCATAGATTTAGTTGGTGTCAACCAATAGACATGGGAAGTAGCAAAGAAAATGAGCAAATGCACCATTTTTGGTTTAAGTGATTTTATGTTGCTTTATTTTATTTTATTGTACATAATGCTTACTTAGTCAAAATACTTAAAATTCCTTGATAAGCTCGTGCTCTCTAGGTACCATGCCCATTAAGGGTAAGCATCCTTGGATAAATGCCCCTCCTCAGAGAACAAGTTTTACACAAGCCCCCTTGAATACATACCCCACCTCCTCGGCAGAGGAAGAAGTTAAAAGATGTAGTTAAATATTCAGCTCCAATATGTCATTCTACAATGACTATGGTAGCAGATGCATATCCTGCTGCTAGGGGAGGGCTAGGGAGGCTACAACCACAGAATATTATTCTGTGCTATAACCCCTTCAGAACATGTTACCTCCCTGTGAGGAGATGAACAACTATTTTTTCAGAGATTTTTGGCATTTATGCATCTACACCTACATGCTAGTCAGCGATACCTGATAAGGCATCAGTTGTTTTGGGACTGAGAGAAATCTCCCCCTCTTTTCCTCCCTCTGCCTCTTTTCGATTCAACCTTCTTTTGTATCCTCTTTTTTCCCTCCTTCTATCCTATTATCTTCCAATACCCTCCCTCTATCTCCACCCTCTTCCCCCACATCTATCTATATCTTTTTCTATATCTCTTTTGTTGTCATTTATTTAGCAGTGAGGGATTGTTGACATGTTTAAAATCATTTTTGTACCAACTTTGTTGCAATAAAGATTTAAGAAATAGCTTTTTGAATAATATAATTTTCAATGTATTGTCATCTTTTGAGTTTCTTTGCTGCTTTGCATTTGAGATATCTACATTCTTTTTCCTCACAATAACTTATTTCTGTTCTATTTTTCTCTATAGAGAGCATCCCAAAAACATGACACAGTCTCAAAGAGGAGAGATAAGTATAACAGTGAATGCCTTGGACAAACCACTTCCCTTCCTTGGAAATGATAATTATCAAATTAAGGTAAGGAATTGCCCACATGAATTTTTTAGCAGAGAGTTTTGTTTTGAAATGGGCATATCATTTTGCTCTTTATAAAATAAGTGTTTTGTACACAAAGAGATTTGCCTTTGTGCAATGTTGCTGAGGCTTGTTTATTTATATGAAATTAACTATGCCACAAGAATATCATTGTGGAACCACTTCTCAATTTAAGGACCCAGAACTGTTTTTTGTTTTAAGTTTATCATCAAGACTCTCCATTTTTAATGTTTTGCAGTGAAACTCTAATGACACCATGTAGTTTTCATACATAAGCAGGCAAAAGAAAACATCACTGCCACCTTATATAATGTATTAGATTTTGCCATATTGAGAGGAAATAAGGAGAGGATACAAAGAGATTAAAAATGAAATAGATAAATAATTATATACAATATTGATTGATTTATTGGTTAATTGATTGATTACTTAATTAATTAGTTGGTTGATTGGTTCATCAACTGATTGATTGATTGCTAAATTAATTGATTGGTTGATAATTAATTGATTGATTAGTTGATTAATGGATTGGTTGATTGGTTCATCAACTGGTTGATTGATTGATTGATTGGTTGACTGATTGATTGGTAATGTAGATACACACACACGAACCCAAGCATGCTCGTACGAATACACGTGGTCACGCATGCAAACCCAAAATCGCGCAAACATCACGCACACATGAATATATTGATGAATCGATAGATACATACCCTTAGGGACTGGTCGCTTGTCATGTCTCAGGGAGGGGCGGTGTTTTCTTCAACAGATGTTCCTGCTCTGAAACGTACGCCCAAATTGAATTAATTTTAAAACTTTTCCCATCTCATCATAAAACTTTTACCCCCATCTCTATCATTTTGGAGTATTGATAATTCCTTGTAACTACCGAAGACAGTTAAGACAAGCACAATTTAAAAATAGCCCATGATTAACTTTTCTGCGTTATAAATGCCGTGTTCGGCGATTGATATGGTAAGTGATTCATAGGCCCCACTTAAAACTTGTATGAAGAGATATACCCTCCTCTGAAAGAGACATTGTAAAGTTGTACCCCCCCCCATGAAAAAACACCGTCCTTCCTTGGGACATAATAAACGATCAGTTCCTTGTGTCCTAAATTTTGCCATAAATGATGACAATATTTGAGCAGCAAATTTTGTCGTTGAGAAAGTGTGATAGCATTAATGCACTTTCTTGTTTTAGGCAACGCAGTTAAACACATACCCACAGAGTTTTCGGCGGTAATTGTTTACTTATTTCATTTTTGGCTCGCTCGTAGATGGATTGGGAATTTTATACCAAATAATCGGCCCCCTCCCGAATGTTAGTTGTTGAAATTTTTCCAGCCCCCACATTTATTCCAGCCCCCAAAATTATTCTTTTCGAAGATTTCATGAGTAATATTGAGTTTCTTCTGAAAATTATTGAATCAAATAAGCGTTTTTCTTTATTATCTCATTCAGATTCCTTCTTAGCGTATGAAACCCAGTGTTTACGTAACTCATGGAATTAAACATTTAAACAATTAAAACATAATTTTCCTATGTTAAAGCTCCCCTGTTATTCCCCCTTCCCAATTATTCGGTACTCCAGAGTATTGCTTCAGAGCAGAAGCTAGAAGAAGCATTTCTCAGCGATCATTTCATGTTGATGAAAGCATTCAAAATGGCCAATTAATCTAACTGCTCATACTCTGAAAACTGAGACCCATTCTTTTGTTATCCTCGAGCTCAGTGATATTCAAAACATATGTGAATCTTCTGTCGTTGTAGTAACGCAATAGCCCATGATTCCCAACAGGCCTCATTAATCACCTCGCTTGGGCAATCTTTTTTGTTGAAATACATTTGAATTGGCTTTCTCGTATTAAATAAATTACAAGCAAGCCAGTTACCTGGATTTCTATGAATCTGTTTGATTTCTCTAGCATGCAGCGGCCTGCAGCACAAAAAAACAGATTGGAAAAAGAATGCATTGCTATGGAAGATACGAGAGCACTGAAGCGGAGGGCACAGGTAGCCATTTTCTAAATATTTTCATCCCAAAACCCAGTATTTCGTCGACGTAGTGTGAAATCTCTTGTGTGCAGAGCATAGTTAATTTTTCTGTACTGTAGAGTGTTTAATTCTTCTGTCTTCTTCTATTTACTTGCCCTGCACTATACTTAACATTGTTATCTTGTACTGTACTTTTTGTTGTAAAAATATCGAAGTTTTCTTTAGATGTAGAGTGTGTCTCTCTATTTAATCTAGTAGTTTACTTATCTTTATGGCATAATAGGGCTATGGTTGCTCCTAGCTAGAAAATTGTAAAGATTATAGTGTTGTTAATATTGGTTAGTCGATAAGTGGTCCATAAAAGCTCATTCAGGAGACAGTACGTATTATATGGAACAGCTGGAGACATGAGTGACTGCTAAGAATGTATGAGAGCCTATAGGCGTTGTCAATCCACCTTTTCGACGCAAAGTCCATGTGTTATATGGGGTCACATGACCTTAAAATAGCGCCCTATGATTGGTTAAGGCCTTGCTAACCAGTAGCACGTGGATTTTGCGTCGAAAAGGTGGAATTGCAAGTTCAATGTTGTAGAAGAAAATTTGTCTTCCCAACATTTGTTTTCTTTCCTTTGATGTAAAGGTATTCATGAAACTGCTTGGAATGCAAATAGAGGCATTTTCTCGTGTGAAACGAGACACCCTTTCAAATGGGATCATTCCCAGTGAGTACTGAGTTCAATATGCAAGTGTGTAAATTGTGCCTACTTCACACTTAATTGGAATAGCCATTCCCAAGCTTCAAATCATTGATTTCACCCGGATTTTCCACCTCTGTTGTTTTGAATTTTTTGTTTAGAGTCTTTTGAGAATATTCAGTTGAATGTGTCTTTCTCATTGGCAATAGCGCTTTCCCCATGCGCCAAATATAGGTTATGACGTTTACGCTCTTTGCATTGTGCGATCAGAACTCGGACAAACATTTTCAGATTTTTAAATGCAAGACAAATACACGCTCGATTCTTTTGATGAAATTAGATAGCTGCTAATCATGGCCTGGAGAAAAATGTTTGTCCGAAGTCAAGCCCAGAATGCTGTGCGCGAAAATTTGTGACGTCTACCGAGTAATGTGCTATTGTATTCATCACTTGACTGCTTGTAAATCCGTTTATAGTGGTCCTATTTTATTGTCAAAATCATGGCCTGTGATTGGTTGACAGAGGCCTGTGTTGAATTTGTCATTAGGTAGACGTTTGTGTCCAAAAAAGGCCTTTGCGTCTCCTTCTAATGTTGTTTCATATTACTTCTTAGATCGTTCCACATCGACTTGACATGCCGTTTTATATGACAGGACTACGTGTACCCATCTCTCAAAGGTATCAAATATGGCGTCATTATCTCATATTGTGGTACACACCATATGAGAACTACAATTATTGCCACAAGTAGTTTTAACGCAAGGGAAAATAGCTGTGAATGTAGTTTTTCTTCCCTTCAAATGCCCTCTTAGTTAATCGTTCCGTAGAGGAAAACGATAGCCCCCTCCCCCCGGAACAATGTTGGGCTTTTAAGGTAAGACATAGCGCAGGACGAATCGTACCCCAATTTTATCTGATAGGACCCATATCTCGAAGTAAATCAACATTACATGGGGGGAGGGGGAGGCAAAGAATAGAAAATTGCTGAAGTTGTGCTATGCGTTCCAAATCTTTTGGCAAGCATTGTAGCTGGAAATATTTCATTTACTTCAGCTACTGTTAAGAAGGTCTTATTTTAGAACTACAAGAATTTTATTTACTATTCGACGGATGAACTGATGTGCATTTTGTGGCTAAATTATTGTCCAATCGTAATATTAGTTCCATTATGCATTCTTTCACTATCGTTTCTCTCATGTTTATATTTTCGAGCTCACTTATTCTTTATTTCATTCGTTCCATCATGCATGTTACCTTTCTCTTTTCATTCGTTATTTACTAATCTACACTCTAGCATGTTAATTCATTTATTCATCCTTTGCCTCATTCCTTCTTCCCTCTGAAATACCTTATTGCAAGAAATTAAAGCAAAACATCAAATAGCGCGAGGGAAATGAACGCGGACCAAATTAACGCAGATTGGCTAAAAAACAACGTTTCATGAACATTGATTAACACAGATTGAATTGTGTCATAGCAAGTTTACGCCGTGGATTCCTCTCTTTATCAGAAAGGAAATCACACTGATTTACAACGATTCACATTGTATATATGATTTTGGTTCTCAAGAAATCCTTTACTTTTATAATGCAGACAATCTTCATATCTTTTATGCTTTCTCCCGTCCACATTACAACAAGGACTTCGGCATTTTCTTTTAATAAAGTGCTCAAATTGACGTAATAACTAACGCGGTACAAAAATTAACGCGAAATTAATTAACGTTGGTAAAAACAAAATCGCGTTAATTAACGTATCGCTTTAATTTCGTGTAATAAGGTATACAATTTTTCTTATCCTTCCATATATTAAAATCTTTATTTTGCTCTTTCATTATTTCACATATCCATCCTTTGCCTTATTCTTTAAACTCACATCTGATTAGTAAATACTGTTATCTCTTTCAAATCATGTATTCATTAATTAGTCTATTATTGCTAAAAGCTCAAATCTTTTTCTTGCGGTTTTTTTAAGCCCTTAACCATGATTTATCTATCCATTTTTCATGCTTACAGATATCAACTAGACGAGAAAGAAGCTGAGAGAATTCGAAGTTTGCGTGGAGATGAAAGTGACTGTGCTAGTTCTACTACAAGGAATAGGTATCTTGTATGCTTTGCAGAGGCAAATATGTGTATATGAAAGTTATTATATGTTGGAGTAGAATTCCCTTCTTAATAAAATCGACCAGGTCGATGGCATAATTGTTTCCTAAAAGTTTCTAGCCAAGTGATTCATCACAGTTTAAACCCACTGTGACAAGACTTAAGTCATGCTTGTCGTGTTCAGCAAGACTCATTAATTTTGAAACAGCGTTTGGTACCATGAGTCGACAGTGTTCTTGCAGTTAACGAAAATCAAGGAACATATTCTATGGTCTGAAAAATCTGTTTTTCTGACAAAATCAAAGAATTTTATTTCTCTGGAATATTTGTGTAGCTCTGATGAATGACTGTGCATGATACATGACAATATTGATAATTCAGTTGAATAGCAAGGCGTTAAAAAGATGAAACTGAAAGTCAATTAAAAAAATTGTATCTTGAACATGCTTAGAAAAAACGTTCTTCCTGACTAAGCATCAAAAGACTTTAGTCAGGGAAGAAACAACATTTAGAAAAAAAGGAGGATATATATATATATATATATATATATATATATATATATATATATATATATATATATATATACTCCTTTCTTCTATTAGTTTATATATATATACATACATGTACATGTATATATATATATATTCATCCTATTAGTCAGGGAAGATTGTACAAATTATGCGCAAAATCAGGGAACTTTTTGCTGCAAAAGCTGTACGAACTCTGATCGAACCCAATAAGGTATGGATGTTTTATTTTCAGTGTATTTGTAAATCTCCAAAATTTGATTTTTCATTAGAGTTTTGTACGGTTTTCTCTCAGCAGATCTGAGCTTAATGAGAAAGGTTCAGAGATAGATCGAGGTGTTCTTTCAGATAAACGTGAAATTTCCAAGTCGTCTAGAAGTAAAAGGTATTTGATTGTCTTCCTCTCTCGGCATTAAAAAATTGCAAGAGTCGTTGCATTTATATACGCTTGTACGCAGTTGTGCATGGTTGTATGTAGTTGTGTATCTTTACATGTAGTTGTGCTTTATTGTATGTAGTAGTGTATGATTGCGTGTAGTTGCATTACCCTTGCATATGATTGTGTGTTGTTACTTGTATTTATGTATGCTTGCATGTAGTTGTGCATGATTGCATGTAGTGGTGTACGCTTGCATGTAGTTGTGCGTTATTACATGTATTTGTGTACGCTTGTATGTAGCTGTGCATGATTGCATGTACTTGCTTGTGTTTGCATGTAGTTGAGCTTTATTGCATGTAGTTGTGCATGCTTGCATGTAGTTGTGCTTTACTGCATGTAGTTGTGTATGATTGCATTTAGTTTTGCTTTATTGCATATACACTCCCTTCATGAAAGTATTCTGACATTTTCGAATTTGGTAGCGAATTCATTGGGAGAGAAAGTAGTTTACAAATTTCAGAGACAATTTGCATGAAAACCTGTGAACGAATTTTCGGTAAACTTTTCTTGAAGCTTCTTCGGTCTTTCAATATATTAATTCTTGAAAAAATTCTACCTTAGCACTTTGTAAACAAACGCTATGAAGGTATTTCGTCAAGATTGCAACAATCAATGAAAAATACTTGGCGTATAAGCAGGGTTTGGAAATAGTGCTTTCTTGCAACAACGGGAAAGCTATCATAACACTTCAAAAGTCATTAGATGCCCAAAGTCTGGTGCTTTCGATATCTGCAAAGAACTTTTTACAAAACAAAAGTGCAAAAATTTCTAAAAGTTAGAAACACCGAGAACTCTCGCGACGTCCAGTGCTGAAAATTGTGTCAGTTGACATTACTTGACTTGTGCAAAGGTTTCTTATTTTAACAAAAAATAAACAGTAAACAAAGGACACTAAAATTTTGCAAAAGTTCTGCGCTTTTCAAATGCTATTGTTTGCTAAAATAGGAAATCTGTGCGGTATAAGCTTTCTACCACTAAACTAATGTCAGCTAACGTAATTTTTGGCACTTGACGTCGCGAGAGTTCTTGGTATTTCTAGCATTTAGAAACTTTTGCATTTTGTATTTTATAAAAGTTCTTTGCAGATGTCGAAAGCACCAGATTTTGGGCATTTAATGACATTTGAAGTGTTGTGATAGCTTTTCCCGTTATCGCAAGAAAGCACTATTTCCAATCCTTGTTTGTACTCCAAGTCTTTTGCATTGATTATTGCTATCTTGACAAAAAACCTTCATAGCGTTTGTTTACAGAATGACAAAGTAGAATTTGTTTAAGAATTGAAATACTGAAACACCGAAGAAGCTTCAAGAAAAGTTTAGCGAAAATTCATGGACAGGTTTTCATGCAAATTGTCTTCAAAATTTGTAAAATATTTCCTCTTCCAACGCTTTAGCAACCAAATTCGAAAATGTCCAGATACTTTCGTGAGGGGAGTTTTGTAGTGTATGATTGCATCTATACATGCATACTGAGTTGTGATGATGCACCACACCGTTTTTGAAAAACAAGTTTTTTTGGGAACCCTCGTTCTGAAGACCAATTAAACTTTAGGAACCTTATATCACTACATAGAAGCTAGTGACAAACTTCCGAATTTTTAAGTCTGTTATTTTCATCTCCAATATAGAATTGTAGTTGAGCTTTATTGCATGTAAATGTGTATGCTTGCATGTAGTTGTGCTTTACTGTATATAGTTGTGGTTGTAGTTGAATGTAGCAAAAAAATTGCAGTTGCATGTTGCAGTTGCGGGTCAGGTGTAGTTGTTGTTGTATGTAACAGAAAAATAGCATTTGAAAAGCGCAGAACTTTTGCAAATTTTAATGCCCTTTGTTTATTGTTTATTTTTTGATAGCGCTTCGATTGATGATTTTTTTTATGAACAATGTTGGTAGTGAACTTGATTTACTTATTCACGAGAGTTTCCTCATCCTTAGAGATCGACCCACGCTAAACCATAAAATTCCTCCATACCCCTGTGCGTTTTTTAATCCCCATAGGTTTCTTAGTTTGGTGTTAACTGTCTTTTTTCATAGATATCTCCTTATTTAGGCATTTCCGCCTGTTTACCCGTCTTTGTACAAAATAGAATTATTGGCAAATTTTTCGCTAAATTTAACTTGCACTTTGTTGGATACACATGAGTTTTTCTAAGAAAGTACGAGACTTAGGAAACTTTTGGAGATCCCCTATCTCTCTTTCTCCTTAGATATCAGACAACTGGAGAAGGTGGGGAAATGGTTCGAGATTTGAAACAAGATGAAAGTGAAAATGGTAGTTCTTCTGGCGGTAGAAGGTATTTTCGCTTTAAGAAATGTCTTTATTGAAAATATCAACAGCATTATGAAATTGTGTTATTACTAATAAGTTCATGAGATACTTTTTTATGTACGTAGATATAAACAATCTGGGAAAGGTGGAGGAAGGAGTCATGGTATCAAACTAGGTGAAAGTGATTATGAAAATTCATCTGGTAGTAGAAGGTATTTTGAATTTTTAGAATATTTTTCTGTAATTCTTTATCTAATGTTCTTGGCTATAGAATTTGCCAGTAGGACTGTTTTTATGAGACACTTTTTATTTACTCAGATATAAACTATCTGGAAAAGATGGAGGAAAAATTCGAGGTTTGCAACCGATCGAAAGTGAAGATATAAATTTTTTAAGAAGCAGAAGGTACTGTTAGAATTTTATAACATCTTTCTTTTTCAATTTAAGCTTGCAGTTATTTGAATTTAAAGGTGCCTGTCCAATTTTATGGTACTACCTGCTACATAGTGAATGCTAACTATTCAAAGATGCTTAGAGATTTTAAAGATTGTTACAGATTTTAAAGATTGTTAGAGATTTTAAAAATTGTTAGTAATTTTAAGGATTTTTAAAAATTTTGAAGATTGTTAGAGATTGTAAAGATTTTTAGACATTTTAAAGATTTTTAGAGATTTTAAAGATTGTTAGTAATTTTAAAGATTGTTACAGATTTTAAAGATGTTTAGAGAGTTTAAAGATTGTTGGAGATGTTAAAGATTTTTAGAAATTTTAAAGATTTTTAGAGATTTTAAAGATTGTTAGAGATTTGAAAGATTTTTAGAGAGTGTTATAGATTTTGAAAAGTTAAGAGATTTTATAGATATCTAGAAGTTTTTAAAAGTTTTTAGATTTTCTATAGGTTTGAAAGATTTTTAGGGACTTGAAAAAGTTCTTAGATATTTTGAAAGATGTTTAGAGATTTCTAGCGATTTTTAGAGATATTTAAAGATGTTTATAAATTTATTCATGTATTGTGCAATTTGCCAGTTAAGGATAAGAAAAGAATTGGAAGGTCATTTAAGGGCCATGAGTGAAAGATAGAACTAATGATTATGATAAATCTAGAAAGAGAAGAAACATTAAACTTATTTTACTGTAATTACAGATATAGCAATTTGAAGGTATGGTAATACATTCCCTTTACTAGCTGTTGTTCAATAGATCTGTAGTGTTATTTATATTTTTAGTTCGTCATTTGAAGAGTTACGACAAAACAGTCCTGTAAGAATGGTATGTACTGTTTGTCAATTAGTGTGGCAAACTCCAGTAGCTTAAATTGTCATCATAGCTTCATTCGGGATGAGTTTCATGAGATTAATTGGGACTTTAAGAATGATGAGAGGCTTCTTCTCAGGCCTAAGAACACTATGTACTTTCTTCAAGCGGGACAACATCTGATCTTTAAATTTAAGTTAAGCATGCTGTTAGATTGGCTGGTGTTCAACCAGCATTTTTTATGTTTTTACAGTTTCCTTCATGGGAGCTTCCTTGAAAATTTTGCTTGCCTTATGCTTGACGATTCTAGTTAGCGCATAGCAGCCTCTGCACTACAGACACTGCCTCATCAATCATTGCCTTTGGAATTGCAAACGCTATTTTTTATATTTAGAGACCTTTTCAGATCTGCACATGGGCGTAGGAGGACGTCAAATTTTTTTTGGGGGGCTGTAAACGTTCTGTAAACTTTCTGCCCTAATTTCGTATTGTTCTTTCAGAAAATTTGCCTGAGTGAAGCGAATTTCTGCCCAGCTTTGGGGGCTGCAACTCCCTGCCCTCCGCCTCCTACGCTTATGGATCTGGATGATAATTAATGTTTATACATGTTTGTTTATTAAGAATGGGGAATTTTATAATCAATGGAGGATCTAGCTGCGATATGAACATAACTTGCTACAAATTGCTAGTTTTACTATGCTTTAACTCGATGTTTCTTAACATTAAAGCTGAATTTGATGCCTTTGTGTTAGGGGTCAAGAAATTCACTATTAACAAGTGAGCTTTCAGAAGAAGCAACAGAACCTGAAAGGTAAACAATTTCATAGTCAGATGTTTGGAGTATATGAACATTTAAGAAAGTGAATACTATTCAAGTCTCGAGGCTAACATAAGCGCAAAATGTATCCAGTCTTTGCCCGGAAACATGTGCGATTGCATGTATGCTTGTTCACACACCTGCCAAATCCCCAGCACGAGTGAAAAATCACCTATGCCAAGATCACTATCAGCCGTGCAATCGCACATGCCAAACAGGAACTTTGTTATCGCAACTACGACACTAGTATCAGTCACCTTTTGCTTTCATCCAGTGTTGCCAGATGGTTTTCCGCCTTCCCGCACAAATCCAAGTTAAAACCAGCCCAAAATCCGCCCTCAATCACACAAAAACAGCCCAAAACCCGCTCAAATAGTACTTGGGCAAGTCATTCTGTGAATGAACATCATTCTGGGGCTTAGGGTTGCATTTATGAGCAGTGTCGTTCAGAAAACGAAGCTACCGTTGAAGTTTTTACTTAGAAAACCACTTAGGATTAGTTCATATGATGAGTCGTAGATGAGCCGAACCTTTTCATTTAGCAATTTGAGTAGTTAAGTTCATCTCCGGTTCAGCGTATGAAATCACAGAAAAGCATCAGCTCGAGCCACAGTCACGCTGTTCATTGGTTCAACACTGGCTCATCCTCTTCGGTCGCACCATTGCTGAACCAATTCTATAATAGGTTCGGGTCATCTTTGGCTCATCGTATGAACTAGCTCTTACTAAAGCTTTCTGCAGTGGCAAAAGGTAGATTTTGAGTTGCAAGGCTCAAAGATTGTGACGTATACCCAGCAGCATAGAAATAATATGAAGTCGCAAAGTTATACATACAAACAATATGAAGTCGCAAAGTTATATTCGATTCGAACGCATTAACTTTATTTGTTCTTTTCTGTAGGTTCGATTCTTAAAAAAGTTAGTTTTTGATATAAAAAGAGCTATGTGTGCGTTTTCCATCATTTTTATCACTTTTTGACTCAAAATTTCACAGAAAACTCAGAATCCTAAAACCAGCCCAAAAACTGCACACCCGTCTAACGGTAACAGCCTGCCCAGCGACAAAAGAAATCAGCCCAATTGGGCGGCATAAACGCCTATCTGGCAACCTTGCTTTCATCTCTGCTTTATCCTGTTTCATTCTAAATGGGACATTTGAACTGCTTCACCAACAAGAATTTCAGATGCAGAAGTCTTGGATCGCATGTGCAACTCCAAATAGCTAACAGCAGTCACTTTACAGGTAAAGGCGCATGTGCGAAGTGACACTCTTGCAGCAATTTCTTCTGAACATGGACTGTTAATCATCAAGTCTTTTCAATTTTATTTATGCTGTTTGATATGTCTCCTTCAATTGCTAATCATTTCTTCTGCTCAAAGTTCAAGGAGTTTTAAGTGTAAATAGAATTTAAAAAAAACTACAGATAACGTCACGTTTGATTCAGAACAGTATTCAGAAGCTAAGTTAGATAAAAAAATGATTTTGAAGAAGTAGGTCTTGCATAGCCTCACACCTTAAATTTTCGCCTTTTAGCATATCATTGTCCTGTTATGAACGTATGTGTTTTTTCAGTAGCCACATTTTTGTTATTTTCTAAGCAATTTAAGTTCAAATTTTGTTTTTAAAATGCTGTACACATTCTCACTTTGCCCTTTTGCGCTAAGAGTTTTATTTTCTAGACTGCCTTCCTAATTTTCTTGCTACACTGTTTAGCGAAGTGGATAGGGTGAACAAATTGGAAGAGGAAAAGCGAAAAGAAGAATATTTGCTTCAATATAAGAAGGGAAAGTATGTTTTAAAAACAAATAATAACTAGTAGTTGTTCAATTTCTAGCATGTGCAGATTGAATTTAGTTCTTTATACTGCACAGACTTCACAAAAAACGAGACAGTACTTAGTCAATTATACGGCCTCCGGGCTTCTCGTGACACAAAATTCCGAGATGCGTGCGGATAATCCGAAATTCCGTATAATCGAAAATATATGAATAACGGCAGAAACCGGCTTAAATAAACAAGATTAGTTTTATGAAAGTTTATTTCAGAAGCAAACATTACAAACTACCACACTAAATACTCTTAAAACATACATGAATCGAAAAAGGCTAGAAGAACGCACCCATGATATTATCAAAAATGCCAAAAATCTTTCATTAAGGTTTTTCATATTTCTTTTTTCACATTTTGTACGGAAAGGATAATCGAAGTTCGGAAACAAAGATTGGATAATTGAATAAGTGCTGTACCAATAGATAAAACTATTGATGTCATATATTTGAGAAGGAATCTGCAGGATTAAATCTTCTTACTTTTAACGGGACTTACAAAAACCCTACGATTTGCAGTGAAATAGCAATGGTTTCTCAGGTTTGTCAAACACTCCTAGGAATTGCTTCAAATTAAGAAGTTATTGTATAAAGTGACTGAGCGATATCTAGCTTTTAAATGCTGATTTCTGATATAATTTCTTGGTGCTTAGCAATATTGACTCGTAAATTATCAGATCTAGTTCTATTTGCTTTTCATGTTTGAATTTTAAAGAGGCAACACCTTTCATTTTTCACTCTCTGTCCTCAAGGCGAATTCTCGTGGGTGGATTTTCGCCAACAGATTCTATGAAAGAGTAAGTGGAAATTACTTTTTGATACAGTATGATTTTGCAGCATGATTTTAGCATATGTGTTATCCAATGCCACGTTCATGTCACACCTTTGAAGCATCACACCGATGTTACGTCTATAAAACACCAAAAACACCATATTATTATTTCGTAGTTCATTGCTCCTCTATTGGAGCATAGTTGTCAAATCTTGATTGGCTAACAAAGGAATCACCACCGAAGGATTCCTGCCAATGATGTTGTGAGAATTCATTCGAGAAGCGTGTTTTTGTGGTAAATAGTGTACCTTCTTTGCGAAAAATCTGATAACACATAGTTTCGAATAATTGAAAAATAGTTTGCTAGCATGTTCAGAAGGCTTCAACTCACATTTCCAGAAGGAGTAATCTTTATATCATGCGCAGATCAAGAATTATCGACATTACAAGCAAAGATGGCTAGCTCCTCGAACAAATTCTCGCACCATTATTGGCAGGGATCCTTCGATGGTGATTCCTTTGTTAGCCAATCAAAATTTGACGCCTTTGCTACCTATTGGTCTTCTTCTATAGAATCTTGAAAATTAACTAGATCATTGCTCTTTCAATTCCTTATTCCTTCCTGAACTATTTCTTCGATGTCTGTAGTAGTAGTCAGATCTCGCATATGAAATACGGAATGAGAAGAAGGGATATAAAGGCCTGTTTTCAAAGCCTAGAAGAAAGTGAATGACTTGTTACTTACTAGGGACAAGCTTGTTTGAAGGCTATAGCTCTTGCTATCCTTCATTTCTGACGTTCAAATGTTATGTCTTCTTGGTTTCGTTGCAAGAGTATTTCCTATTTTAAATTCTCACGCACTCTCTCTTTCTCTCTCTATGCTATGACCTACAGTTCTCTCTCCCTATGCTGTGACCTACAGTTGCAAATTTTAAAACTTGAAGTTTCCAACAAGCACCACTTCTTGGAAAACGCAGTTGGATTATAAACTTCAATGGAAGAGCGACGACGAAGAACAAACTGAGATCTTTTCTTTCTATTTAATGCGAAATTTCCAGAGTTCAAGATGACATACCAATTTTAAGATGTCATACCAATTTTAAGATGGCTTACCAATTTTAAGATGACATACCAATTTTAAGATGACTTATCAATTTTAAGATGACGTACCAATTTTAAGATGACTTATCAATTTAAAGATGACGTACCAATTTTAAGATGACTTATCAATTTTAAGATGACATACCAATTTTAAGATGTCATACCAATTTTAAGATGACTTATCAATTTTAAGATGACTTATCAATTTTAAGATGACATACCAATTTTATGATGACTTATCAATTTTAAGATGACATACCAATTTTAAGATGACTTATCAATTTTATGATGACGTACCAATTTTAAGATGACTTATCAATTTTAAGATGACTTGCCAATTTTAAGATGAAATACCACTTTTAAGACATAACTATTGAAGACATTACCGTTGATTTATCGACTTAAGACATAACCGTTGAAGACATAGCCAAAAGACTTAACCTAGGACGTTTCGAGATGATGAGATGATTAACAGCTGATGATGAGACATGTTGTCTCGAAACGTTCTAGGTGTAGTCTGTTGGCTGTGTCTTCAACGGTCATGTCTTACGTCGATAAATCATCTGTTATGTCTTCAATGGATATGCCTTAAAATTGGTATGTCATCTTAAAATTGGTATGTCATCTTAAAATTGGTATGTCATCTTGAACTCTGGAAATGTCGCCTTAAATAGAAAGAAAGATCTCAGTATGTTTTTCGTCGTGGCTCTTCAATTGAAATCCCACTACTTAAAGGTACCTCTGTTATGACTCACTACACACATCTTAAGTTCATCACAAATGTATCAATCTCAACTTTTATTAGACCATGTACCATATAAATGCGCTTAGAATCCTGTTATAGTATTCATTATTACAACTGCCTTTTTTACACGTCAAGTTATAAATTTTCTATTTCCCTTATAGTCCTTTCAAATCGGAGCTGATCGATCAAGATCTTTATTGTGGGAACATAGACGCTTTGCAAATCTCAAGCAAGGAACAGACACGTGCTTTCGAAGCGATCTTTAATGATATTGACTTCAATTCAAATGGCAAGCTGTCCTTTGATGAGATGGTATTCAGATTATTTTCAAATGTCTCCAAAAAGGATGCAAAACTGTTGATGCAGGTGAAATTTTCATTTCTTTCAAGGCCAAGTATTTGGGTCAGGAGAAGAGCATTGTGAAAATACAACTAATAAACACATTGGAGATAAATGTGATTTTTCGATCTTCAATCCTCAGTTTTTAAATCTTCAGTTTTAAAATCTCCAGTATTTGAATCTTAAATCTTTCAAACAACTGTTCTTATGTCTCTTGCTCTTCAATCTTCAATAAATAAATCTTCGATCTTTAATCTTCAGTATTTCAATCTTCAATCTTTTATCTCCAGCAATTAAATCTTGAGTCTTTAATTTTCAGTACTTAAATCTTCAATCTTTATTCTTTAGTAGTTAGATCTTCAATCTTCAACCTTAATATTTAGTATTTGGACCTTAATTTTCAGCAATTCAATCTTCAATCTATAATCTTCAGTATTTAGATCTTCAATCTTTAATCTTCAGTACTTAGATCTTCAATCTTTCATCTTCAACTCTTAAATCTTCAATCTTCAGCAATTAGATCTTCAATCTTTAGTCTTCAGCATTTCAGTCTTCAAATCTTCAATAGTTAGATCTTCAATCTTTAATCCCCTATGTTTAATCTGCAATATTTGTACATAATCATATTTTAACATGAATGTGTACAAACTAGTGCATTGTTATCAATGACAAACAAACCCAAAAGTGCACTAGAAAATGTAGACTAAATAATATTGTTTAATGTGAACTGAAAGACAAAAGTAAGTATTCTGGAACTTAAAGACTTTATCACAATGATGGCTAACTCACGGCTCGCGAGCCGCATGTGGCTGTTTGTCTAGTTTCATTTCGCTCTTCCATTCATATGGAAGAGTGTGTTTCTTATATATGCTTACGTCATTTGAGTTCAATAAGATATATTCACTTGAGAGGAAAGTGTGTGGCGATGCTCATGTATCTTCATTAGTTTGATGTGACCCTTCTCAGTGTCACAGTAGATGATGCGGCTCTTAGCTTCACACTGGGTGGCTACCCCTGCTTTATCACATTGTTTAACTTTTTCACTTCAATTCCACAATCATGTTTTTGCCTCTGTTCTATAATATGATAGACAAGATGCAAAGTACATTCATTTTTTGCTGGTTCATCATTTCATTCCTATATTCTGCATCCCGCATTATGAGCCATTCAAAATCAAAGTATATTTAAATGTTGAATGGTATTATATCTATCTACGAAGGATTAGTCACAATTAATCAGATTTTTGTTTCTAGTCATTAAGAGCTTTCAAGAGCATGATTGCCAAGAGGGGAAATGCGTAAGAAATGCTAAGTTTTACAGCTTAAGTAGTCGCCCAACCAGGGACGCCTAGTTAGCATGCCCACCCAGGGACATCTTGGGGCAATATGACAGACCCATTGCTATATTTTATAACTTATGGGAGTTCAAATTCTATCAGTAATATTCTACTTGAAAGGCTAAGCATTTTAATTTACCTAGAAGTAGATTTTAACTACTCATGCTGGGTTCACGCTGTAGATTTTCGTCTATAGATTCGGAAAGTCATCGACAAAACGAAGAATGTCGGCAAGTGCAAACAAAGGCCCCGCGTTCGAAGAAAGTCGATGAATCACTTGTCGATGAAGTAGAACATGTTCTACTTCTCGTAGATTTTTGTCGATAGATCGATAGAATTTCATTTTCGTTGGTCTCTTTCCTTATTTTTCAGCATCTAAGCATAGATAAACGTTTCAAGCATCTCTTTTTCCATGTTTACTTCATCAGGTACAGCACGCAAATAGTTTTCCAACAATTGTTTCTGCAGACAAGTGTCTACGCGACATCTTCCTTTTTGTCGATTACTTTTTGAATCTATATACAAAAATCTATAGTGTGAACCTAGCATTACTCGCCTCCTTGATATTTCATTGTACTGATAAGTTCTTGTTTTGCAGATATTTGATGTAGACAAAGATAAACTAATTGATCGTCGGGAATTTTCAACAATCTGCGCTCTCAACGACCGGATTTGTGGCTTTCGGTGAGTAAGTTCGGCTTTTTGTGTTCAAGCTAATAATTGAACATCATTTTATTCAGCAGGGCGACTATAGGGTACGGATTTTCGATGGTGTTTGACCCTTTTGTTTCATATTTCATTTTTATCATTGGTTGAAGAAATGCTTTTTGGAGAGTCAGTTAGCTTTTCATTTGACTTCTGTTTTTCATAAAATTGTTTTTTCATGTTTAGTAAGAAGTGATTTTTCTTTCTACATTTAGGACCGAATCAAAGCAAGACTGTTTACGCTTGGACTTGGAAAATTTATCTAAATATCTTTCACTGTACAGGGTAGGTTGTAACAGTCTTGACTTTCTGTTTTTGATTCGAATTAGTAGTTTAATGTTTTACATGTGTAATGTTTTGATGTCCCTGAATTAGTTGACTCCGTAATGGACATAATGCAATGCTAGCAGATGCTTCAACGTTAGCTTCACTCCGTGAATTAGCTTTGGGGAGATGCGCCACTGCTGCACGAAAGCAGATGAACTTTGCGTTTTGCTTGATAAAGTGAAGTTAATTTTTGTCTTGGCAGTTTGATAAAAATGTTATTTGAGTTTGACAATAGCACTTTCTAGTTACCTTTGCTACCTTTCATTTGAACCGATGCTCAAAGTGTAATTTTACCTAACCGGCCTTCTGGATTATCCGACCCCTTTTCAAAAGGTTGTGTCCAGTAGTTACCGAATAATCGAAAAAGTACTGTATTGGATATATATCTGTGCTGTGCTGTGTTGTGTAGTTAGCTGTTGTTGAAAGCCGCTGCGCTCAGCCAGTTTCTAATAATCTTCCAAGAAGTTTCGCCTAACACTGTTTGAGAGAGAGAAGTACTCAGGGCAGCCTGAAAGCCTGATGCATGAAGGTCATTCTCCTGATGAATCAAAACAACACTGAAAGTGCTCTCTTCACTTAATTGCCATGCCCCAGCAGATGTAGATTTTATTCATAAGGGTTCCTACATTTATGATATCTATAAAAGTACTGTACCGAATTGAATACTCTGGCACCGAATACAAAGGGGTTATAATAAGGAGGGGAGGTCAGCATTATAGCTAAAAATGCATAAATTGGGGGGTTTTTTATTAGTTGGGGGATCAATGCTCAATAGACAGTATGGGGACCTAAACTTTTCAAAATTACAGTAGTTAGTTGTTAACATTGTATAAGTATAAGGTAAATAGTTTGTTTTGATTTCCTTAGTTGTTAATATTGATTTTCCCTCACAACGCCAATGTTTTCAAAACTTTAAAATCGTCAATTTATTAAAGTGCTGGATTTGGTTTTTACTTACTTATCCTTTTTAAAACTTTCAAATCTCTAATTTAGTAAAGTGCTTGATTTTGTTTTTTTTCAAAATTTCTTAGTTTGTGGGTGTTATATAAATGGAAGTGTGTGGTAAAATCTTCAGAAATCTGCAACTGGTGGCCCACTACTATTTCGGGATGAATTGCATAGTTGAACTTGTCTGAATTACAATTAATTACCACTATCACAAAATTGACCAGTTGATTAGAAATGATATCTGCCTGTGTAGCCGTTTCTCTCTTGCATTCTTATTTAAGAATTTGTTCGATATGCTGGATCAAGATGGCGATGGCAAGATTCATATTGATGAAGTGATGCTCATTTTGTCAACTGGGATGGGAAGAGACATCGGAATGAGTGAAACTATCGCCCAGTCAGTAATCGATAGTATAGATCAAGATCGACATGGTATTGGCTTAATCCATCAGTTTTTCTTTTTATACCTTCAATTATCTATTACTTGGCTCATTCATTCTTTCCTTTATGTCCACATTCCCCCGTTCATTTAAAATTAGTTATATAAGGTAAAGTTTACAATAAAAATTAGTTTAGATTCATTAGTTACAAAATTGCCTTTTGTACCTTAATTGCAGTATAATGTAATGTTCCTTCATTAACTCATTTGCCCATTTATTCATTCATTCATTCATTCATTCATTTATTCATTCAAGCATGTATGCATTCACCCATTTTTCACTTCGTTCATTAATTCACCCATTCCTTCATTAACTCATTCATTCATTAATTGATTCCCCCATTTGCTCATTCATTCATTCATTAATTCATCCATTCACCTTAAAATTCCTTCATTAGCTCATTTATTCATTCATTTACTCATGAATTCGCCCATTCGCTCATTCATTCATTCATTAATTCACGCATTCATTCATTAACTCATTCATTCTTCTATTTGCTCACTCACTCATTCATTCTTTAATTCATCCATTCATTCATTCACTCATTCATTCATTAATTCAACCATTCATTCGCTCATTCATTCACCCATTCATATATCCATTAATTCATTCATCTATTGTTTCATTCATTCAGTGACTCGCCCAATATTTCTTTTGCATGTTGTTTATTATTTTATATCGTATTCTTTTAAACTGATTTTAGTTTATGAATCATTCCATCGATGATCTTGTTTATTTGCTACGTTCATTACTTCACATATCTAATTTATTTCAAACCAATAATTAGTTTTAATTTTCATTTAGTTAAAGTAGATTAAATAACATAATATATTTAAATTTTCAGGGTATATCGACTTTGTTGGCTTTGTGATGCACGTGCCATTTTTCCTCAGACTCCATGCGTCTATGATGAACTCCAATGATTTGACACTAAGAGAAATACAGGAGACTAAGGATGATATACACGAACAGCTTCGATCTAGAATAAACACTCCATCTTGATAATCATTAATTTAAGAAAGTTTGATTCTAGCTTCGTTAATTAATGAATGCATACTTTTTATAAGAACCATGCTTGTAAAATACATGAGGCGGAAGCAGGGTTCGAAACTTAAGGGGGTATGGGAGTGAGTCACCTCCCCCCAGCCTTGAAAATTAGCCATTTTGTAGGGCAAAAACGGCAGTACAATGTATTTCTGCATGGCAGCTTACTGGACCCAGGACCATTGGCGAACTACTGTTATTAAAAAAGAAAAGAAGAGGTCACAGAGAAAGCTTTCGCCCGGCAACCTCTAACACTTAAGAAGCACATAGAGGTACAGTTGAAAAAGATGTATAATTGAAACACTTCAAAATTATACTTGAAAAAATGTTTCTGCAAAAAATGTTTGATTAAGCTCGAAACAAGATGCAGAAATATTCATCTCTCTAGTTTTCCACCCATTAATACTTCACAGATCATGAAGATTTTATTTGCTGTCTTGCAGTTTCCGTTCCTAGGGTGTTTTTGTTATTGGAGAGTTCAAGAACTTTGTACAACATTTACGAATCTCCTGGGTTTGACAAAGTACTAGGACACACTTAGGCTGAATGTAGAAAGTTTGCTTCTTATAAAAAAACGTGTAAATTAACCTTTGTTTGTATTTAATGTATATACCGTCAATTTTTGCATTTGTAGCTCACGTATTGGAAAAGCTTCACTTTTTAAAATTGAATAGTACACTTAATTATCTTGTTTGTGTTTTCTGATTGTGTTTTGCTTGGAGAAAAGTATAATTTCAGGTGATGTACACTCTTTTCATAAGAACCAGTAGAATTGAGATTCAGGCTGGATGCTCTTAATTTGTCCTAAATTTTGAGGCTAAATTATTCTCAATTTGTTCTTAAATTAATAGCGCGTAGGCCATTTAGAAATACATAGAAATATATCCATGATATTGCTCACAAAATATCATGGAATTAACTCCACCCTATATCCAGAAAGCTTAAGGCTCCCTCAGATAAACCCTACCCCAGATATTTGGCAGTAATTATACACATAATTGAGTATTTCAGAATCCCTCAATGCAGTTAAGTTAGGCATGTGCAATGCGTAAGAAGACAGATGATTTTCATAACAAATAGAATCACTAGGATGGCACATTTTATGGCAAAAACCCATTCTAAACAAACAGATTCTTTTGTTAAAGTTCTATCCCCCTTCTTTATAGTGGCTACCAAATTTTTATTGCTCTAAGGATTCATTTTATGTTCTGTATTAGGAACTGAAGGTGGATGATGAATCCGAGGGATTTTTCGCAAAATTAAAAAATTAGTTGTCTCTTTTACGCATACTTGGTACAAAAAAGTTTATTACTAGAAATGGAATGCGACCAAATACAAGAAAAACTTTGATAGTTCCCTTCAAATAAGACTTCCCCTCGAACAAGTACCTATGCAAAAGCTAAAAAAGTAGCCCCCCAGAGCAGGGGCAAAGCTAAAGAAAATTGCTGGTGGGGTGCGTAACCCCAATTTGCCGACAAGCAGACTTCGCTCGAGCCCAATTTGAGATAAATAGGACTCTCCTCCAGTTTTGTCAGCAATGCAACATTGACGAGCACTATTGGTTTTCGGCAAATGTGCCGAGAAGCTAAATGTTGGAAGGGTGCAGTACCCCCACCCCACCCCCTCTATGGTTATGCCTCTGCCCCAGAGAGCTAATTGCAGAATTTTCGGAAATAGGTTTTTTATGTCCATTTTTGCCAACAGTACCGAAGGTAAAATGTTGTTGCAGTTGTACTCTCGCCGTTCACAATGGGTGGTAAACAGATGCAAAAGTATTTGCAGATAACTCAAACGTGTCAATTCAATAACTCATTTATTTCTGTAAATTTGAAAATGAGCGGTATTATGGTTTGTATTGCGTAAGCAAAAGGAATATTAGTTAATCTGCAATGGCACCAACAGAAGGAGCCAGTGGAGGTAGGATGTTTGTATTGAATGTCGCCTTAGGCCTTTCTATTGGTGTTTTGATGGCAACAATATACATAGAGTTATTCGGCATGGATTTTATTCTTGGCTGCAATACCAAGTCACCGTTTGTGCATGAAGGTTCCTACAGAAAAATTGATACTGTTGCTAAAGACGTTCCGTTTGACTTTGATGATGCAGCAGATGAGCACCACAAAGGTGGAGACATTATCGCAAAAGCCATGAAAAAGAAGATTAAGGTTCTGTGTTGGGTTTTAATGAGCCAAGACCGGCTGCCAACTCACGGTAGAGCGATTAAGGATACCTGGGGCAAGCGCTGCACTGTGCTGCTGTTTTTTAGTGATCATGATGATAAAGAATTGGGAGCGATTAATCTTGAATCACACGGTGCAGTTATGAGTAATATGTGGTCAAAGACGAGGGCAGCTTGGAGATATGTTTATACCAACCACAAAAATGATGCGGACTGGTTTTTAAAGGCTGATGACGACTCTTATGTGATTATGGAGAACTTACGACTTCTTCTTTCTGGCTACGACCCACAGACTCCAAAATATTTAGGGAGGTGGTTCAAGACATCAGGTGGTTACAACACAGAAAGCACAGGGTATGTTTTGAGCAAAGGAACTCTTAGGACTTTTGCAAGAGCATTGAACAACCCAGACAAATGTATTGAAAAATCAGACCTTGATGACAGCAATGTTGGAAAGTGCCTTGCTGCATTTGGTGTTCACCCCTCAGATTCTCGGGACTCTGATGGCAGGGAGACGTTTCACCTATTTGCGCCTGAGTATCACATAGTCCCAGATGCAATCAAATCAACACACTGGCTGCATGGCTCGAACAAGCATCGAGTTTACAGTGGCCTCAGATGCTGCTCTGACAACTCAATAACTTTTCGGGGGCTTCATTATAACTCTTTGTATACCCTTGAGTATTTGACTTATCATTTGAAGCCATATGGATTGAATCATCTTCCAATGCCTGCATCATCTAGGAAGAAGAAAATTGCTGCTGATGCTGCTTCATGAATTGAAATCATAAATTAGAGTAGCCCATTTGAACTCTGGCAGGAGCTGATTATTGCTGGTGATGCAGCGTTTTGTATATCTAGAGCAGGGGTGGCCAACCATTATGAAGCTAAGAGCTGCATTCTTTGGTGTGATATAGCAAAGACCCACATCATACTCATGGAGACACATCAGCATTACCCCTATCCTTTTCTCTTATATAGTAATATCTTTTTAAAGGCGGATGTCAAGATTAGTCATCAACAACTTTCCAAACAATTTACATATCAAACGAAAGTACTCATCAAGCTATTTAAGAATATAGAAAAAATGTACAGTTTACCAAACAGTTACAAACATACAACACAAAGTACCTTCCAAAACAACATGTTTTACCATATTTGGGAAATTTCATAATAGTGGAATTAAGAAAACTAATGCTGCCACTATGCCTAACCCTACCAAAAACCCTAACCATTCCTGTAACCCTACCCTCCAAAAGCCCTAACCCTTAGCCAAACCCTAACCCTGCAAGCGTATTATGGCCAAATACTGTGATGGTTAATCTTGACATCTGCCCTTTTTAAACTCAAATGAAGTAGACATTTATTAGAAACCCACACTTTAATGTGAGTAAAAGAGCCACATGAAACTAGGCAAAGAGCTGCATGCAGTTCATGAGCTGCGGGTTGGCAACCTCTGATCTAGAGCCATACCACTAGGATTTATGGGTTTTATACGGCAGTGATAGAAAAAGTATGCCTGGGATAATTTTCCTCTGCAAAACAAAATGGCTTATCATACCCTCAGAGAGTATCTTCTTTTCATTTCATCACATTGATTGTTCCAATTTTATTCTTGCTACCTTAATAGTAATCACCACAAGTTTCATCTTAATCAGCATCATCATCCCCATCAGTCTTATTATTATCATTATTGTTGCCGATGCTATCATCATCACCATGATCATCATCATTATCATAATTATCACCATCATCATCACCACCATCATAATTATCATTACAAGTAGTTCCATTAATATTGTTATCATCATCATTATCAACATCATCACCGTCATCATCATTATCATTATCTTCATCATTGTTACAATTAGCATCATTGTCATCATCACCATCATCATCACCACCATCATCATAAGTTTCATAATCACCATCATCATCATCATCATCATCAACATCATCATTATTATTGCTATCATTGGGATTGCTATCATAATCCCTATAAAAACTACAGAATAACTATTATTAGATATGGAGATTGTGATTAGAACAAGTGAAATAAATCAAAGATAATAGAAATAAATTTTTTATCAAAACCTATCAATTTTATCTTCTGTCAACTTTTATCAAATGCTATGAAAATGATGGCAATCTCTATTGTACTCTTTCTTTTTGACAACATTCACAAGTGGCTCAGGTTGGTATAAAGGATATAGAAGCTACCTTATTTTAAGGGAATTTTACCCCGTTACTATCAAGTGCCAACTAGATGTCCCCCCACTTATTAATGTTTCAATTTCTTTCTGACCCCCATGCTTTATAAGGGTCCCCATTTATTAATTTTCAAGAAAATGAAGTTGTTATGAGCTCCTCATGTTATGTCCTTTCTATTTTAGTACTATTCACATCCACTTTTGAAGGCAAAATAGCATGTTTCAAGTGTTCAGATCCCAAGTAGATGGATTTTTCTATAGAAACTTTGCATGTTATCATAACCTGCTTTTGTTCTTTCTGTTGCATTATGGTCATTGTAAGCCACTTTTCAAATTTTGACCCCCTACATATTTTGGCCCCCACCCATTTATTGAGCTTTGGAAATTTTTCCAACCCCCCTGTTTACTAGAACTCCAAGTTTATTTGGCACTAGAGAGAAGCAGAAAACAATCATAATATATAACAGTTTAAGTTATGGCTTACCACCAAAAATACCAGGCACAGTTTGCTACAAATGTTTATTTTTAAACATGAGTTCTGAGCTAAAACTATTAACATCTTTGATGCCAGTTGTAAAAATTAAATACATGTTATGCTACCAGATAAAATTTCTTACAATATAATTGCATATAACTACACTACAATGAAATAGGTGACATTTTTGTGGTAAATTTATGATTAATTTTACAGAATGTATTTGTAAAATGGTTTTATAAGTTTACTTAAAAAGCCATTAATGTCCATTGCAACATGGACCTTGTAGACAAAATCCAAAAGGAAGTAACTTAAGTCTGCCTAGAGGCTTGGATCCAAAATCTCAAACAGTTTATAGTGAGGACCACTCCTCAATGCTATGTCATAAGCAGTTTCATTTGCACCATTTTTCAATGATGGATGCAGCCCATCAGTCAGCAAAAGCATTTCAAGAGTTTTTACATGATCTGGTGTAGTTGATGCCAAGTGCAAGGGGGTCTGTCCTCCATTTGTTTGGCAATTTATGTCAGCACCATTTGCCAAAAGCAGACTTGCAGCATCTGTATAGTCTAGAATAAACATACATTTTACGTTAACTCTGTCATATAAAAAAAGCAAAAATGGTAGGATCTCACATACTTTTATAGGTAGGGAATGCCTTCTAGAGAGAATATTCTTTCTTGACCATCAGCATCAAAGGTAGCACAACCAGTTCCAATCCCCACTACCATTATCTCCTCATTGCTTCCACCAGGTATCCAATCCAGTGAGGATTCATCTAAGGCTCAAATGTGCCTTGAGCAATCAATTTTCCTTACAGCAGATGAGCACTCTGAAAATAAAACTGTTCTATTCATAAACTAGTGGAATATCGTCCAAAATTTTTAGTTTCCTTGTATAAGTCTTTATTTGCTTCATTCCTCCAATATGGCATTGTTGTTTGGAGTCTCACTTATGATTCATACATTAAGCCAATCTTTACTCTCAAACAGAAAGCTGTATGAGCTATTGACTTTGAAATTCACTATACTTCATCTCATCCTATTTTTCTAGCTCTCAAATTTCTTAAGCTGCAGGATTTATTCAAAATAAAGTTGCTGTCTTGTCTATGAATCTGTAGATAGAATCTCCATCTTGCTTCCATGAGTTCTTTGAGCTGCCTTCAAATGTTCGCCAACATCACACCAACATCGCACCAACACCTCTAGAAGTAGCATCATTCTAATGCATAAATTCATACTGCAATATGGTTTGAAATCTGTCAGATATGCAGGTGCAAGGTTCTATAACAGCATTCATATTCATATCAAACAAGCAGCTTCTATAGACACATTCTGTTGTCAAGATAAACTGTATTTGTTTTCCATCAACTCATAAAACCTGAAAAATATCTATTTTGAGACCTGAGTTCTTAAAAATGGGGTGCTCTCTTCATTTGATTAGTGCATCTATTGAGAGAACTCTTCCTATAAGAAATTACCCTCACTCCCTTTTTTATGTTGTTTTTGTAAAATTGCAGTACAAATTTATTGTAATTATTAACCTAACATATATTTTTTCAATTTTTTTGCCAACTTGCATGTAGTGGAATTTTGAAATTAAAATTAAAGAACTGAAAGGAAAGAGAAAGAACTAAAGAACTTAAGTCAATTACAAGCTGCCCTCTTATGTAAGCCATCCTCATAATAAGCCAAAGCAAATGGGGGCTTATTATCAACCACATGATTCCATGAAATGGAGATGAGTAAGTCCCACCAAAGAGAAGCCATAATGGAAAAATGAAGCATATGATGCTTCAGAGACTTTCAAAAACATTTTTCATTATTTCTGGCCACAATCAAGGCATTATGATAGTCTGATGCCTTACAAAACAAACTTCATTTATCATCTACAACACCACAGCAAAATGTTCCAAAAACAAACTAAACATGTGGCTTATAATAAAATAAATATGAGAACAGGAGAGAAGATACTACTGACACATGAAGGTAGAGCTATACCTCATCTTCAATTGTGCAGTCGAGGTGGGAGATGGGTAAGATAGCCACCACTGACTGGAAGATGGTCCTTGCTATTCCTCAAAATTCAAGCATACTCTTGCAAAATATGGTATGACTGTTATTGTGGCAGTGTAATGTAGAGTGCATTGATCAAAAAAGATTTTTACCCCAACTAAAAATATTGTCACTGATTTGCATTGACAAATACTGTCTACATAATACGCAGTATTTATTTTTCAACAAAAATCATGGAACTGGGAATGAAAGCCTTCTAGTAGGGGAAAACATTTGCAATAAATGTATGAGCATTAGTATAATTAGGGCATTATGATCAGAAGCAGATTTTTGGTGTTTTGGTATGCCATATAGCACAGCAGTCTTCCCCTATTTTGAAATATTCCCTCAAAGTTATGCTAGGCTTCCTGGTTTTCTTCATATGACCTAACAATAAAAAACAGCCATACTCCAGCGACAAGCACAATGCAAGGGTTGCCAACCATCATCAGTAACAGCTGATATGCTTGCGCCAGCATCAATAAGTTCAGACATAACACCAACATGTCCACCATAGGATGCTCTGTGCAGACCAGTGTATCCATCAGAGTCTCTCACATTAATCAAGTCCGCTCTGATGTGCAATAACTTTGCCACATTCTCAATGTTGCCAAATTCACAACATGTTAGGAAGTACTCTTCAATAGTTCTAGGGTCATTTGAACTCAGAATCGTCTCCAAGGGAGCAATAGACGTAGTGATACTGTCATGATATGTTAGGTCTTCATCAATCAAGTCGTAGCATTGCTTATTTTCTGGCATAAAATATATGGGGTCCATCGCAAAGCTCATAGTCCTGTGGCAGTTTATCAGCTTCATGCTGCCCTGTTGAGGAAGACTCGTTTTCAACTTCGATGCCTCACGTTGAGTTTTCCCGCGTTTTTCGTGGTTGCAGAGATAAGGCAGTTGTGAATTTATAAAATTGTACGAAAGCACAAAACAAAATGTCAGAACCATCAACACCAACATCCGGATTTAAACGATCGAGAGCTGGTACACCATGTACGTATAGCAAAATGTCTTTACAACTAATAGTGGCTTACTGAAAGCGTAGACTTCCCAATGGAAGCAGGGAAAAGATCTTGTCATTGCGGATCAGAATGAATTAATTAGGGATACTTACTTTTGGACATAAGTTTCTACTCCATACCCAGTATTTTATAGATGCAATTATAGCAGTGTTACTGGTTTAGTTATTCAATAATGCGGAGGTTTTATGCGCAAAGTCATTAGTTTTTTAAGTAGTTGCTAGAATATTTATAACTGGAATATAGAAAACCTCTTGAATTTTCAGACGATTATAAGCCATAATAAACATGAATAAAGCGTGTAACTGTTTTGTCGCCAGAATAATTTCTTTACGAAATGACATTTTCTTTCATATAAAACTCCATTGTTTATCCTGCAAATTCACTTTTAGCATCATCTGAGAGACAAGGGTCGGAAGATGAGGGATTAATAAATCTTGACAATGTCATATCTCCTCCTTCACAAAGGAGAAAAATCCAAGATAGTTCATCACCATTGCCATTTGCACCATCATCACCAATGATTACATCACAGCATGATGCAGAAAGAACATCACTGCATGGCTTCAATACAAGTGAAATTGACCTCAGTTCCCCTCTAAATTATGGGACACCATCATCAAGAGCAACTGGAACTCCAAAAGATGGGATGTAAGTCATATTTATGATAGCATGTGTGCATGAAATGATCTGAAATTATAGCAACAAGGCCTGAAGCAAATGCATTGCTGAAGGTGTTATTCTGGATGGACAGAATCTGTTTTCACTCTCACCTTGAAGGGTCAAGAATTTTATATCAACTTTCAGTTTCATTTGTTACCAATTAATCTCAAATACAGTTTTACAAACTAAATAACATTACAGCTAACTATTTAAAATATATGTACCATACCACACAGAAAACAAATTAAGCTTAAAGAAGAAAGGAAAAAGGAACTCTGCAAGATTATATTTAGGACTGACTGATTAAGGAGGAGCTCTCTAGATAGATTAACTAATTGAGAGAGAGCCCCCCCCCCCTATAAAAACAAATATATGTATACCTAGTGGGCCAGTTGTGTTAGAACTTAGACAAAAAAGAGCCACTACGATCGTAGTAAAATAACATAACTCATAGCATGCAGCAATCAATGAATAGTAGAAAAACGTAACAGAACAGAATCTCAAACATGAAGTAGTCATGAGACCGGAACCGGCAACACAACAATAGATATAACAATACAATAGATAAACAATGTGTCACATGTCCATAGTATAGGTATCATGGATTGCAATAAGTTGTCCTATGGGAACACAACTGCATCAATCTTTTCATTTGAGAAGATATTGCTCTTCAATACCCCCTTTCCATACCCCCTTTCAATACCCCTATAGCCAGGGGCTATTTTTGTTGCCTCAATTAGGATTATGTATTCTCTCCAAAGAGCAGTACTTGAAATATATTTCTCTTATTTTTTAAAATATATTCTATGAAATGAGCTCACTATGTTGAATTGAAGATTTAGTGAATGAACTGTTATTTCAAAAATAATATCAACAGTTTTTATAGCAGATTTTACTAAGTTCTGAAACTCTGCACCAAAGTGCATTTCCACATAAATACTCTTTACAATTTGCCACAGTCAACAGAGAGCATTAAAATTTTTGCATCCATAAAATCTATTAAAGTATATTCAATGTTTACTTCTCATATATACTTGTTTTGTTAATTAAGTTGAACAGGATATTGATTGATATAATTGTTTCTCATTTCATCAAAGAAAAGAGTGTGAAGTTCCATTTCTCTATTTTTGTTCATATTTTAACATGCCTTATTTGTTATAAGATGTGCTTCTTTCACATGGTCTTTTTGAATTTGCAGACACACAACTCCAATTAGAGCAAGGAGTGATGTTAGAAGTGACAGGCAAATGCGACAGGTCACTGTTGGTGGTGAGCAGCCAGTGAGTATTTATGTATGAGTTTGTCTTTGTTCCTTTTTAAAAGTATATCTACAATACTTGCCAAAATAGTTAGAACACTTTGCCAAATATCAGCATTTTTTGCTTCTCTACCTCCCTCCCCCCAGTACAATGTTTATTTACTCTGTGGTTCCTGACAGATCACTAGCAAATGTTCAAAAATACACCACAGTAGTGTCTTAACTTTCAAGAAACAGCATGATTGCTTTATAGTATCAACAACTGGGCAACTCCATTGTGTTGGACATATATTTTATATATTAAGTAAGCATAGCAGGTTCTGCATAAGTATTTTCTGCAATACTTTTGCCAGTAACATAAGTTTTACAGTAGCTTAGAGCTCATTAATCTATGTGAGTGCCAAGCATTCCTCGCAGGCGCAAAATTTTGCAGGCACTTTTCATCCAAATCTGTATTTGGCCATCTATTATATTCTATTTTTTCTGCTTGCACATTTTTCTCTGCACCCGCAGACAAAGAATACTTTTAATGAAGGTCTGCAGAGGCCTACTGATGCTGCAAATTGTATGTGTTATGAGCTAGCCAAGCATATTTAGAATGTAAAAATGTACATAAAACACCATGGAATTGCACATTTGCATATTTAGTCATTTCTAGGAGTTTTTCAAGCCTGGAAATATGCATTATTATTCCCAGGTCTTAATAACAATGCTTGTTTCTTATTCTGATATTGAATTGTGGTGCTATGAGAAGTTTGATGATTATGAAACCCCCACAGTACACAAATCATCGAGTTACTTAGCAGATATCAAAGTTTCAGTTGCTTGTTAAACTCTGTAGATAACATGTTCTTGATGTTTCAGCCAACAGACACAACAGATGGTGCCCCAACTAGTGAAGCTGCTGAGCCAAAGCTTGTCATTTGGGGGACGGATGTTGTGGTCAGTGAAACAAAGGAGAAGTTCAAGACATTCCTTTTGGAATTTACCATTGATGAATTAGATGAAATGAATGATGGTTTTGATCCACTGCAGCCTCTTTACATGCAAAAACTTGAGGAGGTAAATTTATTCAATCAGGATATTTTAATAGCCAACAGTTTATTTAAATCATTGACTAGTTCATTGATTGATTGATTGATTGACTGATTGATTGATTGATTGACTGATTGATTGATTGACTGATTGATTTATTTATTTATTCATTCATTCATTCATTCAGTTGTTTATTAATTCATCCATTCAGTTATTCATTCACTCATTCACTCGTTTGTTAATTTATTCGTTCATTTATTCTTCCATTTGTACAACCATTCATTAATTGATTCACTCATTTATTCATTTTTTCATTTATTAATTAATTTATTTGCTCATTCACTCAATTTGTCATACATTCATTTATACATTGATTCATTCTTTCATGTACTTCAAATTAATTCACTACTTTGCTTTGCTTCTCTAATTCTAATGATCTCAAGTTTAGGTATGTCATCCATTTCTTGTATCTTCCTATTTATCAATTTCCCTACCTATCTATATATCTAGCTATTTATCTACCTTTCGATCTATCTAACTGTCAATCTATCATTTTATTGATCAATAATTCAGTAAGTTTTTCAGTCAGATAACTAATCAGTCAAACTGTCTGTCTTTCTTTCTGTTTATTTCCAGTACAGTTTATTGCAATTATTTGATTGAGTGATGTGGTTGTAGAGTAGTGTGTGTGTGTGTGTGTGTGTGTG
>OLMO02000006.1:18748931-18777055 GCA_900291935.2 Cassiopea xamachana
CCTGGGAAGATCACTTAAATACGTGATCCTGAGAAGATCACTTAAATAAATGATCCTGAGAAGATCACTTAAATAAATGATCCTGAGAAGATCACTTAAATAAATGATCCTGAGAAGATCACTTAAATAAGTGATCCTGAGAAGATCACTTAAATACGTGATCCTGAGAAGATCACTTAAATAAATGATCCTGAGAAGATCACTTAAATAAGTGATTCTGAGAAGATCACTTAAATAAGTGATCCTGGGAAGATTGCTTAAAGAAGTGATCTTGGGAAGATCACTTAAATAAATGATCCTGAGAAGATCACTTAAATAAATGATCCTGAGAAGATCACTTAAATAAATGATCCTGAGAAGATCACTTAAATAAGTGATTCTGAGAAGATCACTTAAATAAGTGATCCTGGGAAGATTGCTTAAAGAAGTGATCTTGGGAAGATCACTGAAATAAGTGATCCTTGGAAGATCACTTAAACAAGTGATCCTGGGAAGATCAGTTAATAATGTGATGTTGTTAAAGGGGAATGTTTTTTGATCCTGAGAAGATCACTTAAATAAGTGATCCTGGGAAGATTGCTTAAAGAAGTGATCCTGGGAAGATTGCTTAAAGAAGTGATCCTGGGAAGATCACTTAATAATGTGATGTTGTTAAAGGTGAATGTTTTATAATACGCAATCTCTTTGTAGCATTTTTCAGATGTTATGTCTGCCATGCCACAGCAACTGTTGAGATCGATCGCGGTAGAATTGCAGAGCCATCCATCTGCCGGAATTGCAACACCAACCACAGCATGGAACTTGTTCATAATCGTTGCCAGTTTTCAGATAAACAAATGGTTAAGCTTCAAGAATCACCTGGTGAGATACGCATTTCTTTATAAGATAAAAGTTTATAAGAAAATGAGGCTCAAATGCCCAAAATCTTAAGAAATTCGTAAGAAAGTCACCAGGCTCAATTTCCACAATTTAGTGTTTTTATTGGCTAACAGTCGATATTTCGTCGTTATTGCATTCAGAATGTTAAAGATGGAATTCAGAGTTCAGTATACAATATTAATAACGAAAGTTTAAGCCATTTTAGCCAGTTTATTTCAGTAAAAGTTAAGAAAAATTTAAGAAAATCTCAGGCTCAATTTCGGGAAAAGTTGAAAAAATTTAGGCTCTGGCAAAATTATGGTTTTCTTATAAAAAATAAACGTGTAAGTGGAATTGAGTTTTTTCTCTAGTTACGCTTTTGTTTATAAAAATAGACGTTGTTTTTCTATAAGAGTAAAGTGTATAAGACAATAAGGCTCAATTGGCGAAAATTATAAGAAAATCCTAAGAAATCATAAAGCTCATGTCCTAAAGTTAAGTTTTGTTGTTGACCAAAAATCGATATTCGCCACTGTTGCATGTAAATTGTTAAAAATAGAATTCAAATTTGAGTGTACAAGATTATCAAAGAAAGTATAACCTGTTTTAACCAGTTTACTTTAGTAAAAGTCAAGAACATTTAAGAAAATCTCAGGCTCAATTTCGGGAAAAGTTAAGAAAATTGAGGCTCAGGCATATTAAGATTTTCTTGTAAAAAGAAGATTGTGTACTAGACAGCCTAAAGTTTAAGAAAGTTAAAGAACTACAAGGAAAAAGCCATGAAGCTTTAGACGAATAGCACATTGAAATCGTTACCTGGTTCAACGTAAAGTTGAAACAAAAACAATGCATAGATGTCATCGTTTTAAGCCGAATCTCCATTAGGCAGAAATTATTCAATATTGGTTTTTCCCACAGAATATGAAGAGCCTCCTTAGTTTTAATTTTTCGTATTATATAGGAAAAACCAACATTTAATAATTAGGTTAAACACTTTGATATTTATAATGATATGTAGTGTAAACAGATGAAATACTGCACAATGATAGGTACTGTAGTTATGTTTACATATCAAATTATTTTATCAAAATTTCTTAAAAAAAGTAAATAAACGAAGAGTTCTGATAAACATAGGCCTTGCATTGATAATTATTTCATAGCTTTAGATATAGTAAGCACTTAGCCAATTTAAAATTAAAGAAGCTATTGCATATTCTGTGGGAAAAACCAATATTAAATTAACAGGTTAAACACTTAGGTATTTCTTTAAGCTTCTAACCTCCTTCTTTTTTCTCTTTATTACTGTTTGTCATTCCTTTATCGAATATGTATGCATATATGTGTTCCAATGATTCTAATTGCATTCTGTAAGCAACTGATGTTGGAAAAAGTATCCGAAACTTGTTTTGCAAACTAAAAAGTCTAGTTTATTTCTTCGAATAATTTGCATATTTGTAAATATTTATACGAATACATAAATAAAGAAGCTACATTTTGATTTTTTACGTTAAGAAATGATCCGTTTTTAAAAAAATCCAAGGAAAACCTGGAATAGTTAGGGAATTGTCTATGATACTTATCCAAGTCAGGGAACTGCGAGGCAAGACAAATTGTTGAGTTCACATATCATTTTCATGAACTCGTGCTTGGTTGTTCGCAAAGTAGTTGTTCCATTTGTTGTCAGTAAATGTGAACTTCGTCACTTCGCATAGTGCTATAGCAATTCTCTGTACGTACCCTATCTATTAGGCTCCATTTTCATTATTCATGTTGGTACATACGTATGTAAAATAGTGGTTAAGGGAAAAGCGGATGTTTTTGACTATCAACCAGAGAAAAGTCTGACTAAAGCTATGCAAATTTGATTCGTGAATTGGCTATTAAATGGCTAAATTGATTTTTTGTTTACTTTTTTATTTATTTTGAGTAGGCTGTTATACCTAGCTTTTTCAGCTAATTTAGGCCTACTATGCATGCCGCATCCAGGCATGGGACCTCTAGTTTAACGTCCTTTCCGAAGGACGGTGGAGTGAGTTGTTTTGGTCGTTCATCTGGAAGGTCGCCCATCCAGTGTCTGGCCGTGCACAGCCATGCTTAACTTCATTTAAGCTAATGGAGCTGCCTGGGCCGCTTGGCCACTCACCCTGCAAATTGATCGTTGATTAATTAAATGATTGCTTAACCCATGCTTTCTTTACTATTTTGTAGATGATATGCCCGCTGGTCAGACACCACACACTGTGATACTTTTTGCTCACAATGATCTTGTAGATTCAGTCCAGCCCGGAGACAGGTTTGTGCCTTCGTTAGTCCCTTCGAAAATGTCCGGATACTTTCCTGTGGGCAGTGTACTTATGCTGTTGTGATAAAATCTTTTTCTTGAATCAGAAATCTTTTAGCTTCTTCTTTTTCCTAAGCAAGAGATATAAATAAGAACGTTAAGTCATATAAATAAGGACGTTTTATTCAGTTTTTGCCCCCCCCAGCTCATTTGTATTTTTCATTGTAAATAAGTGTACATTCTGCGCATTCCAGGGTAACCGTCACTGGAATTTACCGTGCCGTGCCTATGCGAATCAACCCACGTCAGAGCAATGTCAATTCAGTTTACAAAACACACATCGATGTTATCCACTTCAGGAAAACGGACAAGAAGAGGCTGCATGAAAGAGACACTGACAGGTTAGTGGTCAGGACTTAGGGCCTGTTCATATGGACCCGCTAACCGTGGCAGCTCACTTAGCGAGATCGTGCTTAACCCTCAATTCCCATACGAAGTGTGTTTGCTGTTCATATGAGAAAGCGGGCTAGCCCGCTAAGTGAGATCTCGCTTGAGCACTACCGAGATCTCGGTAAGCGGGCTAGAAAGTGTTGAAAGCTATTCGAAGGGTGTTAGCTGACATTCAAATAATGCTCAATTTCTCACGTGACAGTTTCTATCCTAATAGGCGGGCTCATATGAACAGAGCATGAAACTTGTCCCGCTATGCGAGCTGCCTCGGTTAGCGGGCTCATATGAACAAGCCCTTAGGCCATTTAGATCCCTTAAATGCGCTAGAAGACGCACAGTCTCTATCAAATGCCCGTCTAAAATAGACGCCCCTTAAAGAGCAGAGATTGGCAAAATAGAAGGGAATCCTAAATAAATGAACGCCTAGGGCGTTTATCAGAGGTATGCCATATGAAGGTCATGTTGCTGTATGCAAGTCAAAGTGCAATGCATCTTTGTACCAATTGGTATTCTTAAAAGCTCACGGAATTCATAAGTTATACGAATATTAAGATCTTTGCTCAAGCGCGAAACTGCCTGGGCTCCAGACTCCTGCCTTTTTCACCGAAAGAATAAAACTGCCCTTTGTTTTGGAAAATGATGAAATTCCTATGAGGTAGAAATTCGAAATCGAGAAAGTTCCTCATTTTCATTCATTGCATTTCTTACATGCTCTGCTCTCATAGAGTACTATGTGTAGTTTAGTCTTTATGAGAGTACACGGTTGTTTATAAGAAACTCATCATTTTGCCAGAGCCTCAATTTTCTAAACTTTTCCCGGAATTGAGCCTGAGATTTTCTTAAATTGTTCTTAACTTTTACTGAAAAAAACTGTCCAAAATGGGTTACACCTTCTTTGCTAATTGTGTATTCTCGACTTTGAATTCCATCTCTATCATTTTGAATGTAATAATGATTTAATATCGATTTTTGGCCAACAAAAACAGTTAATTTTGGAAATCGAGTCTTGTGATTTTCTTAAGATTTTGGATATTTGAGCCTCATTTTCTTATATACTTTTTTCTTATGAAAAATACTTGTATGGAAATATTTTGCTTGTTCCAGCCAAGCTTCATTTACGAAGGAAAGAATCGAAGAATTGAAAAGTCTTTCGCAGCTGCCTGATATTTACAAACGGCTCGCAAAGGCGCTTGGTAAGTGTAATGTTAATACATTGGTAAAACGTATCACGTGCAGCATACTTTGGAAAATATGTTACTCAAGATATTTTATATGGGCACTTCCATGCAACTTACATTACAGCTCAATGACATTTGTGTGGATAAATTGTATTTTATATATAACATCGAAAATATCATATAGAAAATATTGTCTGGGAAGTATTTTGTGGAGAGTTAGTAAGACTTTTCTCAGTTTCAAATCAGAGCTTGTAGCATAGTATTTAGCATTAGCCTGTTTTTTGCCAATCTACCCTTATGGCATGTAGGCCTAGTTTTCGAATCTAGTATTTATAAGTCTGCCAATTTGGCAATTTTGTTGCCAAATTTGACAATTCTGGGGCATTATCTTTGCCTGTAAGAATCCGAATAGTGAATTTTGGCAACTCTCAAAGTGTTGGCAACTTTTTGGCATTTAAGGAAAATTTTCTGATAACATTTTCTCTATTTTGCTGCTCCTAAAATGTTCCCAGTGTATACACAGTAGGGAATTTTCTAAATTTTCTGGAGCTCCTCCTCAGGAGCTTCTCTTCAGAAGCTTCTCCTCAGGAGCTCCTGCTGAGAGAATGGAAACTCAGTGCCTATGCCTAGTATCATGTTCTTTACCGGTATCACTCACTTAGAGTGCTTGAGAAACGAGTGAAAGTAATTTAAATCAATTCCATTTGCATAAATTGCCACTTTGATTTGTAGCCCCAAGCATCTACGAGAATGATGACATAAAAAAAGGCATCTTGTTGCAATTGTTCGGTGGGACGCCAAAGGATTTGTCTGCATGTGGGCGAGGAAGATTCAGGTAGATTTTCGTTTTTCGCTTTATTTAGTCATTGGTCTTTGAGTTAGTTTGAGAGGTAGATCTAAAGAATCTGTCGTCATTAGAAGACCTTGGTGTAATCTTTCTGGAGTATGACTTCGTTTGTGCTTTTAGTTCTTTTCAAAGCATCGCACTGGAGCTGCGGAGCCTATTGGCAGTTGAAAATCTGCGGAGCAGCACCTATTTAGCTGGCTGCTGTATTGATGTGAATTTTCATTTATGAAAGTGAATTGCATTTTAGGTCTGATATCAATATATTACTTTGCGGAGACCCGGGCACGAGCAAATCTCAGCTACTCCAGGTAAGATGTAATTTATGTAAAAGATCTTTTTCATATTTCCAGTAGTAAGAAAGAAGATTTTGAAAAATGAATATGTAGAGTTAACTCAAGAAAATTTCTCTTTTCTTATTTCGCCCTGTCATCGTGCAGACACAAACATTAGTGCCGATGGTTTTCAGGGAAACTGGACACGCGTTTTCTAAATTGCAATTTCATGATTTCTAGTATGTACACAACCTGGTCCCCAGGGGGCAGTACACATCTGGAAAGGGATCTTCTGCAGTTGGTCTCACTGCTTACGTCACTAAAGACCCTGAAACGAGACAGCTGGTATTACAGACGTGAGTATATCAAGTGAATTTTACCTATGTGTGATTTTATCGTCAAAGCCCTTGTCTTCAAATTCCATGATGCTATTTCCGCAAAATGATATATCCGTCGTGAAAACGGAAAATTATTGTAAATGAAGTTAGTGAATCTGCCAGTTAAGTATCACATATTTGGAGTCCATGCGCAGAAGAAATTGGTGCAAGAGCGTCAATTCGGACGAGCGCTTTATGTATTTGAAATACATAGTTACCTTTTGCTGAGGAATTTCGCATGTCTAATTTAGCATAAAACATGATATAACAGAGTTTTGAAAGCAAAAGGTGACAGTCACTAGTGTTACAGTTGCAACAACTAAGTTCCTATTTGGCATGTGCGATTGTACAGTTGATAGTGATGTTGGCACGGAAGATTTTTCTCTCGTGCTGAGGATTTTGCATGTGTGTGGAAAAGCGCGTGTTCGATCGCACATGTCTCCGGGCATTGACTGTATTTCTGTATTTTTTGTAGCAAGCCATCTTTAGTACTCTTCCATCAGTGCTGCAGTTCTCCATACTTTTCCATGTTATTACCGTGCTCTTCAGCAACTACTAACTTGAGAGAACCAGGGCCGCTGAGAGGGCGCAGGGGGACAAGTTGCCACAGGGCCACAAACTCCAAGGGCCTCATAACACCCAATGTTTCAAGGCCTGGAAGAGCCTCATAGAGTAAACCAGCAGTAATTTTCCAAGGCTAATTTCTAGACCCCTGAGAATTTTCTGTTTGCTTCGCTCGCAGTAGGCCTCACCTTTCTCTTTTGCCCTGTGGCCTCAGAATTCTCTAGAGAGAACGTATTTCAAGTAAATCCGTATTGGTATTTTTTCATATTCTCTTTCTACAGTGGGGCATTGGTTCTGAGTGATAACGGGGTTTGCTGCATTGATGAATTTGATAAGATGAATGACAGCACAAGAGCTGTGTTACATGAAGTAATGGTAAGTTTTCAGGCATTATGTAACGGAATGTAGTCGAAAAGATACTGTATTTCCTAAGTTCTAATGGAATCACTGTGACTCATTAAATTACATTCTAGTGTAGGGTATTGAGAGTTTATAATAAGAATGACGATAATAAAAGAATTTTGACTTTGACATATAAAAGACCTTGACTTTTGATAAATGAGAGATCCTGGATTTTGATTTCGTTTCATTCCAACGACATTGTACTCTTCAGTACCAAATTGCCGGATGGGTTAGAATAAACGGGGGGGGGGGGCTGCAAAATTAGAAGAAATCGATAATTGGGGCGTCAGAGTAAGCAGGGGGTTAAAAAGTGTTTTTAAATGCCAAAATAATGCTGCAATGAAGTACTCTATATTCACAAAGTAGGTGTTCATGGTCGTGAGAATGTAAGCAGCACAAAAATTTACCAACAAAATAGAAGATCTTTGTGTAATAACTATTAAGCGGGGGGTTGGAAACATTTTCAAAAATTACTTAACGGGGGGGGCGGCAGTAGGCGCTTAAGAGTAGCAGTGCACTGCATAAACAGTACAGTGTAAAGATATTTATGACTATAAACGGCAATGACAGGACGTCATTGACAAACCCTAGTAGAACGTTTCGACTCTAGATAGAGTTGTCAAATACTGAGGTCTGGGAACTAATGGCTCTATTAGCCTGGAGACTAGTTTATTGTTCTGACGTTTACATAGCATTGTACATAACAAAACCAGTTCAGTTCGGTTCACGTTTTACGACTTCTATACACGTTCAAGCTTTACGCTTAACCTACGTTTACGTTATCAATCGTCATATTTGTAAATAGTTATATATGATATGAAGTTTTGTATATATTTATCTACGTATCTTCTTTCTGGACTTCACAAGAGTCACTATCTGTAATATGGCAAGAGAAGATGGAGATCTTGTTAAAAAGCTACGTTTTCCTCTGTTTTTTAAAATTAATTTATTTATAACGATATCCTTTAGCATACTTACAAATATAAACTTGATTACATGCAATTAGGCAAAATTAAAATAAAGAAAGAAAACCGCTGATCTTACAGGGAGTCGTTATTTTGAGGATGCATAGATTTGTTTTCATCGCTCATCAAATATCTTCTTAGATGGCTTTTAAACAGACTTAGTGATGGCAGTTCTCTTATATTATTTGGAATATCATTCCAGGCCCTAATGCCAGCATATTAAAATCCTTTCTTGGAGAATTCAAGTTTTACTGTTGGAATATGCAGGCATTTTTCATATTCCTTTTGGAATATGTAAGTCTATCTTGAGAGTACTATTAATTATAATTGCATTCCTGTCAATGTGTTTGTTTTCCTTTCTTGTTAGGAACAGCAAACCCTCTCTATAGCAAAGGCTGGCATTATCTGCCAACTGAATGCAAGAACTTCAATCCTCGCTGCTGCTAATCCACAAAAGTCACAATGGGACCCGAATTTGACAACAGTGGAGAACATCCAATTGCCACACACTCTATTGTCTAGGTATCTAAGATTCTCCATGTTTTTTAAGATGTAATTTGACCTTTCTAATCGTCTACATCTGAGAGAATGTAATTAGGATGTATTGATAGATATTTTAAAATTATTATTGTTTTTCCGAAATTTCTCAATAAAATATAATTGGATATGATGCGTATGAGTTTTGCTCCTGAAGCAGACAGCGCGACGGGAATGCAGCTCTGTTGGGGAATTCTCCAATACGCTCGTGAGGAAAAAAACTCAAGAGCATTCTCCTCCTGAGCGGAATATGTAGTCCTATGGACACTTACCTTAAGTTTTAGACTTGTAACATCAGTTTCACATAAAATGTACAGTTCCAAAAAAATTTGCAATTCTAACAAAAGCGCTGTGCAATTCACAAGTTTATTATGTGATGACCAAAGGATGCTTAAAGCAAATAGCAGTAGAAATGACAGATGTAGGTATGAAATAAAAGGAGAAATGCAGCCAGGATTTGAATTTTACGAGATAACAGAACTCGTCTACCGCTCTGTAACTAAGATTTAATTCTTCAACACAGCATCGCTGGATTTTGTGTATAGTTCTAGTTTTTTCTAAAATAACCCCTGTTGATATGTTCAGATATCAAAACAGAATTCCTACGCAACAAGCGATAGCTGTAACTGGTTTGAAATTAACGGACCTTTCTTTTCTCCCTCTTGAATGAAACGATAGTCAGCGTTATGGCTACACAGCAACATATATTAGACTTGCCATGTTATGCTTCAAGTGTAGACTTGGCAGCCATGTACGTACAACAGTGTTTTCTACCACTTGCTGAATGTTTTTTATTGCCAAGGCAATTCTCTGATACCACATTAGGAATATGCCAGCAGCTGCTGAGATACACGCATTCTTTTACAGAAAAGAAAGTTTCTGCGTGGATGTTTCTTAATAATATGTCAAGTCCAGCCTTAAATGTTTCTCAAATCTTAAGGACTTGCAATAGCAATAACAACCCAGACTAGGCAGCCATGATGCAAGACAAGGAGTTTCATGTTTTGTGAGACATGTAATGGATGTTTCTTAAATTCTTAAGACTTCCAATAACATGATTATGCCAGACTAGGCAACTGTGATGCATGGAAAAGGAGTTTCATGTTTTGTGAGACATGTAATGGATGTTTCTTAAATTCTTAAGACTTCCATAACATTATTATCCCAGACTCGGCAACCGATATATAGATGCACTGTGTCTTCATGGAGTGTTCCACTTGCTTCTGTTAGATGAGTTATTGATACTTTTGGTGCATCTGTTAATCATTACACTATGTAAATTATTGCAGAGGAGACTTGGCTACAGAAAAAGTATATTCTTGAGTCTCTTTCCGTCAGATCCACGCGTACATTACACTTGGTGGCAGAAGTGGGATATTGTCTATTGGAAGGTGCATCAACATTATCAATCTTGTGAATCATGACATCATTATGCCCTAGATATTGATGTTGTTTGTTGTTGATATTTTTCCAGGTTTGATTTGATATTTCTGATGCTGGATCCTCAAGATGAATTGTACGATAGAAGACTGGCTTCTCATTTGGTATCCCTGTATCATATTTCCGAAAGAGAGGCAGAAGAAGAATTTGTGGTGAGAATTTATGTTGTTGTTGCTGTTGTTTACTTTATTTTGAGTAGGCTGTTATACCTAACTTATTCCGCTAATTTAGGCCTACTATGCATGCCACATCCAAGCATGGGACCCCTAGTTTAGTGTCCCTTCCGAAGGATGGCGGAGTGAGCTGTTGTGGTCGTTCATCTGGAAGGCCGCCCATCCAGTGTCTGACCGTGCACAGCTATGCTTAACTTCAGTTAAGCTAATGGAACTGGTTGAGCCGCTTGGCCAGTCACCCCGCTAAACTAAGAATTTATGTTATCTTTCGAATTAGCTCTGTGTTCAATAATGGGCCTCATTTGGAGATTGGTCATCACTTATCTAAGAAGCTATTTGAATAGAGATGGCATTCTCAATATTTTGAAAGGCTAACTGGGCACTATCGCTTCAACTATGTCAACGGTTGAATTTACCAGGCGTACCCTTTAAGTCCCCATCTTCTCTTTGACATCGCATGGAAGGGGGTTTAATAAGGAAGGGGGGTTAGTATTTTTGCTAAAAATGGGGGGGGGGTTGTTAGTAATTATAGCAATTAGTTCTTTACATTATATAAGTATAAGGTAAATAGTGTGTTTTGATTTCCTTAGTTTTTAGCATTGATTTGCGTTCCCAAAGTCAATGTATTTTACTTACTTATCCTTTTTTAACACTTTGAAATCTGTAGGTTCGTAAATTGAGGCTTTGGAGTTTTTCAAAGTTGCTTAGTAATTAATAGTTTAACAAATGGAAATGGGTGGTGAACTTTGCAAAAATCTGCAACCGGGGCCCCCTACTGTGGGGTGGAAAAGAGTAACTGCACCCCCTTTTGCCTGGTTTTCTTTAACGTGCAGTTCCACACAAAATATGCAGTTCCAAAAAATTCATGCAATTCTAATGAAAAAACTGTGCAATTTGAAAGTTTGTTATTTAGTGACCTACGGATGTAAGAACGTAAATTTCAGTGAAAATGGTAGATTTAGGTATAAAATTATAGTCAAGACACAACCAGAAATGGAATTTTTAGAGGTAGCAACATTTATCTACCTTTTTTCGCAAAAAGTAGGGGGTTCAATCCCGTCTGCAACCAAAATTCAATTCAACACAGCACCACTGTATTTTATGTGCAGTTCTGAATTTTTCCTAAAAAAACCCCGCTTTTTGCACCTTTAATGGTACATGTATAGATTCTGGAAGCCTGTGCTCCCTGTGCAGCTCTCTGTTTGTTTATATGTTTAAGCTTGACGTCCTGTGTGGGACTAGAGTTACTCCTGGACCTTTTTTCAAGACAAAAAACCGGATGGATGTAGTACGGTGGACAATGTATGTGGAAATTGTATATGACACATCTTACCCTCGTAATTGTTCTGTTCCAGTTGTTGTTCATTGAATGTCTTACCAACACTAACTGCATCTAAAACCACTTAATTCCAGGACATGAGTATCCTTCGAGACTACATAGCTTACGCAAAAAATAACATTCACCCTCGTCTCAGTGAAGAGGCAGCTCAATCTCTTATTCATGCTTATGTTGGTAAGTTCCACACTTCTTTGAGGCTATGCATTGAGTACGTTTTTTTGGTTGCGCTCTTTATTTTGAATTGTATGTAATAAAAGGATAGCAGAGTATAAAACCTAGCAAAAGAGCATGCTAATATTGCTTGGCTTCTATGTTGAAGTTTCCCCGTATACAGATGCTTGTTATGGTAGAAAAAGGGAATCATGTTTTTCCATGTTCCGTTGAAAGACATAATTCATGTTGCTGAAAAGACCATTCTGCAAACGCTATTCGTTATTTTTCGAATTTTGATCACATTACTAGAGCTGTAACTTCTTTTTTTGCAAGGCTCCCCCATGGAAAGAGAAAAAATTTTGTGCCTCCCACTCATTATTGATAGAACCATTATCTATAAAAATTGTATATGTACACCTGTTTCCCGTGGTCATGCGCGCCCCCTCTAGCATTTTATCGCGCCCCCCTTGAGGGGCATGACCCATTTTTTGAGAAACACTGGTTTAACTGCAGTTTCAATCCCTCACCGTGTTCATTTTATTCCAGACATGCGGAAAGTTGGCAGTGGTCGGGGCGCAGTTACTGCCTATCCCAGGCAGTTAGAATCACTTTTGAGACTTGCTGAAGCACATGCCAGAGTCAGGTAGAGTACTTTGGGGTTCTTTAACATTTAAGTTGTACTGTGATCAAGAATCACTCACTCTACAAAAGCAGATCTTTCTGAGGCAACTATTTAATCCTAAGATCATAGTATACACGTTGTGATCTTTAGAATTAGTGATCAAGAATCGCTCAGTCGACGAAAGCAGATCTTTAATGTAGGAAATATTGCCACTAATTAAACAAAGTGCTAAATGTTTGTAGCAAAAGCAATACCCCGTGAAGTCAGAGTTAAAAGTAAAATCACTTCAGCCAACATAGACTTAGGCCTAAAGTGACGATGGCTTGGCTTGAAAAATTTTAGCCTAGGGTGATATTATTTTTAATGTATTTTGGTCCAGAATGACTTCAGCTGAACAGCTGCCATATTGTATTGTTGCCATATTACTTGCCATATTGTATTGTTGTTGCAATATGTTGTGCAGTGTTGCACTTTGTTGTTCTTTTTATTTTTTTTTACCTTGTTTTGTTATCAGGTTTTCGGAATCGGTGGAAAACGTTGATGTTGAAGAGGCTAAAAGGTAGTAGTTATTCTAACTCTCTCCCATCGTCGTCTTGTTGCAGATATTTCTATTTTCTACCGCTATTTTCAAGGAAATTGCTCTCAGGAAATCAGGAATATTATTCCTGATCCAGTGAGGTGTGCTCGAACCACCAGCTCTACCCATTCACACCCTTTCCAAGTTACACTACCTAATCCACGAAATCTAGCTCACAAATCATCTTTCATTTCTAGAACTTCTCAACTGTAGCACTCATTGCCACCCATTACTTTCCCTGAATCCTACAATTTGTCAACTTTTAAATCTAACATCAACAAACTTGATCTTGTCTCCCTTTTTCTCAGTTTTTCCTTTGTCGGGGCTTTTTTATAGGCCCTACAGCCTTTCCCTAATATTACTTACTAAAAAAACTTCTTAAGTTGATAGAGCCTGTGGTACATTATATGTAACAAAAAATTGTGTATTAAATAGGACCTGTGAATTTTTAGTACTAAGCAGAAACATTTTTAGACTTACTTATGTTTGGTCTATTGTCTCACGCTTCTTCATAAGAACTAAGATGTTTCTTAATTTAGGCCATATTGAACTGTCCGTAGTTATTCTCCTATTTTTATTAAGAGAAATTTATAAAGCAAGAAATTTACAAAGCAAGGCCAGAACACAGCAAATGCTCGATTATAGAATTCTTTTACTTGTTTTGATCGAATCTTGCTAGCTAATTTTCACGCAATCGTCTTTCTGTTTGTTGAAATTACAGTCCTGTACTCTAGATTACACCGCGAGGCACTGAAACAATCAGCAATGGATCCAAAAACTGGAATGATCGATATTAATATACTGACCACCGGACTTAGTTTAAGCGACCGAAAGAGGCACGAGGATGTAGCCAATGGCTTAGTCGCGTTCATAAAAGGGAAAGGAAAAGCTCCGAGTCTGCCTTTTACGAAAACATTTGAGGAATTCAGGGAGCATTCAGACGAGGTAAACTTTTTCGTATTTTCAAATTAGCTAACTTGATTTCCCTTGCATGGTGTTTTGGCTGGCCAAGTCGTTTATCATTTGAATTGGATTTTATGACGTTACATTAGTTCCCAACCCCATCAGTTCGAAGCCAGTGGTCAAGTGAATTATCCACTATCAGCAAAGAGTCATTATAGCTTGTCCATCTCTCCATGGGCCAGTAGATAAAGACGCTATAGAATTCCTAGTGGACGCTGGCCGATTGTAAGCCAGTCAATCTGTCGAGGGATTTTGGTAACGTGATTTGTACTAGTAAAAGAAACTCTTTGAAGCACATGAAAGCGGATCTTTTCACAGGTTTTCATTAAGCTTTATTTAGCAAGCAGTCATGTAGGGATTGAATTGTGAAATGCAATTATTATTAAAGCAAAATATTTTCACCTACACTCTTTTTATAAAAATACCTGATCCTCAATATTTTAAACTTTTTTTTGTTTAAGACTTGGATTATTCTGAAGTTATTCCCAAGTACTCTGGAGTACCGAATAATCGTTACCCCGATTTTTAATTGTTGAGATTTTTCCAACCCCCCATGTATTGATCTTCCAAAATTTTGAGGACATGAATCAATAATTTGCCCCAAACGTGATCCAACAACGGAATTCCATTGCATTTATCACAGTGCAACATCCCCTAATTATCACTTTTTCAAATATTTGCAGCCCCAAGTTATTGAATTTTCAAATATAGCCAACCCCCCTAATTATTCCCACCTCCATTTATTAAATTTTTAAGAATTTTCCAACCCTTACCATTTATTCTGACCCCCCAATTATTCGGTACTCCAGGGTACCAAAGGTGTAACTTACCTAAAAATTTGAGCGTAGATCAAAACTTCACAAGAGTAGTAAGCTCTGTAGAATTCGTTTGATAGCATTTGTTTGCAATCATGCCATTTTGAGTGCTTGCAAACCCTCAGGTGAGTATTCCTGATGAGTCCACATGTATAATATGCTCCGTTTGCAACAAAAACTTTATATTTAGTCAACTTTTCTAACAATTTCTTGTAGCACATCACGAAAGACCTCTTCATGACAGCGCTGAAAATCCTCAGAGATCGAGACGAGTTGACATTTACTGAGAAGATCATTCGACCGTTGTAAGGACAACCTAAGGACAGGAAATGTTTTTTATATCATCAAAATATTGGCGTATCTACAGTCTGTAAGATATATTTGTATGTAAATGCTTTTGCAAAGTTTTGATACTGAGCACACTTTTATGTATTCTTGTCTTGCCTTCGTTTTTTCCAAGAGAAGATTTTTGAATCATTAACAGGCCTCTCACCAGTGGTGATTTCTAAAAATTTTAACAAGGAGTGCTCTAGGCACAACCACGCACATGTTTTCAAAGATGGAAGCATGGTAATTTAGTTTAATACTGATATATAGTATAGTCAACAATAAGAAATGCCTCAATAGTCATGTAGCAGTGCACAATTGATCATAGCACTTTGGAAGCAAGGCCAATAACCTCTGAAAAGCCAAGCCAATTCAAGAGTGTTAGGGGGCTGAGCCCCCAAAATGAGCAGAAATTTTAACAAGGGGGCTCCGCCCCCCTGAGCCCCCTAGAAATCACCCCTGCCTCTCACTCTGCCGCAAAATTGTAAAACGTCATAAAAAATTTTAATTTTTGAAATTTTGTTACAAAATGTCATAAAAAGTGGCCAAATGTCATAAAATTTCATAAATATTTGCATGAAAAAATCTTTCCCATAAATGGTGGCTTAATTATTTCATTAGCGCTTTTGTTACCTCGACTGTACATTTTTAAAAATAAAAATGAAGTATTTGAGATTAATACTCAAGTATTTGGTTGTTTAGTAAAGGTGTCTTTACTATAAAATCTCGCACAGAAAGTTAAATTATTACGTATTTGTCAGGATAATATTTCAAATGGCCAATGAATGAAGTAAACTGTCATAAAATGTCATAAAAATCGCTGGAATAATGTCCTAAAGTGTCCCAAAAATTCAGCAAAAAGTGTGATAAATTCATTAAAAAAATTTAATTTAGAGTTGGAGGCCTGCATTAATTAAAACAGTGGGTACTGACGTCAAATTTGAGATAGCCGTCTTAAATTCTTTGGGGTAAAGGGTTCGGCCTTTTGTTCCACGATTTGATACAGATCAAATCAAATAGTTAATACATTTTGGCTTACAAAAAGAGAGGTAATATTCAACATCAACTGACTTTCCTGAAGATTACAAGGCCAACAGCCAAGAGCCAGTAGAAAAGGGATTGAAGAGATTTGATTTGAGGCTTTTATTGTTGATGGGATGTATGGAGATCTTGGTATATCTGGGCCATTTCACAACCATGACCTCACTTTTCAGATAAAATAACTTATGCTTTTTGGGCTGGTCAGAATCTCGAGAATATAATCTCCTTGTCAGAATCTCGCGCTTGTCAGAATCTCGAGAATACAATCTTGTCAGGCCACAAAACGATGCCCTTTCTCTTTTATCCGGTAAAATTCAAAGAACATACTCACAAACTTGATCACTACTTTGTAAATAAAAAGATAAGTGCAGGATATGCAAGTTTTTCTTCAAAACTCCAAGGATTTACTAGCACCCAAAGGATCACAACACACTAGACCCTGGCATCTTCCAAGATTGTAACAGTACCTGAACATTATCGTAAACTAATTTAATAAAATATGCTTTCCACTATTTCATGTTTTGAACTCTATGACAATGTTAGATGCAGCAACAAGGAATAATTTAGAATAAAACCGAATTTGAGTGCACTAAAATACCTATCAGTAAAATATCTCTAAAATATCTTATTACCTCTAAAATATCTTATTACCCTAAGTAAAATAAAGTAATACTAGCCTATTTTACATATATACAATGTAAAATTATTTTATGAAGACAAATGAACCATTTGGTTTTTGATCAGAAGTCAAGACCTGCAATGATGTACTCCCTATTTTGCTAACGATTTGAAGCCTTCGTTTTCTTCAGTTATTGATTTCCAGAGAACATCTATTTCGCTCTCGAATTGTCTACAAAGTTAAACACAAAAAGTACAGTTGTCAAACATGAATCACACTTTATGAAATGGTTTATGAAGAATCATGTCTTCACAAATGGAAGTTCTCATTTTTATTTCTCATTTCATAACAGTTAGACAGATAAAAGATCCAGTATAGCAATCAAACAAGTACTGTTTTCCAAACTCAAGTGTAAATGCAAAAAATAAAGAAAGACGTCCTAACAAATTGCTTTAGCAAAGCGAAGAAGACAAAACAAGATAAAAAACGTTAACTCTGGCTAAGTCCTTTGATTTCGTCTGCTGATACACGTTTCTTTATAAGAAACAAAAACGCTCTGGCTTCAATCTGGATATATCTTAATATTTCGTCAAATCCATCCTTAATGTTTCTTAAGTTTAAAGAAGACTTCCAATGATAATAACAACCCAGATTGGGCAATTGTGATGCCAGAAAAAGGATGTTCAGATTCTGTGAGGCATGTAATAAACGTTCATTCTATAGCTTGATCAAACATTTTCTAGTAAAAACAGTTCTTGCAAATTATTACATGAAACTAAGCTTCCCTATGTTTCTTAAATGTTTCTTAATTTTTGCCGAATTTCAGTCTCATGTTTCTTATAAGAAAAATGTGTACTCACTTCAAAATAAACGTCTATTTAGGCCGGAAATTCATCTATGGCACCATCTTTACTTCAGCGAGCGCATTTGGCGGGAAAAATGAGAATACGTGCCTACGCCATTTCACAACGGAATAGAAAACATGAAAGGGTGTGCCTACGCCATTTCACAACGGAATAGAAAACATGAAAGGGCTTATACGTAAATGCGTGTAGTATTTGTTCAGAAATAGGCAGGAGACTCAAAAAAGTTTGCCATTTAAAGCCAAACTCTTGGCTTCCTAAGCTAACAATAGAACAGTACCTGGCAGAAACTGTTTTGGTGACACTAGGCCAAAAGGCAATGGCAAAATGCTACACGTACCAGGGACAAATTTGCATTAAGAGACCCTAAATTTGAGAAACGGCCTTCCTCAGTACGAAAATTGTGCAAAGCAAGAAATAACCCTTCATATTCTACTCAAACAATAAAGCTGAACTCCGTTTTGGACTTCACGGAATCAATTCTCATCTTTGGAATGGCTAGTCAAACACAGCACTCAAGATTTTGCAAATGACACTATCAAAGGTGCCCTTAAGACGGCGAATGGTTGCGACATGCTGCTAGATTTACTGAAGAATGCATTTTCAATTACAAGTCAAGAATTCAGCAAGATTCTAAGCTGTCAAGAAAAAAAGCTATTTTATGAGATATTAAGCAGAAACCAATTTGAACGAGGTTAGTAAACTCTAATTTTTATGTTCAAGCGAGTTAATTTTTCATTAGGAACCAATATTCTTCCAAGTAAATCTAACTCATCAAAGTATTTTTCATAAATTGGCATTTTGGATTAGGGTAGTGAGTTAATAGTGGATATTTCAATAATGGAAGTGGACAAAATACTCTGATCTGCAAAAACTGGCGTCAATACCAGGAGTGTAGTAGGTTTTTTGAGAAAAACTCAAAGGGTACCTGTAGCTATTTTTGCTGTCTACACGACGTTAGAATTCCCGACACATCATAAATTTGCAGCAGAGCAGGATGAAGGGTATGTGTGCCATGCCAAGATACAACACCTCCACATGTAATTTTAGCAAATCAAAGAGAGCATCAACTCCCTGCTCCTTATCACCTATGGGTTTACAATACTCTCGCTCGCTAGTTTAGCTCCCATTAATAGCAGTTTCTATGTATAAACAACGTCAAATTCATCAGATATTTTCAGAATTTATTGAGTATAGCAAGCATTCACCAAAAAATTAAACTAAAAAACTGTTTTATTACCTATTATCCGTCTGATATCGATCTACCATCATCTGTCTGTCTCTTATTACATCCCTTAGATATGCAATTTCTTCGTTGTACTTATTCTTTAGATTTGCAATCTCTTCATCTTTCTCCTTTACTCTGAAAATTAGAAGCCATTCGAACGATGATGAAATTGTTCAGAAATGTCCAAGCTTTCAGTAGATACATAGTGTACTGTATAAGTTTTAAATAGTCTGTTGGTACTACAGAACTTCACCAGAGCACGAAAAAGCGGCAACATTCTTTTGACACATTGAAAAGCTTTTTTTCGTCCGACACTCGTGAGAGTATGAAACGTCCGATAGCGACCAAAAGGCTAACCGAAATATATATCCAGATGCGATTCACGTGATAGGATGTGTCTAATGGCCCCAAGTGTGACCAATTGGTCAATTAGACGCATCCTATCACGTGTAACGGCATCTGGATATATATTTCGGTAAACCTTTCGGTCACTACCTGACGTTTCATACTCTGACGAGTGTCGGACGAAAAAAAAGCGTTTAAGTATGTCAAAAGAATGTTGCCGCTTTTTCGCGCTCTGTATAAGTTCATAACAATAGTTGTGTCTTTCCACTTACGCTTGAGTGCCTCATTGCCGGGGGGGGACTTGGAATATGTGGGGGAGTTGGAAACATCAGAGGAAATTAATAAGCGGGGTGGGGGGGAAGGTAGAAAAAATTGTGAAATCTAAGACGATAATACTGCTATGGAGCACTCTGTTCATAAGTCAGGCATCTATGGTTGTGAGGATGTGAGAAGCACAAATATATTACTAACAGGCGAGAAGATTTGCTCAAGATATCTGTTTGGAAAACGTTTTGAAACATTTTTGTGCAAAAATTAATAAGCGGGGGGTCCTAATAAGAGCGGGGGGTTGGAAAAAGTTCCAAAAATCAATTGGCGGGGGGATGACAATTAGGCACTTCACGACCCGCGGTACGACCCGCAGTTATAAACGAGAGTATAAACGAGGATTCCTACCTTTGAAGAACTTCAGCCGCATTGTTTTTCGATAACTTCTTGTATTTCTGTGGAATAAACAATAAATGTTTTTAAAAGACATACGATGTTTTGTTAATTAATGGTCATTAAGCTAACACATCCTTGACCGGAGTGATGGCTCAGTGGTTAGAGTGTTTGCCTCACAACCGGAAGGTTACAGGTTCGAGCTTTGGCCGAGTTATACCAAAGACTTTAAACAATGGTACTCACTGCCTTTTCGCCTGGCGCTCGATGCATGAGAATGGAGTGGGGAAGTTAAACACACGGAGCTACCAGTGGGCCAGCCCCCCCACCTTAGCTTTCATTGCATTCGCAGACGTGTGGCCTAGAGCTACTGGAAAGTATAGGAGCCGCCCTGTGCGCCATTAGCGCAGGAGAAACTTCGACTTCTTTTTTGAGCATATCCTTGAAAAAATCATATTGCTTGTGTTTGTAGGATCAAGGAAATAGTTTAATGGTAGAAAAATTTTAACTGGAATATAAATAACAACAAGGTTTTCTTTCGCGACTCAAATAGCTTAAGTCACATATACGGGTGAGGGCTGATTCGGGACAGGAGGGTTATTCAGCCTTTTGAACTCTAGAATGGGAACTTACTCGAGGGAGGGCTTTCTACAGCGGGGCTACATCGAAAACTTTCTGTACTATACGATTTGTTCAACTTTTTGTTGCTTTAAAATGCAAAGTAAACTGTTTGCATACCTCAAGCTCTTTTTGTAAATATTCTAGTTTCCTCTCTTCCTCAATAATTTGTTTGTAGTTCATCATTGTTTCATTATTTTGGCTTTGGATCTATAACAAGATGCAAACTACAATTAGGAGATGCAAAGTCGCCAAAAGATGACAAAAATTAAAAGTTAATTCGTATGTGGTTACGTAATGATAGGAAAAACAAAGCTTGTTACCATTTTCGCAAACTCATCACGCTCATTTGAGCTTTTTTCGGCCTAGAAAGAAATCAAACAAAAATGATAAATTATTGAGAGCAACGGTCAATTTAGACTTATACAATCAATCATAAGAAGGCGGAGATACTTCATGTACTAAGCACCTTTGAGGCCCCGTGCACACGAGAGTGGATCCATTTGGTTCTGTTCCCAAACTGGAGCGGATAGGCCTTGTGTACACACGAGACCTCCTCTATCCGTTTCAGTTTGGCTCTGCTATCCGGGAAGAATAGACGTTCCAATTTGGATCTGATCCATTCAGGTCCCGTTTGGACGTACGGATCAAATCCAGAGCTGGTGCAGATGCGAAACAAGGCTTGCTTTCATTATTAAATACAAGGGTTTCCTATAAGCACCAGGAAGCCTCTTTTTACATCCGCACTACTGTGGGTCGGATTCACATCAGTGGCGTCCACACGGGACTTGTATGGATCGGATCTAAACGAGAACAGATCCAAAACGGATCCGTTCCCGTGTGCACGAAGCCTGAATGGGGGATTTCAGGTAGATTAAAGATTAAAACAGTAAAGGAATCTCAAAATTAACCGGGGCTTTGATGTGAAGAATAGGCCTTAATACAAGTCTGAAAAGAGCTTTAGTTCTGGACATAACTAAAATATTATGAATGAAGTGTGAGTGCTAGATAAAATCGTTAAAATAAGCTCAAATGCCTTTCAATTGGCGAAAGAATCAGAGCAACATCTAGTAAATTCTCCACAAGGTAGTACGTACTTTTTCTAATAGGAAGATATCAATTTCAGTTGACTACAATAACTTAAGAAATGTGTAAAGATTACGTAGAAAATACCAGAACATTGCCATAAACAAAGTTCATCAAAACAGAATAGGGTTAATATCTCCATAGTTTATAATAACCTTAATGATAGAAAGATAGTACTAAAACAAGAGAAACAAAACTCTCTTACTGGAGTTCAAGAAAGCAATTTCATGGTTTTACCAGGACACAAATTGAGAATTATATTTCATTTTCATTTCATTTTAATTTTAAAATTCCAAAATACAACATATCATAACTAATGAAAGTCCATACAGAATATGGGGGCAAAAACATGGAATGAACTCCCAGAAATACTGAAAAGCTCTACTTCTAGATTTTCTTTCAAAATGATCTCAACAAATTCATTCGACACTCTATGTAAATTTGAGTTATTTAGGATTAGGTACTTATGACATTTACGTTTGTTGATGCAACTAGCACTAGAGGGGGTGCTCTACTCATGTTAGTTTTCAAACTAGTTGGAGAGTTCCTCCTTGAGAAATTCAAAAATATGCAATTTTGACAACTATAGAGCGTTATTATGTACTTTTCGTACTATGTATGGATCTTTCTTGTGCTATAATATGTTGTAATTTGGAATTGTAAAATTACATTGTAATGAAAATGAAAAATAATTCTCAACTTGTTAAACAAACATGAAATTTAATTAAACATACAACTGACAAAACTTGGGCCAGGGTGTCAATTGCAACAAGTTCTTTCTCCTTCGTCGCTTCTAATCTGTTCTGCAAAACGACGAAATTCTTCTCCATTTTTCTAAAAGATAAATTACATGCAATGTAAAGTCCATGCTCAGAAGAAATTGGTGCAGTTACACGTGCGATGCAAAATTTGTGTATCCGAAATACAGAGTTTCTTGTTCTTGAAGCATGTCGAATGTCTCATGTAGGTTAAAACAGTATAGAGCAGAGTCATGAAAGCAAAAGGTGACAGTCACTAGTGTTGCAGTTGAGACAGCGAAGCTCCTAATTGGCATGTGAGATTTCACTATTGAAAGTGATGCTGGCACCGCCGATTTTTCGCTCGTGCTGGGGATTCTACCCTTGTGATGAGATGCGCACATGCGATCGCACGTGTCTCCGGGTATAGAATGAGTGAATAACAATAACAATTTTGAGCAATGAAATAAATAGAAAAACTAAGAAAACACTAAAAGAGAACAGTAAATATACTTCTTCCAGTAGCAAAAAGAACTATTATTGCAACCTAATTCACGAACTCTAGCTCACAAATCATCTTTCATTCCAAGAATTTCTCAACTATGGAACACATTGCCTTCCCCTGCTTTCCCAGATACCTACAACTTATCATCCTTCAAAGCTAACATCAACAAACTTGATCTTATCTCTCTATCCACTTAACCTTTCTCCCTTTTCTAAGTTTTTCCTTTGTCGCGGCATTGTTATAGGCCCTAAGGCCTTTCCCCGTCATTACATACTGAAAAAAATTGCATAGTGAGACTGCATGATATATAATTTAAGATGAAGCAGTGTGGGTTATGACAGGAGGGCAAGAGCCAAAGTGCCTCCTGGTACCACAAAGTCGGCAAATGCTCAGCAAATTTGGCTGACCAAGAGCTAAATACTCTGCAAATACTTGGTTACTGCTAAAATTCTAGGCAAATATAGAATCAGTCCCTCATGATTTTTTAAAACAACTGCCCTTGAGATGAGGTGGTAAGGCACAAATAAAATTACACGTTCAAAGTTTCATCATAACAAATTGAAAAACGAAAATGAAAACTGAAAATGCAGGAACCTAAGTGACTTCGTAGCAAAGTCTAATTCCACTTGAAGCCGAGAGCATCTGGCATTTGAGTCTGGAAAATAGCAAACAATAGACCATACATGTGAAGTTAGGTGCTGGAAGATAAAAGCTGGAGTACGCATAAGACTACAGCCGTTTGTACAACAAACAGGGATTAGGAAGCATTACAACAGTGGAGGAGGGCACATAGATTGAAGGAAATCTTGGCAGAGTTTCTTAAAGTGAGATTTAAGCACTGTCTGGGGATATAACACTTAATGAAACGATAAAACACTCATTGCATAATGAAAAAGAGCCAGTCCCTAAATGTAAATTTGCTAGGAGGGATCCGGAGGCATGCTCCCCCCTGGAAATTTTGAAACTTAGATCCTGTGGAATCGCTGGAAACGTGTATTTTGCTAGTTGTTTTGCACCTTCAAAAGCTTTCAGGGAGGGTAACCACGTTACATGAAAAGGGACACTTTGCCCGAGTCTCTGAAGAGTGGGGGGCACATGCCCCCTATGCCCCCGGTTCCTACGTGCATGACAACAAAAGCTAAAAAGCTTCACGCCCATTGGAATGCAAAAGCTTCAACCAGAGCAGGATGGTCAATATTACTTTGCAGGGAATAGAACGTTCTCAAGAATATGTTGTTACTTCTGAGTTTCCAAAAATAAAATGTCCACCATGAAACTTTTGCTAGAAATCAAAGACACTAACATGCAATGTCAAAAATCATTTAAAAAGCTAGCCAGCAGTGGAGTAACGTGATTAAAAGAGTTATCCTTATTAGGATATGATACCGGTCAGTCTGACAGCTAACTCTTGCTTTGCTTTCAGAACAGCCTAAAAAAGAGACATGACAGTCACTATTCTGCATACACGTTTTTCTCATAAGAAACCATCATTTTGCCTGAGCCTCAATCTTCTTAATTTTTCCCGACATTGAACCTGAGATTTTATAAACCAATCACCCTGACATAAGGGAAAGCTTCCAATCCAGGGTCGACTTGGTGAAAAAGGCATTTGATATTGAATAATCTTTTCTTCTTTAACCCTGTTTCTTGACAAGATTATTTTTCATAAAATAATGCCGTTAATTAGCATTAGGCCCAAAAATAAAATTTCAGCTTTTCCAGGAGGAAAACCTATGGTTTTCCAGCTTTTCCAGCCAAATTCTGATAAAAGACTCATTTTCCAGCTTTTCCAGCCAGAGTGAACACCCTGTTAATAGCAACAAATGTCCTTTGAAAGTTTTCCTACCCTTCCCAATTGTAACTCGCCCTAGAACCCAGAATTATGAATGATCGACTCCCTTATGTTGTTGTTCCAAAGTCATCGCAATTACCTGAAATTGTGTCTCGGACCCTTCCTTGTCTTTCTCAAAGCTCTCCATTTTTTCAGTTAATGTTCTACAACACAAAATAAGTTTCAAAATCAGAAATACTGCAGATATGTAACATTGCCAAACTGCCACTACAGATACAGAACTACAGTCATTACTGCCATTACTAACCATTCAATGAGGAAATTAGACACACGCTGCTGATAGCGCGCGTAGCCTCGTTTGCACGATCTGTTTTTCGAATACAAATCTTGTCACGTATTTATAAAATCTGTAAAGTATCTAAAGAAAGTGTAATTATAGGCAATTATGTATACTTAGTGCTCGTTGTTCCTCAGAAAGAGCATCAAATACCCTTTTACTCTCGCTTTCCTTGCCTTCATCATTTACTTACGAAAAAAATCAGCTACTTTAAGCATAAAAGGTATTCAGTAGCACAGTGAAGTAGCTTGATGGCGAAGTATCTCATCACTCGCTAGCAATAAAATTGATAGATTTGCATGCGCGACAAATCGAGCGCGTGGGACGTGTTGAGCGCGTGCCTGCGCGCTAGCGATCAATCAAGCGCGTCTCATTCAAACCCCTGCATTGCACTGCTATTACAGGTCAAAATCTGTAACGGTAAAAAGTTGAAGAATCAGATCTTTTCATTTCATTCTAACTTTTCAGCGTATTTCAACATAATCATTTTTTCATGGGACAGTGTCAGTCCTATCGATGAGTGCATAGGACAGACTGTATGGGACAGAGTTCATGGGACAGAGTTCATGGGACAGAGTTCATGGGACAGACTGTATGGTCAATAATACTTTGAGATTTGGTGAATTCAAAACTCCTTGCGAATTTAGTAATAGTTGAAAAACCTTGAAATAAATCTATGGAAAACATTTATGAGGCGTATAGAGCGAAGAGGTTTTTCATTTTGATGATAAAACAATGCAAGAAGAAAGCAAACAACAAAAGATAAATCTCTTTCGTCTTGCAAGTTCCCATTTGTTAAACATTACAATATTTTGCCACTTTAAAGCATATTTCTACCTTTTAATGTATTCTATTTGCTTCGCCATTTCTTCCTTGCTGATTTTTGTAGAAGATTCAAGTTCTGCTTCTTTGCAACGCTTCTTCAAAATTTCACTGTCAACTTGTAAGCTCGAGATATTCCTTTCAGCTTTACGTTTCTCGTTTGTCAATAGCATAATTTTCTTCGTTAGTTTGTCGACTGTTAGTATGATACAAAATAGAAAATAAACTAGAATTAATATGTGATAAAATGAAATAAGAATACTATCACTAAAACTAGCAACAGCAGGAAAGAAGACAGCAAGTACGACCATCCCTCTCTTCAAAAGTATTCATGCTACAGACAGCGTGGAGAAGACCTCCTATTTCATAGGACAAACGAACAAATAAAGCTTCGTGGTCACATTGTTAGGAAGGATGAGCTGAAGATGGCACCAGTAGAAGTTGACACTAAGAGATGGGAGTAAAAGCAGAAGAAAACAGGTATTGTGGATACCTAGTTTAATGATAAGACTGGAATTAAGATGAGAAATATAAAGGGAAGTGGAACTGCTTGAAAGAGTGGAAAACAGATAATTGTTGCATGAGAGAGAGAAAAACTTGAGCAACAAATAGCAATTTTTTAAGCTTTTCTTTATAAGGGGTCATTCAACTGTTACGGAACGCTAAATTTACCGCCTTTGAGACCCCCCTCCCCTTGTCGTAGCTCTCCATGTAAATTAAGCAATAGCGTAGCAAATCAAGGTACACTCCCTCCTCCCTAGAGGCATTACGTAACGGGTGAATGATCCATTATAGAATTAGAATGATTAGAAAGAGACACTGGGAGTTGGCTGGGTGCAATCTTTGCAAAATCAGAAGATGCTAGAATACAAGCTGCTTGATTCTCAATTTCCATTTCCAAAGAGAAAACATACAAGAAAGTAAAGGGAGAACAAGAAAACATCATTAAATCTCCTCATATGTGCATACTAATAAAGAAATTGTGTCGAAAGAGAGGGGCAGATAAAACTGGAATCTGAGAAGGCCAACTTCAGAGGACTTAATAACACTGCAGGCAAAAAGCTGCAGCCACAAAAGATGCTTCACCCTCAGACAAGGAAAAATACATTTGAACATTTCCTCTTTACACATTCTGGTTCAGTATGAGCTCTGAAGGGACTTGTGCATCTAATGTACGAGGAATCGTTTCCTACTGATGTATGACAAACACGCAAAGGATGGGTGTTCAGTGTATATTAAGACTAATTTCTGTGCTCTTTAGAAGTAGTTGAAGCCTCTTGAGATTAAATCAGAACAAAGCAGAATACATATTGTTCACTGGTAGAGCATCAGGTTTTGCAAAGTATCACAGCATCAGGAAGGATAAAACGCTGTGATACATATAAAATAACATATTGAAATCATGAATTGAACTTAGGCCACAAAATGTTGTCAAACACTTACCTTGCAAGTCAAAATCTTCTTGCATTTCATCAATTTTTCTATCTTTCAAATCAATCTCTTGCATTAAAATCGTGTTCTCTTCAACAACTAATTTTGCGTGTTCTTGCAAAAGGTGCCTAAAAACAGCAAAATCCTTTATTACAGACCCTAGAACAGTAGGCCTTAATTAGCAGTAATTTTGCTATCTTAATTTCCTTTGTCTACTATAAATAAATTGTTGTTGATGATGATGATGACAACCTGTGCTATTACAGGCTAAGGAAGTTTCCAAGAGGTTAGCTTTGATTTTGACCTAACATTCATTGAATACCATTTGAAAAAACTATAGAGTTGCAGTTGGAAAATGAGAATATTCATCAAGAATGTGCATAGTCGTTGACAATTATGTATATAATTTTGAGAGAAACTACAAATTCAAGCAACATATAAATATTGGTGGCACATGAACTAGTGATAAATCGAGGAATTCTCCAACTCTCGCCACCCGTACTGGAAAAAGGCAATGAAAAGGAAAGCATAATCTATTCATGAACATTTAAAATCAATCCCAAAATGGGAGTGAATCTAACGTAAAGTTAGACTTTCTCCTTTATTTAGCAGGCATGCTTTCGTTTTAAATAGGTATGTAAATAGAAACAGCGATTAAGAATGTATTGCAGAGATCTCTACTTCCATCACAGACATTGTTTGATTTTAACTATTTATATCTAAACAGTATGTTCTTGTTCAACGGCTTGTGAAGGGAATACATAATTAAATCAAATACCATTCGCTTAAATCGACAGCATCTTGCGCATCAGACTTTTCAGTGTTCATCTAGAATACAAGAACATCCATCAGAGAGAGAGAGAAAGAGAGAGAGAGAGAGAGAGAGAGAGAGAGAGTGTG
>OLMO02000006.1:18777095-18795223 GCA_900291935.2 Cassiopea xamachana
GTGTGTGTGTGTGTGTGTGTGTGTGTGTGTGTGTGTGTGTGTAAAATGCTAGTCATTATAAATTGATTCTATGACACTCTTTCACAAAGATGATGGACAACAAACCAGAAATTGCTAATGTAAAAGCTCAAGCGGCCATTAAACACCCTTTGAGGTTCATACTAACCAACTGAAGTCTCTGATTTTCTCGTACAATCTCATTCATTCTTGTTTTAATAGAGTCCAGGTTGGTCTGAAATAAATAAAAAATAATAGATCAAAGTAGTGCAAATAAAGTCCTATCCTGTCCACGACAGTCCTACATTTGATGACTCAAGATATCGTACCCCTTTCAATTTCAATGTAAAGACGAGACGATTTATGATTATATCTACACTAAACATTCCTCTTCCAACATCATTCAACTTCACATGCTACTCGAAATATGCTACTTCATGTGGTAAGTCACAACATGCAACACAGTACTACATCCAACTCCCGAAAAGGAAGATTGGGGATACAAGGAATCTAAATATCCTGGAATAGCACTTTGTAATGGCGGACTGGTCGGTCGAGCCATTCCGGTGAATGCTAGAATGGCAGGCTGCATAAAGTAGAGAAAACGCAACATTCTGAATATGGAGAATTCGCAATGTATATATAAAAGAACTGACATTGAAACTGTGGATTTATCAGATATTTGCTAGAGCTCTCAATATCAAGGGTGGCGCAAGGAATTTTCCTACGGGGGGCTGACTCTTCCGACTAGGGGGTTGAAATATGGTCTTCAGCGTACTATAAATGCCAAAGTTCTCCGAGAAAATAGTTTTTCACCTTCCAACGGGGGCTAGCATGTTCTAATGGTGGGGTTATAGCCCCCTAGTCTTCCCCTTGCGCAACCACTGCTCAGTATCTCTGTCCAAAATTTACGCTTTCTAGAATTCATGGGCCGGTTGAGTCACACTGTGCCCGGGCCAAAAAATTTAGCGAGTTCGCCCCTGCACTTTGTAGTGGTATGGGATTTCAACAATAGAATCCATCAAGTACTTTGCGACTCAGACTTCGACTTTCCATAGCAAAATGGGATTCTCAACCCAGTTTCAACTCATTTCAAAGAAGAGAAGCATTTTCAAAAATCTACTTCATGAAGGCTCTTTTCTTAGATTATCAATTCTTTACACACTAAACCTTGACCCATGCAATAGTCATGTTCTGCTTTACTGCAAATGGGAAAGACATTCCAGGCCCATCTCTCCATACAGTTTACACTTCTCAAGCAAAATATGACCACGCCTGCTATGCGATACAGGGAAAAGCTTGTTAAGGTGGTGGCAATAACCAAGTCACAGACGACGAGAACCATTATTACGATGAAACAAACCTCATAAGCACGTATGACCTCGTTCTTATCTCGCAGAGTATCATCATAAGCCATGATTAAAGGAGACAAGTAATTAACATTAACCTAAAAGACAAACGTTTTTTGTTTTTATTTAATGTGAACATAAATAGTACTTTTCATTCAAGATTATTATAGAATACATTTGCTTTGCTATCTGAAAGTTTACTGGTTATTCGTTTGTGAGGAACTTCATAGATACATAGCTAAATAGTTAAGTTTTTTTGTAGCTAGTTTAGTTACTGGGACTTACTAAGAAAGACTTACTTTTGTCGCTACTGAAAAATTAACTTTACATCTGGTGTGTAAATCTAATCCTGCAGCTAGATAGCAATGCTGCAATACAATCCATAAAATTCAAACGCTTATTTGAATTCTGAGCTAATTGCCTAGCTTTCCCTGCACAGAACATCTTCAGTTCTTTATCACAAAATATATTACTCTCTTTCTTCTGTTTGCCAAAAATTGATAATACATCTTCCTTGTTTCCTCTTCTGCCCCACGTAAACCTTTGTAACCCTTCATTACTTTCAATCCAAAAACTTGAATGGCTCATAGAAATACTGAGAGCCACGTGCATGAAATCAATTTCAACTGCAACACAAAACGTAAGTAATGAACGAAGGATTAAGCAAAATTATTACCGTAAACCCTCGAATAAGCTTATTCGTGGGGAGGGCTTATTGGAGTGTGGGGGGGGGGCTTAAAAATGTTATGGTATTTCGTGAAACTCCATTTGAAATTTTTATTTCAAAATAACTGCTTTTTAATGCTACGAAGACAAGCAATAGGGTATTTTTCAAAGGACATACGATTTGTCTTCACTTAATGGTGGCTTTTTCTTTCCTAACTCTATAAAGCCCTGACTGCGTCACAAATAGCTACAGTCACATGCATGGGTGGGGGGCTTATTCGAGGGGGGAAATTCGAGGATTTACGGTATGTGAAATATTACTACCACAATGGCTATTATTCAAACTCACAAGCCATTCCGGAACAGGCCCTTCTTCGGGTAAGGACAGACCATCAACTTCCTGGAAAAATAGCATATGTTTATGAATGAAAGTTATTGAAAAGCAAGTATATCTACAGAAATATTTTACTTTCTATGCTAGTGGAAATGCTAAAAAATGAGAAATTTATGATTAATGATAGAATCAAGCCTCCCAAGATAGAAAAAACAGCCACATAAATGTAAAGAGAATTAGATATCTTTTAATCTTTCTCTCCAACAAAAAACGTTTTATCGATATCAAATGCTCATTCAGAAGCAAATCAACGTTGAAATCGAATGTGTAAAATAGCTGCAATCGTGAATTCAAATTAATTTTCTTAACATGAATATTCAAATACAAAATTTGATTAAGACTAGGAAATCAGTGACAATATCTGAGCTTCAGGGAGCAAATTCTAGGTCATACTAGTCTGTGGTCTTCAATTAAACATATGTGTATCAATTTGAATTTGCGTTGAGCTTAAATGGGGATGGGAGCCATCTAAATGGGTGCAAATAAGTCAATCAAACAGCCCAATACGACTTATAGTTCTAAGAATTGAGACTATATCCTTCCTTGGAAATAGACTTTGGTCGACGTTACCAAATATAATCAAACAAGCAAGCACACTTCCTATTTTCAAAAGCCATATTAAATGTTGGAAGGGCGAGAACTGCAACTGTAGACTTTGCAATATATATATATATATATATATATATATATATATATATATATATATATATATATATATATATATATATATATATATATATATATATATACACCACAGGTTGGGTACCTAACATGATATGTATCAATTTTTATTTTACACTTGTAATATATTTTAATTTTTAAGCCAGTAGGCCTTAATTAGCAGTAATTTTGCTATCTTAATTTCTTTTGCCTACTACAAATAAATTGTTGATATGATATGATATGATATGATATGATATGATATGATATGATATGATATATGATATGATATGATATGATATATGATATGATATGATATATGATATGATATATGATATGATATGATGTGATATGATATGATATGATAGAACCAAACCATTTTGTCCTATATAGCAAATGCTAAAAAAAGCAACGAATATCATATAAAAGCTGTGGAAAAAATGACCATGTTTTGGTTCCTATATTCGGCGACCCTCTAAACCTCCTCAGTTATACCAAGACAGCTGGAATTCCGCTTCTAAACTACAAAAATAACATACTTCTCTCCGAGGTGGTCTGTACTTTGCTTGATATCGACTTAGCTCAATGTTTAAACGATGTACTAAAAGAAAGGAGCAAGCAAAAAACTCACTATCTATCAAACAGCGAAAACTTGAGGCACGATTTTTAAATAACAAGGGTGATGAATTGAAGGAAGTAACTATAGAAAATACTAACTGCTGTTGTTTTTGTTGTTGTTTACTATGTTTTGAGTAGGATCTAGCTTTTTCAGCTAATTTAGGCCTACTATGCATGCCGCATCCAGGCATGGGACCCCTAGTTTAACGTCCCTTCCGAAGGACGACGGAGTGAGTTGTTTTAGTCGTTCATCTGGAAGGTCGCCCATCCAGTTTCTGACCGTACACAGCAATGCTTAACTTCAGTTAAGCTAACGGAACTGACTGGGCCGTTTGGCCACTCACCCCCACAAGGATTAGAAAGAAGCCAATTAGAGTGCAAATAGTACAAGATCTATGAAGGATGATTTAGCTACAAAGTTCATTTTAATATAAATAGATTCCATTGATACAATATAGACTTTGCTTTTGACTGTTTGAGAAAATTCTAAAGCTAACATTCTTTATAAATTTTAGTCACAATTATTTACAAGCTGTTGTCATCAAATTTTCATATAAAATGAAAGAAAAAAAATAAAGGGAAATACTATTGATGCTCAGTGGCGGCGTTACGGGGAAGACTGGGGAGCATATCCACCCCCCCCCCCAGTTCTCTCCAAAATCAATTTTATTGAATTTGGAATTCGAGAAGAAATTTCTAGGGCTGTGGTGAGGGACCTCTAGCAGCAAAATAGCATGGGTGTGGCAGCCAAAGGGTGTCGTAAGCTCAGGGCATTGCCTGCTAAACTTCACCCCACTCTGTGAAGGCTGGCGTCGCCCTTTTTGATACTCACCAAGTGACTTCAGGTTCTTGTTATCCTCAATCAACGCAGCATTTTGTTTCTGGAAGACTATACCACCTGATGGATCTGTAATGCAGAAATGCCACTCAACTATAGATAAAATCATAAACATTTAAAAACGACACAATTCTCCAGAATAACAAACATTCAACGTACATCTTATTAAGTACTTATGTGCAAGATTTTTAAAGAATATATGAGTCATTTGTCTTTGCTCTTCTAATAAAAAATCATCTTTACCTCCAATTCCTGTGCTATGAGCCAATTTTTTCAGCGTACTGTTTTCATCTTGGAGCGAGGAATTCAGGTCAAATAGCGCCTTTCTTTCTGCTTCCACGCTTTTCAGTCGATTTTCAAGAAGTCTGAATTGATCAGATGGCTCTCCCTTGGAAGGCGATTTAGATCTTCGGCTGCTATGTTGTTGATGGTGCGAAATTGGAGTTGAGGAGCGCCTGTTCCGTGGCGAGATAAGTTGCTGGGCTCTGAGAAACTTTTCCTGCTGCTGTTCAAGAATCTGAAAATAAAAGCGAATTTCGAGTTTGTTGGATATGATGTTGAGGCTATCAGGAGATGATGATAATAAACAAAGGGTAAATGTAAAACGAGGCTCGTTCGTGGCTTCCACTCACGGAAAGCTATGGTGGACCTAAGTGAGTCGCTCGAAACTATCCCTCAAGTTTTTGCGACAGGTTGCTAGTTTTGCACCAAAATTTCTGCTTGCACCAGTGTACAATGGCTACATGGTAGCTTGACCGTGACTGTAAAGTGTTCAATCTGGAAAATTTCATAGCTACAGGCTTAGGAAAGTCTTTGAACGTTGTTCCCAGATATTGCCAAGAAAAGATGGATAGCTTATAATTTCAATAAGTTTTGATCTACGCAAGAGATAAAAATTTTTCTTTCTGGAATCGTGAATTGAAGCCTTCTGAGCATACTTGCAAAATATTTTTCAAATATTCGAAACTATGTGTTATCAGTATTTTCGTAAAGAAAACACACTTTTTACCACCAAAACACACCTCTCGATGCTTTGCGAACGAATTCCCGCAACATTATTGGCAGGAATCCTTCGATGGTGATTCCTGTTAGTCAATCAAGATTTGACGCCTACGCTACAAAGCTTACGTCCCAATTCGAAAATGAGGCCTATGAAACAACAGATTTTATTAAAATTAAACAGAGGCTAGTTGACATTTTTTAAGATAGTGGTCCTATTATCAATAGTGTGAGTTGAAAAAGCTCACCGAAATGACAGTAAGAGAAAGTGTAATGCAGGCAAAGGCATGGAATACGAAAGATTCCACTGAAAAAGATGTGATTTGGGAACATTTATTGCAATGAAGAAAGCTTTCGAACCCCACAAGAGATAGGTGTCAACCACAAGAGGCAGAATTCATCTCTTCAGTGTTTCTAGCAACCTTCTTCTTCAACATATTTGGTTTGATATTGTTCAGTCAAGTTAGTAAAATAAAGACCTCTCTGACAATCCAAAATAAATCCAAATTCTGAGTCAAAATCTAGACAAAAACTTTCAAATCAGTTTCTCAGAATTCAAAATTTCTCAAATTTCCAATCTGGCATTTCTGTATATAAGGTAACTCCCGTTCTAACTACAATTGAGTAAAACCTAGCAAAGATAATAGGAACTTACGCAGTCCATGCCCTGAAGAAAACAAAGAAAGAGCACCCATTCACATGTTGTACAATTTCTAAACTAATGGTAGCTCTGAAGCACTTTGAACCGCATATGCGATCCAAACTCAATGCATCCGAAGTAGGAAAAGTTCAAATACGGAGCGTGTGGTTGTACGTTGAATAGTGATGCTGACACGGGTGATTTTTCACTCGTGTACTGGTTTCAATGTGTGTAGGCTAGTGAAACAGTACTTGTCACCAGACATGGACTGGTCGAGTTGACCAAAATCTTCTTCTGTTTTCGCCCGACTTTTCATTTAATTTTTTACCTGACGTCAGAGAAACAACGATCATGTGAAGACCCCATTTACACTACACCGGATAGGTATCGTCGCGCCACGAGTTGTCTATCGGATAGGGGGTACAATCTACATCATGCGAAAGTTATCCGGTACAAGACGCTTCTCAAATGAGAGGGAAAGTCACTCCACTCTGTAAGTGATATGAAAGTCACGCCACATTATTGTAACACTTTCCGGTATAGTATAAACGATCAACCTATCCGACAGAGATCATTCCATGATGCAACGCTATGATAGCAACTGATATAGTGTGAATGGGGCCAAAGATTCCAACGGGAACACAAAACGAAAGAAAACTGTGAATTTCAATCCTGAATACCACTTCTGCCTCTACAATAATCGACCATTCCCAACTTAAAAGTCGTACACGCTTGACCTAGATTTGATACACAAATTCACATCATTTGAAAGGTATATAAACTCGAACATATTCCCACCTTTTGCTGCTCAGAATAGTTCTTCTGTTCCTCCTTAATTAGCTTTCGCAACAACACAAGCTTCTCTTCTTCTTCTTCTGTGTCTCTTTTCTCAGATACAACAGATTTTGCGATGGTGTCGAACTGTTGCTCTAAGAGAGAATAGAGTCTCTACGTCATAACAACATACCCTCAAATCCCAAATTGATTACGTCATTCCATAAAATATTCATATTCTCATACACATTCATAACTTCATTAACTATTTCATCAAAATAATTTGCTAATTCATATAAGGCCAAATCCAACTCAACTATTAAAATCATGCATTTTTCGATTAAGTTGCACGCATTGACAAACAACTGCAGTACATCCTCAACTAAGCTCTTTTGAGAGGTCAAAGACTAAACAATAGCGCAAAGGGCCATTCAGAAGTAAGTACGCTCCGAAGGGAGGAGGGGGTATCCGAGAAAACATAAGAAAGCGTACAGGGGGGAGAGGGACTATTCAAAGAACGTACGTGCGCTCATGTAATTTTCAAAAGGCAAGTACTTACAAAGCATTCTAAATGAATAACGCTGTATTTTGAACACTTTACACGCAATATCACACTCTCGATTATTGTTTTTTGATTTTTAGAGGTATTGTGTATGAACATTTGATACATGCATTGATATATACCAAATGATGCAAACTTTGAACTTACTGAGATAAACAATATATTCAAATGTTTAGGGAGGGTTGATGAATTAAAAGTACGTACCCTCAGGGGGGTACGTCGAAAGCGTACAAAAGCGTATAGAGGGGTAGGGGGTCCAAAAAATTGATGAAATTGAGCGTTTGTACTTTGTGACTGGCCCCCAACGGAGACACTCGTGCCCCCTAGGAATTAAGGACGATGGGACCCTTGTGTAACGAATATGTAGCGAATAAACAAAAATGGAAGATTGTATCCAGTGTTGTGTTAGAAAGAATGGTTGGTAAGGGTTTTGCGATGGTCTTAGAAAGCTTTTAAGCACAGTATTGCCAAATACCACATAATCAAAAGAACTTTTGGGGGGCCCCTTTGGGTTGCTTTTGGTCGGAGGCCCTTGGCTTTCGAACAAAGGTTTACGCAAGCTATGGAATGAACTTCCTAGGGAAATTAGAACTTCATCTTCAAGGTCTATATTTTTAAAAAAATTACAAAAACACGTACTAGAAATCATGTGAAACTCTTTGCGAGCAAACATTTAATAAAGAATAAAATTCTAACCTCTGTTAAGCTTATGCAGATGCAATTTAGAAAAACAGGCAAGGGGGGCTCGTTAGTTAACCTACTTAGAAAGTTCCTCCTTAGAATTCAGCTATCCTACACTAGACTTTTTATTAATTATATCTATTTTATTTTTGCTTCTTCCCATAATATTGAACTGTAGTATTGTAATTAAGTAAAGCTTATTTGTTGTTGTTATGTAATGATGTTGAATTAGTTAGTTAGTAGCAGTTCAATTTGAAATTGAATTGAAAGGTGCCCTAAACTGCGTTACGCCAACGGTAAAAAAGGTGTCGAAGAAAAAGATGCCAGAGAACTTACATTGCAATTAGTCATTAAAGGGCTGGTTTCCATATAATCGTAAGGAGTCTTAAAGGAGTTTTAAGCTGTCTTAAGCAGTCGTAATAGTTAAACATGTTCAACTTTTTCAACTGATCTGAAGACTGTTTACGACTGCTTAAGACAGCTTGATACCTAGTTTATACGATGAACCGTAGATGATCCGAACCAATGCATTCAGCAACTTGAGTAGTTAAGTTCATCTTCTGTCCAGCGTATGAAACCACAGAAACACATCAGTTCCAGCCACATTCACGCAGTTCATTGGTTCAAAACTGGCTCATCCCCAGCGGCTGTGGCATTGCTGAACCAATGCTGTAATGGGTTCGGGTCATCCATGGCTCATCGTATGAACTAGTTCTAACTTTAAGACTCCTTATGATTATATGGAAACCAGCCCTAAGTACTTACGAAGTGCATTGATAGTACTCATAATTCTATCCTGCTTCTGTTTTATCTCCTCCTGTATTTGTTTTTGTGACGTCCCAGAGTCATGCCTCCTTGGACTCCCCACTGAATAGCCTACAATATCATGTGACTGCCGGGGGGAAACACTGGTCGATCTTGTTTTCCACATTCTCTCTTCTGAATCACCTTTACCATTCGCCTTATCTCGCATTATTTGATGCGTTTGGGAAGCACGTGACTGGCTTCGCCTTTCGGATTCCTTATCGATGGTGGGACTTATCACTAATGAGTCGCGTTCTCTGAATTCAATTGGCGATAAACTAGCACTTTTGACCGGAACGTCCGTTCTACTACTACCTTTCGTTGCATTATGAGAAACTGATCCATTCAATAAAATACTGCTTTGTCTCTCATCAACGAGATCTTCAAGCATCAGCTCTTGGCTTGAATGTTGCTGTGGCACCACCGTTGATTGAACCAGAGGCTCCTCGATAACCTTTCTATGCGAAGGCACCTTTTTTGACTTTGTTTCATCACAACTGAGGACAGAAACCCTCTCCCCTGGAATTTCAGGTCCTTGTACCTGATCTATACGCTCAAATGATGGAACACTTTCATCAACATATGAAAAAGCTGGTAAAACCTCTTCCTCTGAGCTGCTTCCTGGTTTGCGATTAAGGATGAAATTTTCTTTTGACTCCTGTTCAGAGGGTGGGAATATCCCAAATTCCCTGCTCATCCCATCAAAGCCAAGCTCTTCCAGCCTTTGTAAAGCTGCCTCTCTTCCCATCTCACTTGGTGTTGATGACCTGGAGAAAAATACCTGGGGTGTTTCAGGTTTTGAGTCTTCAGTGCTTTGTTCACCATCCATATTATGTGCTGATGCTGACCTGTGTGAAGCAGGACGTCCAAGAGACGCATGGGAGGAGTCTTGAAAAGAAAACATATAACCCTCTTTAGATCAAATTAGAAGTTAGTACATGTTTGACATAAACCATGCTTTTTGTTTATCACCCCTTCCAATAATAACAGAATACTGTAAATCCTTCAATAAGGCTCCGGGGGCTTATTTGCAAAGATGGATTTTTGGGTGGGGCATATTCGGAGGGAGGGCTTATTCGAGGGGGTTTACTTCAAAGTTTGGCATTTTCCTCAAAGGTTGACATAAAAAACGACATAATTGTCTCAACCAACTAAATAAACAAATAACAAAAAAGCCATTTTGCAAACAAAATTTATTAGTAGATAACGACTTCTTCATCATTATCACAAAAGTCGCGTTTCTTTCTGCTGTTTTGTATCCCGTCAAAGGAAGTAATACTGTATAGATATTGTCCTATGGGGGTTTTCTTGAAATACACGTTTTTTTATCATAAGAAAAAAGTTTATAAGAAAATGAGGCTCAAATGATCAAAATCTTAAGAAAATCGTAAGAAAATCACGAGGCTCAATTTCCAAAATTTATTACGTGAAGGATGTTTCAATAACTATTTCAGTAACAATTTCTCATCTCAACTATAATACCTCCAATTTTTGGTGTGCGGTAGCCTATTAAGTGTTTTTATAGGCCAGAAATCGATAATTCGTCGTTATTGCATTCAAAATATTAAAGATGGACTTCAAATTCAAGTATACAATATCAATATCGAAAGTGTAAACCATTTTGGCCAGTTTATTTCATTAAAAGTTAAGACAAATTTAAGAAAATCTCAGGCTCAATTTCAGGAAAAGTTAAGAAGATTGAGGCTCAGGCAAAATAATGGTTTTCTTATAAAAACAAACGTGTAAAATATTATTCTGCAAATGTGCTTCTATTGAATAAGGCCCCATGGGGGATCATTTGAGGGAGCAAATGGTTTCTTACGTGGGTTTATTAGTAGGTGGGGCTTATTCAAGGATTTACAGTATAAGATAATTAACAGCATAGTATTTGAAGTATACATCCTTGTACAAGATTAAAAACAAATCGACTCTCACGATAATCTTCCAGGAACTGCAATGGATAGATGTAAAGAGGTAACATATCTATGTCTTGCTTTCAGAGGTAAATCATAGCATTCTAACAAAATGTATATACATAATAAACAAGAAAAGAAAGCAAACTTCTGATTTGAAATAATATGACTTCCTAACATTTAAAAGCAACAAAATGGCAAGGAATAGCAATCTTTTACACGAGAATCCACAAACGAACTTAGTAGCTTTTCCAATTAACACCAGGTGTTAATGCCTAAAAGGTGCTTGGGCTCATCACAAACTACTAGAAGTACAACAACACACAAAATTTTCTGACTACCATTTTTGTATATTGCTATCAATTTTATAATTCTATATTTGCTTTTCCCTAGGGTAACCTGTTGGGGCATACTTGGGGGTTCAAAGGTGCATGTGATATATCATTACTTCATACTTAAAATTTGCTGGAACATCCCTCCTACCCTAACTAATAAGTACCAGTAGTAGGGTTCAAGTCTAGATCTGTATGGGTAACTAACTTCACTAGCAGCATGCAATAATGAGACATGTAAATTTCTCTTCCCTTTTTGCAAATTTTAAGGATTTTCGTTTGTAAACAGATGGCCCCTTGGACTTCTGCTATGCTGGATGGGCAACCATCTGTAAATAACTGAAATGTATGTTTGTATGAAAGCACGTAGTATGGAACAATACTCCAAAATACAACCTTTTACATGCAGAGAGAAGTAGGAGATAGCAATATTAATAGATAGATAGAAGGAAGGGAATCATAAGGTAGATTGACCCAAACACCACACATCACTCACCTTGAGCTCATTAATCTGCATGAGTACACAAGCACCACTCACAGTCACAAAATGTCACACTTCTGATGTACTTTTCATCAAAATCTGCATCTAACAATCCAATACACTCTATTTTTCTGCAAATACATTTTTTCTCAGATCTGCACTCACATGCACAAAGTGCTTTCAATGAGGTCTTTGTACACCACACACTATTCAAATAAATGTTATTTTCCAAACAACAAGGCCAGTGCATTACATCATAAAATTTATAAACTACCAAATTAGTACCTTTACTTCTAGCACTAGTAGGTGAAACCATTCCATGCTTGTAGCTGGGTGACAAATCTTCATTTTCCAGTTCTTCAATTGTCTCAAATCTTTTTCCAAGATGGTCTTCTTTGCTGATAGAATCAAGTGGTAGCCTATATACCTCACCATCACTAGGGCTATCACTCAAATCATCAGATGGCACATTCTGAAGCCTCAGCCTTGCCTTTAGAAAGGATATTTTGGACAATGTTTCTTCTTCTTCAGATACAGTTGTCAGATCATCACTGTCATCAACCAGCTCTCCGCTATTCTGCAACTGATGTGAAAGAAAATTGCCATAAAAATCAATGCTGTTCAAACTCAATAAAATCAAGAAACTAAGAAAAGCTATGATTAATTTGAATATATTATAGACAAATCCTCCTACTTACTTCCTCAGTTCTACTCAGAACAGTGCTCTGTTTGGCAACCTTTGCATATAAACCATCAACATCATTAGCTTCTTCTTTGGGCCCATCTTCCTCATCTGGTAGTGGCAACTCTCCCCTTTCACTCTCTGAACCAGCATCATCCTCCTCTTGACCAGAAATTATAGCCAATGCCCTATTGCGAACATCTCCTACTACCTCATAGCCATCCTCTGACTCAACCTCAACAGATGCAGACACATCTTCATGAAATGCAGATGGGCCTGGAAGTGACTTTGATATCCTCTTTGATTGAGTAAGATCCAGTTGACTTCTCCTGGAGATATCTCTCTCTGAAAGAGACCTTTCAAGTCTTTCCCCTGCTGCTATCATATGACCAACTCTGCCAGCAAATGTGATTGCTATTGCGAGTGGAGATGGGGACCTGCTCCTCTTAATGTAATTTACAGCATTTGGACTTGCAGATGCAATGGCAGCAGATGGCAAGATGCTTGGTGCAATACGAGACTGGAAAGAAATCACTACAACATGAGCACTTTTATACTTCCAAATTATCTTTTGATTTACTGTTATACACTATGACAGTAGTTTTCAACTTTCTTGCTACCATGAAACCCCAAGGGCTCATTTCTGTGCCTAGAGAGGCCACTGTTTGTATATCTGCACAGGAGACTAAAAATTAATGTCAATCACAGCATCTGCATCACTTCTTTTGGAACCCATGAACTATGATATCATGGAGTATGTGATAAAGGATGTTTCTACAAAGACTGAATCACATGCAACAAAAGTTGTTCATAAACACTGTGATGAACATATTTCTATTCACTTCAGTGCTATATGGTGACATTATTGCTGAGGTGTTACTCTGTTATGATTGGTCATTTTCAAGCAGTGCAAACTTTCTATTTTATAAGAATGAAGTTAATAAGATTACTAAGGCTCAGCATCATTGAAATTTAGGAGTAAATTAAGATTAATATAAGGATCAAGCTTCATCAATCTAGAACTTTTATTTATTTGAGCTATAACGGCACTTTTAGATTAGCATTTGGACAATCAATACACTATTTATTATTTCAGATCCTATTTTAATTTGCTTTATGATCAATTCTGACATTTGCAAAGAATTGAAACTTTCATTTCCAAAACAAGTTACACCCTTTGATACTTTAGAATAATTTAAGAATAATCTCAGGTCTAAAACCAAAACAATTTAACAATTCTGAGACTCAGACAAAATTAGATATTCCTACAAAGAAAGTGTATGATTGAAACAATGCGGATGCCATGTTACTTTGATCTAGCCCTTAAACTGTTTCCATTACTTGCAAACAAAAAGGCAGCATTCTAGATTTCAAGTAATGAGAACTTTGCATTAAATACAGGTCCCATTCAGTGGGAGTATTCTACTCTGGATGCAGGAATATGGGTTTGAAGGGTAGATCACAAACTGGCTGAAAGCAAAGTTTACTGATAGATCTATGATTCTACAATAAGCCCATGGTTTCAACAATTCATCTATGGCATAGCAGATAAATTGTGGGAATATGGTGATAGTATTTCCATAAGATATGTCCATGATCCTATTTTTGAGTGGACATCTATTCGTCACACTCCCTAAGTTAGGGACTAACTGTATTCAAATCAAACTGCCTTTCTATGTACTGATCATAAGGATACAGAATTGTCAAGAGGAACTACAACTGAGAAAATGATATGGAGTTGTCTCCATATATGTATTTAATTTTGTACTTTGCTACTTTTCCCATTGCCTAGGAGAATACATAGCCTTCGGTCATGTACACATTACAGAAGCACAGGTTTAATTCAAACAATATAACCACAAAGCCTTACAAATGATCCCCTTGACGAGAATCGTCTCTTCCTTCTGCCCTTTTTCTTCGATCTTCCGCGAGTTTTCTCTTTGCTTTCGCTGGGAACAGCTTCAATTCGACCAGCATCGTCTTGTATCTCCATATTCGTTAGGCTTTTGTTGTGAAAGGCACAATTACAGTGACATGAATGTCGACATTGGAATTTACAGCAGCAACAACGAAATGACAACCGCAGCAACTTTGATGACATTGTCACCATGGAGTCAAATGAAACCTGCTTTTGTTTACTTTTATCTGGTGGGTGTGGTCAAATTATTAGCGAACTGCAAGGGACAATTACGTTCTTATACTGATTGCTTAGTTAACAACACATCTCTCCTGTGGTATTATCGAATTCGAAATTACGTCAGCTCAGTGCTCCATTTGGAAGTTCGTTGTTAACCCATGACAACATTGCTGCTAATCTGAAGTTCTGCTGCCACGCCCTTTTCAAGTCTATATTTGATGAGGATCTCCAGTTTCATCTATTATGAGAAAAAATTTTATAAGAAAATAAAGCTCAAATGGCCAAAATCTTGCGAAAATCACGAGGCTCAATTACCAACATTTTGTTGGCCAAAAACCCATATTTCGTCGTAATTGCTTCAAACTGTTAAAGATGGAATTCAAATTCAAGTATACAATATTGATAACGAAAGTGTAATCCATTTTAGTCAGTTTATTTCAGTAAAAATTAAGAGAAAATTAAGAAAATCTGAGGCTCAATTTTGGGAAAATTCATGAAAAATGAGGCTCAGGCAAAATGATAGTTTTCTTACGAAAAAACGTGTACCCAAGATGCCTACCTTTTGAAATGGTTCCTGAGTGCACTTTCCAATATTTATACAACTACAGAACTACACACTCTATTTTTTAAAAGAACCAGTAAAATTGAGGTTCAGGCTGGCTGTTCGTAATCTTACCGAAAGATTAAGACTGAATAGCTCTTCGTAATTAGTTCCTTAAGCGGCAGGGTGTAGGCCATTTACAAATACATACAATACTCGACAAAAGTTCTGGGACACGTTGCAAATTTTTAATCTGGACGGAGCATTCGTCTCCCTCCTCCCCTTAAACAATATTGGTTTTGACTGAAGTACATACGGTAACGGAAAAATTTTTGTGCACAACAACGCAAAATATCTCAGGAACAGACCAACATTGTTTTAAGGGGAAGGGGGTGCGTAGAAGGCGTAGTGATTGAAATGCTGAGAAGGCTATAGTCTTTCATAATTTTTTGAAAGTGTCCCAGGGACTTTTGGCAATTGTTGTAGAAAGACAACATACAAGACAAAATTGGATGTTTTGATTGATTGATACCCCATTAGCCAATTTTATATCTGAGATGATATCTCTTCCACATCAATGTTTTCAAACAGTTATAAATGGATAAGTTTATAAGCAATTATAAATAGGTAATGATAGCAAAGAATCTAGTTTTGTTAGGGGCAAATAATTCACCAAAATCACAGAGGAGAATTGATAAGGCTGTCATTTCTCCTCAGGCTAACAATGAACGGACATTTCAGGTCCATATCACCCTGCGCCAGAATGTGGGAAAAAACTCAAAAAAATATCATGGCTGATTTGCACATTTTGTGCTGCTGGAATATTTATATTTTTAGGAAATTAAAATTAAAAAACCATTAGCTTTCAAAATATTGAGAAAAACTGAATCAAACTGAGACACATTCTTAGGATTTAGATAAAACATTAGGGAAAGTATAGGGAAATTTTCCATGTTTTGCAAGAATGAGCCTCAAATCTTCCGCAAAAGAACCACAAATTTTATTTTCGACATTATGAACCCACACATGATTGAACCAAAGGTAGAAACAAGAATTGACCCAGAAAAACTTTTTTCGACCCCCTTTCCAGAGAAAAAAGGCTAACAATAGCCGCAAAAAAGGGAAAATGGCGCATTTTCCTCCTGAAATGGCACGTAAAGAGACAAAAACTACTGCTTTCTCGGCATTTTAATGAATAAACTGTGTTAGCAATATTTATGTTATATTTTGGGTCAAGCGCTATGTTTTGGGATAATATATATCTGCTAATTTATGCATGAAATGACAAAATTGTCTGAAATTGCAACTTTTTATTCTGAAATAACAGGCTTTGGCTCGAATATGAAATTTGAATTGAACCATCTATTAAATTTCCTCATTTTCCAAGTCTAGAAAACCATTTTTGTTACGCTTAATTACTGCATGTTCTCAATTTTTCCATTACATTTCAGGCTCGCATTCTTATAAATTGTTCTTATAAGTAAGGAGTGTAATAAACTTCTATCAAAGACAATCCGAAATCGAAAGCCTGCCTAATAACGAAGGATGAAGTAGTCACGTTCTCCCCTAAACACCTTCTTTCGAGATTTACTGGAATCATGAGTTCACAATTATTAGGGAACCGCTTTTCAAAGATGCACTGTAGCTATAATCTTGTTTATCTATGTGATTTACTCACATCAGATTTAGTAATCAGCTCTTGCTGAAGTCGATCGAAAATGCTGGTTTTCAATCTCAAAACTTCAATGAGACAAAAAATGATACGGCCTAACATTCTATTCAACCACCAAGAAGACGCGAGTCTGTGGGTCTTTCCAATATAAGAATTCATGAAGCATAATCAAAATAATAAGTATAACAGCAGCTACAGTGTAAATCTATAAGTGAAGGAAGGGTTTGATAGAGAGGACTAATATACTGGGTCATCGGCAAGTGAGGTAGGCAGGTTCCTTTCCTCACCATCTTTATCTCACCCATACGTTCCATAAATGGTGCTGGATGAACAACTAGCAAGCATTATGTAACTGCTCGGATTTTGCTTCCAACGGTTGACATTATGCACAACTGGCAAATGCCTTAAACACGACATTACTCGCATTTAAAATAAAACCTGGTCTAACTCCCTTTCCTCATTCACTTCCACGTACCTCACGAACGGCTGAACTTTCTTCCACCTTCAGCTTTCATTAATTATTTTAGCTATTACATAAACTGTTAATAATCATGAGACAAGTGGAGAACAGAGATACCTCCAATTTATACATTCTCAAAAAACAATGAAGTATTATTTCAAAATTCATAAAAATTTAGCAACATTAACTAGTTATTGATTCTGAAAGTTTTTGGAGATTATGTTGTACAGCTTTAGAGACGAAACATATCCACTGAGTATCTTGTTCATCTATATAATGATGTGTTCTGAAAACGGATGAAATCACTGCAGTTAATTACATGAAAAATATACATACATAATTAGCTGGAAACTATTGTCACATAACAATGTATTGTTTAAATGCAGCAAGAATCGAGAGATTTTGATGCAAAGTTATTGAAATAGTGGTATAAAGACTTGTGATGAAAACACTTACTAAGTAGAAGCCATGAATGTAAATTTCAGATTAGTATAGAAACAAGTTGGATGCAGGTTGAACAACCTGCATTGCTTGTAAACAAGAAGAAAACAGTCGTTAATAGGTCCTAATTGGCCACCCTTGGGACCCATTAGACGCATCCTATCATGTGTAACCGCATCTGGCTATATATTTCGGTTAACCTTTCGGTCACTATCCGACGTTTCATACTCTGACGAGTGTCGGACGAAATACACCTCTTTAAGTATGTCTAAAAAATATTGCCACTTTTTCGTGCTCTGGTTAAGCTCTGTAGTACCAACCGACTATAAACAAGATTTCCACATTAAAGGCAAATATTAATGATATTGTGGGTGTGAGGAATATATATATACATATATATATATACATATATTTATATATATATATATATATATATAAATATATATATATATATATATAAATATATATATATATATATATATATATA
>OLMO02000006.1:18795323-18817420 GCA_900291935.2 Cassiopea xamachana
TTCCATGTATTACCAGTTGCTGTCGTAAAGCTTGTGACTGGCTGTAAATATAATTTGCACAATTTGCATCGATTATTGTTACATAATAATCGATGCATTATCCACGACCCCCGTCATTTTACAACAACGTAAATATATCTGTTAATCTTTCTCGCCTTATATAACGGAAATTTGTATTCTAACTTCATAAGTCACACTCTGATGAGAACGTAGGTTCGAAAGGCCTCAGTGTGCCAAAGATCTGTCTATTTCTTTGCGTCCGCCTTCTCTATAGTATTCAAGTTTTAGTAACTACCTATAGTATCAAGTTATATATATATATATATATATATGGTCAGCCGACAGCAGCTATAGATACTCACTTTGCAGTTTGAATACAATTCTCCATGCTATTTCCCAACAGCTTGGCCTGTTAGTTCAAAAGAAAGACATATCAAAGCCGTAGTGAAGGTAGTCTGATTTATTTTACACAAAAATGTTATACAACATTATGCTCTATCTCTCTCTCTCTCTCTCTCTCTCTCTCTCTCTCTCTCTCTCTCTCTCTCTCTCTCTCTCTTTCTCTGTAGTAAACACATTCTTAGATGTATTACTCCAGAAAACAGGCAATTAAGACAGAAATTCAAGCTAAAAACAAATATAAAAGGGTGACGATGTACAAAGTTTCTTTCTGAAAAAGGTGCCAGTTCACAATCCTAAATACTCACGTTTTCGACTACATCTTGATGATCAGTAGGAGGGTATAAGGAAAGAACCAAATCATCTATACTAAAAAATTACAAAAAAATTGCAATTCGTAAGATTCTAAGATTACAATGAGAATAATTCCTATCCTTACATTAGGTACGTAGTCAGTCCCGTATACTTCCGTACGTAGGGGATTGCCTCTTAGAGAGGACACTTATCTTGGGCCATCGGCATGTGAGATAGGGTGGCCAGTTCCTTTCCTCGCCGCCGTTATCTCCCCAGTTTTCCCACTGGGTACCCATTTGCTGCTGGGTGAACAGTGAGCGAGCATTCAGTCAGGGCATCGAGTCGGACTCGAACCGTAGACCTTCCGCACGGGAGGCATGCGCTCTAACCACTATGCTACCTCACCCTATTACTGGATTATTACTGATCGTTACATTACTGAGTACAATATTGTTGTACCAAAAAGTCGTGAAATAGCCTTGAGCAATAAATTGTCTTAGGGAAAACCGTTTTATGTCACAACAAATACGTTTATGTACTATACTGATAAAATATTATTTCTCATAAAAAAGTACCAAACAAAATACAGCGCCTTACCATGGACTAATTTTGTCAATCAAATCGGCAATTTCATCCAATTGATTAATGGTCAATGATGAGTCTATACTGGCTTTGCTGCTGACGCCATTTTTCAACATTTTTAATAGTCTTTTCCCCGCCTACAATGAAACACGTGATAAAAGAGGTACACAAAATACGAATGAATACAGCAATCACTGGCAGGGCCACCAAGAGGGGGCAGGGGGTAAACTACCCCAGGGCTTCATGGTCCAAGGAGCCTCATAATACCAAATCCTTCAAGGTCTGGGTGCATCATAAAGTAAACCAGCTGTAATCTTCCAAAGTTCATTTCTAGGCCCTGAAAATTTCCTGCTCGCTTCGCTAGCAGGGGCCGCATCTTTCTCTTTTGCACCAGGGCCTCTAAATTCTTTCGGTTGCTCTGATCACTGGTACTCAACAAGAAAGCTAACAAAATCTTTTAGCAAATAATTAAAAACTGGACAGGCTCAGGTATACCATACTTTCATTGAGAGAAATACTAGACAAAGATCGACTGTGGGATGAGTGGTCAAGCGGCCCAGCCAGTTCCATTAGCTTAACTGAAGTTAAGCATGGCTGTGCACGGTCAGAAACTGGATGGGCGACCTTCCAGATGAACGACCCAAACAGCTCACTCCGCTGTCCTTCAGAAGGGACGTTAAACTAGGGGTCCCATGCCTGGATGCGGCATGCATAGTAGGCCTAAATTAGCTGAATAAGCTAGGTATAACAGCCTACTCAAAATAAAGTAAACAACAACAACAACAACCCATAAAGCTGCCATTTTGAATGTAGCAAAAGCTCAAGGCTGCTAGCTATTACAAAATTTAATTCCTTGTTAACAGTCTTTCGAGCAGGCAAGTCCGTAAGAGGGTAATTAAAGATAGTGGCAATATCAAAGAGCAATTGCTTTCAAGAAATGCAAAGATAAATAGACTAAAATAGTTATGTCCCCCCCCCAAAGGATGCCGTGGCATGGTACTCTCCAGTCCAGAATAGAAGTTCTGGGTCCGAGCTGGACAATGCCATTTTGATTCAAATTAATAAGCGGGGGGTATTGCAATAGGAATGTTATGATATGCATTTTTCGCAAAAATAATTAGTCGGGGGGGGGGGGTAGTCTATTCCGGACCAGAGAGTAGGTATTGAGAATGTAACCTCAATTTGAAGATACTAAATAAAAACCTTCATTAGCCCAAGGCATGGTTGAAAAAGAGGCTTATCAATCTTTTTCCACGCTTCCATATCCTCTTCATCGTCTTGAGTGGAATCGAAATTCGCGTCGCTAATTTCCTGAGAAAAATGAAAACTTATAAAAAGATAATAGACAACTCTCTAACTTTGGATTCAGATTTCTATTTTGGATTTCAAATTATAGACTAAAGGTTTCAACGCTCTCGTTTTGAAAGATACGTTGGCCCAGAAGGGTAAAACAAAATGCACTTATCCAAAACATAATAGATTTATCCAAAACACAAAACACTTCTCGGAAACACAATACAGTTATCCAAAACACAATACACTTATCCAAAACACAAAATACTTTTCCAAAACACAATACACTTATCCAAAACACAAAATACTTATCCAAAACACAATACACTTATCCAAAAAACAAAACACTCATCCAAAACACACAACACTTATCCAAAACACAATACACTTATCCAAAACACAAAATACTTATCCAAAACACAATACACTGATCCAAAAAACAAAACACTTATCCAAAACACAATACACTTATCCAAAACACACAACACTTATCCAAAACACAATACACTTATCCAAAACACAAAAAACTTATCAAAAACACAACACACTTATCCAAAAAAGAGAACACTTATCCAAAACACAATACACTTATCCAAAACACACAACACTTATCCAAAACACAATACACTTATCCAAAACACAATACACTTATCCAAAACACAATACACTTATCCAAAAAAGAAAACACTTATCCAAAACACAATACACTTATCCAAAACACAATACAGATACGTGCGGCAGGGGTCATCGCAAATGTGATGAAAAAGGTAGAGGTCCAGTTTTAGCCTTTCTCACACCTACAATATTACCTCCTATGCACTCTAGATCAGGGTTGTCAGACGCATGCGCCATCAATGCCCCCAAACTGAGATTAGAAAAACGCCAAAATACGCCAAAATACGCCAAATAATACGCCATGGTTGGGAAAGAGCCAAGTTTATTTGTTTATGATTAAATGGTTGGGCATTGAATTTTTGAATAATTTTTACTTGGATCTTCCCAACCTTGGCACTTCCCAACTCTTAGCCTTGCACTAGTTGGCCACCCCCGCTCTAGAGAAATACAAGAATGTAGAGATGATGGTACATCAGCAAATTGGGTGCATTTTTTAACTATTTATAAAACTGTAAATATTAATAATTAGTTGTGCATACCTTTTCAAATTCAACGAGAGCATCATCAAGAAGTGCGTAGGATTCAGAAAACCGCTTTATAACAGCACTTTTATTATCTGTATCAAGACAAAGAGCAGAAAAAGCTTTTTAAAACAAACAGCTCAACCTGGGTGAAATCACGTTTGATCAAAACTGCAGCAAAAGACATGAGTTTGCACTCTCTCACCATAATACGATCCGAAGAGAAGAGATAGCTTAAAAGCATTTGAGGTTTCGTTCTTCCTTGAAAATATTCTAAGCAAAGCAATCTCTTAAGTGCAAAAAACCAAAGCTTGTATACTATTCACACAAGACTTTTGTATAAAACATGGCTTGAAGCTACAGGATAATGTGCTTTCAGGAAAGAATAATACAAAAATATTTTCTGATTGTAGGCGTACAGAGCACAACTACTAACAATTTTATATATTCTCCATTTTACCTCCGTTTCCCCCAGTTCCTTGGGGCTTGGAGGGTGCCTCTGAGAGGACTTTAGTTCTGGCACGAGCATTTAGGACCGGATGCCCTTCCTGGCGTCACCAATGGCCTGCGTTGGGCTTCGAACTTAGGACCATGTTGGTCTGAGTCGAGTGCATCACCGCAAAGGCCACGGTTACTCAACTACTACTAACAATGTGATAATAGCCCTAAAAGGCGGCGAACGTCTCGTGTTTTGGGGCTACTATCATATTTTGTAGAATCCAATGTCTATTTACTACATACTTTCCTTACAAGAATACAGTCTATAAAAGTATTGAGGCTTAAATTCGTTGAAATTAAGAAAAAATCAATAATGATACAAGGCTCATCAAGACCTTGTTTTTTCTATTTGAGTACTTTATACATTAAGATTTGTAATGTGGATACTAAAATTATTACTCTCTTCCGTTCTTCAATCTTGAGATGAGCTAGTACTTCAACAAAGAATTGGATGTTTTCCAATAATTGTCAGATGAAGTTACACCTTGTGAGGCTCAAAATAATGAAAATTTCAGAGTATTTATGATATTTTGATAAAATATAGAAATTTTGATAAAATTTCTCAAAATTTTGAGGCTCAGTAAAAACAATTAGGTATCCTTATAAAAATGTGTATTAACAATTTATAAAGAGGTATATTTTTGCAATTTTCTTAATTCGGAGGTGCAACTGTGTATTTCTCTAGGTAGCTTTGCTACGTTTCTCTACACATAGATACCGGAGATCGTATCGGAGTATAATAACCGAATACGGCCCCATTCACACTATATCGGATTCATCTTGTACCACTTTCTTGACCTAATCCGATATCAAAATTTTACAGTGTTCACACTACTCCGCTCCGCTTCATTCACGTCACTAAGCCTTTTGTTTAGAGGACCTTTTCATGGCAACTGTCACTGCTTGAAAATTGATTGGCGCTCGAAAACAAAGCTGACTGCAGCTCAAAGAGAGCATCCGGAGCGACGATGTATTGGATTCATGCATTCACATTAGGTCAAAAATGATCCGATATCGAAAGTAATCCGATACATAACACTTTCACAGCGGAGTGATTTCACTCCGCAAAAGCGGTACGGAGCATATCGGATTAATCCGGTATAGTGTGAATGGAAGGCCTATCTGATATAGGAAGTAATCCGATATGTGATGAATCCGGTATAGTGTGAATGGGGCCTAAGAGTTCTAAGTAAATACAAATCAGCATCAACGACTCAATTCTTAAGATCTCTAGTCATCTATGCATTTAGAATTACCTTTTGCCACAGAAGAGAATGAATTGCAAATTTCCCACACTTTCCCAGTCGTCTGAAGTCGAGAAGCGGATCTGTTATAGAAGAAAGTGAACCGTCTACAATACGGTATTTATTCCAACTCCTTCTTATTATAAGGGGATGAAATTAGCGATAAAGAAACATGTATAAATTGAACACAATCAATTGGTATACAAGGAACAGATGAATTATGGTCGGCCCTTAAAATCCGAAGAAATTCAGGCCAATAGAGTTCAATAGTATGACGTCAGAAAAATCCTATTTCAAGAAGATTTTAATTTTGGCTTTAAAGTCTGAAAAAGCACTTTAAAATGGCTACTATTGACAAACTTCAGCTCGATCTGATAAAAAATGACCGAGATATAGGCAATTGAATGCTGACATAGTTCCTATCAAATGGCTGTATTTTGAGTCTGGTTCTACTGTCAACGAACAACAGCCTTCAGGGTGTTAAGCATGAAATTATAAAAGATATTGTAATGTTCCATATAGTAGCTGTTGGTCGTTGAAAGTGTTTCAGTTCTAGGAAAAGCTAACAACGACCCTCAACGACTGTATGGATACCAGGCTTAACGGTCTTTGGTTGTCGGTTGTCGCTAGTGTGTATCCATTAAATTTTTTGGGTCGTTGATAGTCTTTCTCAGTCGTTACGGCTCGCTGAGATAGAACTCATTTCAATCCCACTGACCCCCAACGACTGAGGAATTCACAGTCGTTAATAAGATTCTGCGATGTTTCCATATAGTCCTTGACGGTCCTTGAAAGTTTTTCAGTTGAAGGAAAGACCATCAACGACCGTCAACGACTATATGGATACCAGACTTTAGTGTCTCTAACGTTTTATCTCCTCGTATTTTAATGAAGAAATGACACACGGCTAATCACGCTTGCCACAAATCAAAAATTGTATTGAAATCACTACTCCAAACACATACTCAGGGACGAAATTTATGGGGGTAGCTCATCCCCTAACCTTGAAAATTTGCTAGTTCGCAGGGCAAATACCCAAGTAGAGTGTATTTTTGCCGGGCGTCTTACTAGACCCGTGTCTAGCAAGCGAGCATGTTTTGACCATTTGACCAACAACCGTTGTTTACTAAAACAATAGGGTGACGGCCATCATTGTGGCCAAATAATTGATTGTAGATCATATTTTCGCAGGGTGAAAAACCTCGACATTACGAAGTTACATCATGGTGGCGAACAGTAAAATAAAATTCTTTTCCAGGAGTTCTCAAGGTATTTTTGACTATGTTTTCGAGGAAAAATATAATTATCACATATAGATCTTCCGTCTGTGCCCATCCACCTTTCATTCTGCGTTTTACTTGAAATTCTGTGTCCGTTGTTGGAAAAAGAGGCTGCTTGCCACAAGACAAATGATACGCTGTTTTACCTCTCAATAACCTCAAAGATTCTCCTCCACTGCGTTACAGGAACAAAACATGCAACAGCACTGCAAGACCAAAAATTGACGCGTGGAAAATCTGCTTCAGAACATAATTTTTCAGGGGAATGTTGTAATTTCAGGGTTTTCCAGGGTATCTTTCCAGGGGCAAAGAAATTCCAGGGTTTTTCAGGGTCTTTCAGGTTTTCCACGGTTTGTTGGCCACCCTGCACATCCCTGACTAATTGGAGCAAAATGGCTGACCTCCTACTGTGAAAAATTGATTAAAATACTCTAGCGAGCTTCGTTGATATCTGTTCAGAATCATTATGTCATGGGATAGAAGCATGATAAAGACAGGTGGGAATAGTTACTAAAATATCAAGATACATTGGGAAATATCATGAATAGGGAGATAAACATTGTGTGGAACACATACTCGGATGCTCCATCAGTCTTCACAGAATGTATGAATTCTAATACAGCATCCAGCAGACGATAAACAACTTTTTCCAGTTCTGACGATATCGCTCGACCTGCAAGGTGACAGAAATCAAAATCATGATAATGAATACGTCAGCCTGGATGCTTTGAATAGCATGCTTGTTAGATGCTGCTCAGAGGCTACGCTGGTTTGCTGCTTCAAGCAATACCCTTGCTTTTCGTTTGATATTTCGCTCATTCAGTTGCACGTTCATTTACACGTTTGTACACCTGTTAATTCGCACAGTTGTTTGCACAATTCTTCTTGATTCCTTAACTATATCACCTTTTCGTTCAATTCACGATCGCCTTCTCGACTCCTACTCTTCAGTCATTATCTGTTTCTACCTTCAAGCTATCTACCCTACTCCATCAACATAACTCCTTGGTGCAAATCCGTCAAACTTTTCTACTAACTTCTCCTGATTAATCTGGCTCACCGTGGCAAATCTTTCTCATACATAGCTTCCTTTTTGCATCAGTCATCTTCTTCTATACAATCCATAAAATATCATTTGGCCTTCCTCTTGATCTTTCTCCAACTTCTAAGTTTGCCATGATCAGGACAATTAAATCCCAATAATCTCTACTAACAAAGATGCTTCATGGTCGCTCAGCTGAAGATATATTACTCAGGATAACAAAATGCATTTGAAAATTGGAATGACCTCTGCCATTCCTTTCAAAATATTGATATAGATATAGCAAGAAAGAATGATTACATATCTTCTTTGTCAATAATATCCACTTCCTACCTTGTGAAACTGGATAAGCATCAAACCATGCCCAGAATACATTAATTGCCTCTGCTAAAGAGCTAATGAAAGCTCTAGACTCCTACAAAAAATTATAAAGACAAAAATGAAACTGGAGTTGCATGTATTGTTTTCCTGAAAAATGTGAACCCAGTCTATCAGAGATGACTTGTGCAAAATAATTACAGCCAGGTTTCACATATGGGGAAAGTCATCAAAAAATCAGATGGTGATGATGATGATGATGATGATGATGGTGATGATGATGATGATAATGATGATGATGATGTCGATGATGATCATGATGATGATGGTGATGATGACGATGATGATGATGATGATGATAATGATGATGATGATGGTGATGATGACGATGATGATTATGATGATGATTATGATGATGATGACAATGATTATAGTGATGAGCTATCCCATGGTTGGAGACCTCCACATGGTGGCGAACAGGCACAGAGAGACAACTGCCATTAAGTTGATAGTGATTTATGTCACAGAGATTCAGAATTAGGGCAGATGTTGATGACCTGTGGCAAACTGTGCAACCAGGCCCCTCCAGTGAAAAGCAGACTCAATGGCTCAAACTACAGCTCTGCCTAGTAACTGCTGGGGTAACAGAGTGGATTGATTGTAGCCAACTTGATCACCTCTTTTAAACAAATGGCAGGAAAAACTGACTTCAGGGTCAGTCCTAGGCCCCTTTTGGGGGTGAAATGGGAAAGACAGACAGACCTCTATGCAGTGGTAAGTTGAATAAAAAAATCAGCACTTTAATATCCCAAGATATATGTTTTGACAGATAGCAACAGCTATTGACTACTGCATCATGCAAGTAGCAGGGACCCAATACAGGATACAAACAGTTGTGTGATGCAAGACTTTAAACAAGCAACTTAAGGCAATATTTATGGAATAAAATACCCCATATTAAAAAAAAAACTATGAAAACCTCACAGTACTCAATCATATATATGCACTTCATCTCTTATGAGCATCCTGGGAAACAAACCAGCATAGAGGACTTCACTGAACAACATTTATTAACTGGGTTCTTGATAGTAGAAATAAGTAGTGATAGTGAAGATTGATAATGAAAGATGTGGTAATAAATAACATCAAGTTATTATCATTGATTAGTTCATCATACAATGATTGACTCCATCAAGTATTGAGTTCAGGGATGCCAAAATGATAGTGGGGAAAGGGGCCCAGCAGGAGCAAAAGGGCACTGGCTACCATAGACAAGCAAATTTAGTCAAGGAATGGAGGCTCCCAAGGATCTTCTGCACATGGGAATATCAAGGATTATATTTTTCACAATCATTTAAATTATTGCTCTAACCAACCAAATATTGCTTAGTTATAGGTTATTTAAACTTGATTGTATCACATTGACATTTGAAAAAAGCTACAATATTTCAGAAAAGGGCACTTTTGCTCCCCCTGGTCCTCTAAATGAAAGGCAAGAGCGGAGCTTTCTCTCTTCTGCCCCCCTCTCCAGCATCCCTGATTGAAGTCTATAATATTGGCAGCAGTGGAAACACAAGTTAAGGAGACAACTACCTCTAAGCTTGGTACTGGTGGCTTTGAGAATCCAACTGCCAGTTTTGTACACTCTTTTGATACAGACTGAAAACAAAGGCCTATAAAAAACAGAACAGATATAAGCTTTCAACCTGGATCAATCTGTGTTGTCACCAATATGAATATGCAATTCGAAATTTTCTAGATTTACCTAACTTCTCCCAATGAAGATCCTTGTCAAAGTTCAGTACTTCTTTTTCTGAAAAAGACAGGATAAACACATCAGCCAACCAATGAAATGAACAGACAAATGATAGTGAATGAACCAAGCAGTGTGTCTATCATCAATCAATTACTGGGCTCATACCCAATACATGAATCAAAAGAACCTGATTATTCCCTGACTTTTCCCCAAATGGTAGTAAAAAACACCCACTTTTCCCTGACTCCCATTTCACATATTTACAAAAAGAAGTAAAGAAAATGAAGCCTGGTCAATAGGTAATACACATATACTTGCTATTTCATAATGCTAAATGATACTGTTCAAATCTACTAATAACAATTAGAGCAATGACTTTGCAAGCAACTATGCCAATAGCTAACAAAAATGATATGCTGACTAAATAATTTGCTTTCCCTGATTTTTCCTTGACTTAGATAAAAATTATAGAAAATTCCCTGACTATTCCAGGTTTTCCCTGACTTTTTGTAAAAATGGCCTATTTTCCAGGTTTTCCAGGTTCAGTATGAACCCTGACTAACTTTTGGGTATACAGCAAGATCCCATGTGTGCAATATGAAGTCTCCAGGCCTTGTTGTGAGCAAAATACTGAGTGTTGGAGTAATTATCACAAATGAATGACTTTTTGTGTGCAATTGCACTGCTAAGAAGAACTCTAATAATTACATTTTAAATTTATTTAGATAGTGGCCAATTCAACTAAGTTGGTTTGCAAGGGGCCAGCTCTTTACAAAATAAACGCTAAAAACTGAATAAAAGAACGAAAAAAGTTCATGTTTTAACAAGTTGACATTAAAGAGTGTATACAACCAGATAATAAAGAAAAATTATTTAAAAATACAACTTAAAAAATATCAGAGATGATGAACATTTAGCATCAGCTTTGAGATCATTCTTTGATCTTGCTCCTCTGAAAGAATATCTCTTTTGCCCATTACTAGTTTTTTTCAATGGCATTTTCAAATCCCTAGCAGTGTTTCCCAGGGCTCTACAAGATCATTGAGAGTTTTCTCTTTACATATCAGATCAAATAAAGAAAAAAAGAAAAGAGTTATTCAGTGCAGCAAAGGTAATGCTAATAAACTAAATTCATTCAAACGAGGACACTACAGTAGTTTAAATGATAATGGTAAAATGATGCTTCATTATCAGACTAAATACTGCTCCTGAAAGTCAAAAGTAAATGATAATTGTGGTCAACATGCTAGGGTGTAAAATATGAAGATATGCTAAAGGCTAATACCTTTTCAATGTCAAAACAGGAATTGGAAGTCACCAGAAAACACTCAAGAGCACCTATTTATGCGTACACACACACAATCAGATTTCCGTGGGAGTGGGCCCATGTGTGTGTGTGTGATCACATGGCCAAATGACAAAGCCTGAGCCTCCCAAGTACACAATATAGTCTTTTTAAAAAGATATTTACTGCAAGGGCAAACCCCTGAAAATGGTATATGCTAGTTCAAAGTTAAAAGAAATATGTTAAGGATTCAGAGCACTTTCTGGTGTAAAACCATTTGAAGATGCTTTTCAAAGGTTTTATGTCATTTTCTAATTGGAAATTCAGATATTTGAGTCTTAGCAAAGACTTATAATCAACCGTAATAGCACATAGTGCAATGTCTTCCAATAGCTGCAACATACTCAATAAATGGGATCTGAGGTCAATGCCCCTGGAAAATCTTTCGTTTCTGTCCTTTTTACATTGGATTGAAATGCACCTTCCAATATTATGATTGTTGCTAGATATACAGACCTTCGAAAATTCTGTAGCACCTGCTTTGGGAAAAAGGCATCCTTCGGTAGAGAAGACATCCCTACATTTCAAATAACCACTTACCATCTCACTTTGAATCATAGATGATTTGGTAAAAAGCAATATCATCAGTTCTAATGTAAAACTTGTGCTAAAAAGGGATAATTTCTGGAGGCAGAAATCTATTTGTGGGGGTTCATTCCCTCTTCTCTTTTTCTTAGGGGGTGGATGTTAAAAACGTTGAGGACTAGGGGGGCATTTGCTTCCCGTTATGTACGTTAAAAAGGCCCTGATGCACAAGAAGTTCTCATAATTCTCACCTCTAGAGCCATTTCTAGAAACAATCTGATTTAAATGAGTCTTTAGTTGATTTGAAAATACATCGAAAAGTGCATCTAAATCGCTAGATGAAGACATCTTCAGAAAAAGTGCTCAAAAAAGTTTAAATGTTTAAAATGCTCTTGAAGTTCCACGAGTGCCAGATCGAGATCTAATTCCCCAAGTCGAGGCCATTAGCGAAGACATTCTATGTGCAAAGAGCATGTTGCAAGGTTGCTAGACTTGAATTCTATCCCAAACTCTTGGGAATTTTTAAGGCTTATGGAATTTTTCCTGGTGTTTAACCTTTCCGAAGGAAACTTGGGACAAATCTTGGGAATTATAGAATACACGCTTTTCGTATAAGAAAAAAGTTTATAAGAAAATGAGGCTCAAATCGTCAAAATCTTAAGAAAATCTCTAGGCTCAATTTCCAACATTAAGTGTTTTTATAGGCCAGAAATCGGCATTTCGTCGTTATTGCATTCCAAATGTTAAAGATGGAATTCAGCTTCAAGTATACAATATTATTAACGAAAGTTTATACCACTCTAGCCAGTTTATTTCAGTAAAAGTTAAGAAAGATTTAAGAAAATCTCAGGCTCAATTTCGGGAAAAGTTAAGAAAATCGAGGCTCAGGCAAAATGATGATTTTCTTATAAAAGAAAAACGTGTATAGAAAATGCTCCGGAAAGTTGATAAAATCTTAAGTGTAAATGTGTAAAAACCTCGAATTGTCATTGTAGGGAATGCAATAGTAACAATTTTTCTGGGGACAAGTCCCAGCACCCCCTCCGTTCCCTTTCTGGCACTATAAAAGATGTTGGTAATATTACAGCCAACGTAGAAGGCATAGTGATCAAAACTTTTCTGATCTTGGCCTCCATTGTGTCCAGTAAGCACCTTTGTATTTAGGTGTGGCTGCAGCTCCCTCCTGGCGTGGTTGCCTACCTATCTTTTGAAAACTGGCTTCGTGACTGCCGCCCCGTTCTCATTAAAGCCCCCCCCCCAGTTAATGGTCTTGAGGATTGCTAGATATTGAATTTCTTCTGAGGCTTTTCAGTCAAGTCAACATTGTTATTCTCTGCTTCAGACTTGTTTTTAGCTTATGAAAGTAAGTGTGAAATCAATTTTCAGGACATTTTCCAGCTCCCAAATTATTCCCTCTCCAAGAGATGGCACCAGCAGGGGTGACTTCTAGGGGGGCATAGAGGGGCGGAACCCCCTGTTTAAAATTACTGATCATATTGGGGGGACTCAGCTCCCGAAAATTTCTTGTATTGGCTTTACTTTTCAAAGTGTACTTACCTTGCTTTCAAAGTGTTTAGTATTGCTATGGCCAGTTTTGCATTGCTACATGATTATTGAGACATTTCTAACTTTTGATTATACTATATCAGTATTTAACTAAATTATCACGTCTGCACTTTGAAAATATGGGTGTGGCTGCACCTAGAGCCCCCCTTGCTAAAATGTTTAGAAATCACCTCTGGGCGCCAGCCATCACAGTCTGGGGAATTATAGGACAATCCCCATTTGCATTTACTTGCTACACCTATTTCAACATCTTGCTAGAGGTCACTCACCCCAACCCTAACATAAGTCGCCATGTTTATTTCGTTATTGTATTATGGAGTACTTATCGACTCGCTCCTCGCTCCTATTGGTCAATATTCAAAACCGCGCCAACTTTCTTCCAAGTTAAGATTTAAAGCAAACTAACCGTGAATTTGGTATTATTGATAGATGGTTACAAATCAAAAATCATGTACTCAAGAACTCCAAAAAGAACACCAATGAGGAAGGACAGACTGCAGCCTAGAGATCAGGACCCTGTAGAGGTATTTTCTTCAGTTTTTATGAGATTGTGGTCTGAAATTGTTATTGTGATTTGGTTAGGCCTTGGTTTCGAAAGGGAGTGCCGAACTCGTAATTTTGATCCTTCACATTCATAAATTTACGTTAGAAAGGATAGTATTTTGGTGGGCTAGTGTTGTGTGAAAACTGCGAGTGTAGCGTTAGTTTTAGTGCGGGCTTTTCGTTGGATTTTTAAATCCTAAATTACGTTCATATTTGAAATTGAATTTGAAACGAATCGTAACCTGACATGCTGAGAAAATCAGTACATAAATCAATCGGCGATGTCAGCAAACAGGTAGAAAGGTATTTGATATAGCTATCATATAAAGCTAACTGCTTTATAATTGCGAATATGATGGCCGGGGGAATTGTTTACGAAATGAAGAACGGTTTGAAGACAGCCTGGAATTTATGAATTAGGTCATGAGAGGGAGTCTTCGCTGTACTTCGAGATAAGTGAAGACGGTTCAGGGAAAAAATCGCATATCAAGAGGACTGGCCTTTGGAATAGATGCCATCGAGGAATGCCTTCAGGTTTTGGTCTGTAGTATTCAAAAGAAAATACTGCTAATGTGGAAAAAAGAAACAACAGGACACATACAATGAAAACAGATGGGAGGGGAGAGCCAAGGACGTAGGTGGGCACATGGATTGAGGGGCACCTTTGGTTGGTTTCTGGAAGTGAAGTTGAGCACTTTCTGGGTGGTAAAATGCTCAACTTCACTACTTTTTTGTGATACGCTTATTGAGACAACAAATCATTTTGCATGATGAACAGGTTAATATCAAGCTTGTCCCTTAATGTAAATCAGCTAGGGGGCCCGTAGTCATGCTCCCCAAGGAAATTTTGATACTTAGATCTTCTGAAATCACCAGAAATGTGTATTTTTCTATTTATTTTTGCATATTGAAAGTATTCAAGGAGAGCAACTATGTTACACGAAAGGGCACTTTTGCCCAAGTCTGTGAAAAGTGGGGGCATGTGCCCCCTGGTTCCTATATCCACGGGAGGGACTGAAAAATGATTGCTAAGAAGAAATGGTAGATATTGGGATAATAAGAAAAGTGAGCAGATGGATGACTGTTTTGGCAATTACACCTGTACAGAACAACAACCCTCTATAATGGCCAAACTTGGTTGGTTCCTTGGGTGACCATTTTATGCAGATTTCACTGTATTTTAGAAGTAAGCACTTATTAGCCAGAAAAATTGCTGAGTCCATGGCAGTTTCAAGCACTTTGACCCATAGCCCCCCTAATAACTACTACTTGTTAAAATTTACAATGGCAAGTTGTAGGTGGTGAATGTAATATGGTAACTTCCCAGTTTCATTGCATCATTGTTTTTTGTTGTTGAGTTATTTGTTTCACCTCTCTGAGCTCAATGACTTATATTTGCTTTTATTTCTTTTGTTTCCTTATTCATTAAGCATGTTATGTCTTTCTCATTCTATTTCATTGTTTGTAATATGACTTATTTTATTAAATACACATGATTTCCTACTGAAGTCCATAATAGTTATATTTACTACATTACTTTATGGTCCTTTAATGTTTTCTCAGTGTGTATTTAATCAAGTGCACTCTCAGGCACACAACAGTAGGTGCCCCCATTTGCAAGTTTTAAAATATTTTACCCCTCAGTCCATTTATCACGACCCTCTAGCTCAGCAGTCAGGAACCTGTGGCTTATGAGTCAGATATGGATCTTTTCAAGACTGCACCTGTCTCACTGAAAAATTCTAGCAGACATTCCTACAAAGTATTGCAAAACAGTGAATACCTCCAGAGCAGTTTTCCAAAGTAACTTTGTTTTCATCTTCAGGTTTCATACAGCTTGACAGTTCATTGGCTAAGTCTGTTGTGGTCAATAATTTTGAAGTCCCATGTGACACAAATATCCAATTGCCTGGCTCTCATTGAAATACATTTTTCTCTCTCATCCAAAATGGTCCCTGACTCCTGCTGTAACTAACGTCTGTTGTGTGAAGCTTGGCTCCTTATTTATGCATTTCTGGCACAAATTCCTACCTCATTTTTTGTTTTTGTACCCTCCCCTATAGTTGGGTGCCAAAGAGTACTAGTGATATGTGAAGTAGCATTTGTACCCATATTTGATTGAAAAGTACCCTAAATGGTTATGTGTTAGTGACTTCCATTGGCTTGGGTTGTTTCCTTAAATTGGAGACAATTTCACACACTAAGTCATTTAATGATGAAAATTATCTGTAGTAACTGTTGGGAAATCTTGACCCTGTAGTATGCAGCATTATTTGCCATTTTGAAGGTTTACTGCCGAATCAAACCCCTCAACCTTGGTGAAGATGAATCAACAGTGAAGATTATCAGCGATGACATGATTGAACTTATACCACCCAAGGTATGTTAGAAGTTTTGATGCATTTGCAATATTTCTAAAGCTGCAGTGCCTACCAAAGGTACTTGGAGCAACTGTACCTTTGGTAGAAATCATGAATAAACAAACGCATGTAAATATTTCAGTCTCAAATAAAACACAACATCATAATGTAACAGGCCTAACAGCATAGCATTGATATATGAAACTGTGGCTAGCAAAAGGAGGTCATGTAACCGGAACTAATAAGACAAAACCATAGAACAATATACAATTGTGTTGGTATCATAACTAGTCCGATAACCTTATCAGGAGTTTCCTTTTCCACGTCAGACATGGTAGCACAAACCTTCTCCTTCCCTTCTTGGGATGTTGATTCATAAGCTTAAGTCCATGCATTGTTGCCACAGAACCTGGAAAACCTGGGAAAATGTCTATTTTTAAGAAGGTCTGTGAAAACCTGGACAAATTAGGGAAAGTATTGAAAAAAATATAAGTCAGGGAATTATTTTGGGTTAATTTCAACAGTCAGCATCCTTGCAGTAAATTGGGTGTGGCTTCTATTTTAATTACCTTATTCTATATATGTTAGAGTTTTGTTTTTCCATCCATGGAAATCTGAAGATCTGAATCTGTGAAATTTGAAAATGAATACATTCTAATTGAAAATAGTTTGGACTACATATTCTTTTAAAATGTACATTCTATAGAATATTCTGGCATTAAAAACTCTACAGGGTTCCCAAAAATCATAAAATAACCTAGAAGGGAACTAATCTAAAAAGTCCTAAAAAACCATAAAATTTCAGGAATATTTTCCTGTTCTCCTAAATTTCTCCTAAATTTTTCATAACTTGAATTTCTTTTTAGCAGTAACGTTGCTTAATAAATTGTTTTGGATAGTTTATCATAATAAAAATCGTCAAATCATCAATTATCTCAAATTGTACCTTGAGTCTATTTTTTTGAATAAGCATGATGTCTTTTTCTGCTATACCAGCACTTTTCTGCTATAATGACTTTTTCTGCTATACTATAATGACCTCAACACTTACTGAATGTCTCTGGAATCTGCAAAACATCCTAGAAATGAGGGAAGAAATGTCCTAAATTCTTATAAATGTCCTAAAAAAATTGATGAAAAAAGAGTGGGAACTCTGCTCTACATCCTCATGTTGACAATTAATGTGCAGTTTCTTTGTTTCTTTTTAGCATTTGTTTGTCTGTATTACTTACAAGAAAGTTTCAATTGAACATATAGAAGTGACAATAATAAACATAAATAAATAGTAAATTTACTAATAATGAATTTGTTCCTAATGAGTTCTAATATTGAAATATTTACTTGTAATGTATACTTTTTTGTTTCAGTCATCCAGAGCCTTGTCAAAAATTGAAAAGGTAGAAATTTGGTTTGATTCTATCTTGCATTTATCATGGTTAACAATAAGCAGGGAAGTTATAGAGTTGGGGGATTTTATTTCTGTCATTGCAATCCAGGAAAATCAAAGAATTTAATGAATGTGTTGAAAATCCACTAAGTTTTGTGGATGTATTCCTTTGAAGTCCTTTTGTGGTTGCAAGAATTAACATTGTTTATGGGTTGTGGTAGTGAAAGTGTTCAGAACTTCTGCCAGCTGCGCCATGCAATTAGGGAGAAATCATAGAATTTAGTCACCCTGTTTATTCATTGATCATTTGGTCACCCTGTTTGTTTGTTCATTGAGGAATATTTCTGTTCAAAATGCTATTCTGATTTGAAATTCAACACATTTATCAACAGCTACTTTAAAAAGAAGATTGTGTGACTGTTAGAATTGTTCAATTGCCTACTTTTTTCTAATTTTGCTGCCAAAAGCACATCATCAGTGATGATTTGAATCCATTTGTACATTTTGATTTGTTTTTTTTAGATGGAATGCACATTCAAGAAAGTGTTTTCTGAGGAGACAACACAGAAGGAAGTATTTGTTCAAGTTGGACTCCCACTTGTTGAAGATCTGATCAATGGAAAAAGTGGTATATAACTTTTGCTAGCAAGAAATTCGACTAGGTTTATTATGAAAAGTAGTGTATACTATTAATGAACTCTCTGGTGATGATGATTATGATTAAACTATTATGGTTGGGATGACTTTGGTGATAATGAGGGTTGATAATGATAATGGTAGTGATGATAATGATCAGGGAGTAATTAAATTTTTTATAGTGCACCAGATAACAGGCCATTTGTAGTACAGAGTATTATCTTTGCATAAAAAAGCAAATTCTTGAACTGTTCACATGCCTAACAGATTGTTGTCAAACACAGGATGATCTTTAGCACAAGCCCTAGTTTGGTGACTCCTGGTGGTGACATGATGACAATAGCAATTATTATTTATGTCATGTTATGGACAATAGTATTGTTCAATAGCAATGATGGTGTACATTGTGATGGTGATAATGATGGTGGTGGTGGTGGTGATGTTGATTGGTGGTGTTGATTGATGATGGTGATGGTGTTGATTGATGATGATAGTGATGATGTTGATTGATGATGGTGATGATGTTGATTGATGATGATGATGGTGTTGATTGATGATGATGATGGTGTTGATTGACAATGATAGTGATGATGTTGATTGATGATAGTGATGATGTTGATTGATGATGGTGATGATGTTGATTGATGATGATGATGATGATGGTGTTGATTGACAATGATAGTGATGATGTTGATTGATGATGGTGATGATGTTGATTGATGATGGTGATGATGTTGATTGATGATGGTGATGATGTTGATTGATGATGATGATGATGGTGTTGATTGATGATGATGATGGTGTTGATTGACAATGATAGTGATGGTGTTGATTGATGATGATGATGGTGTTGATTGATGATGTTGATGATGTTGATTGATGATGATGGTGTTGATTGATGATGATGATGATGGTGTTGATTGATGATGATAGTGATGATGTTGATTGATGATGGTGATGATGTTGATTGATGATGGTGATGATGTTGATTGATGATGATGGTGTTGATTGATGATGATAGTGATGGTGTTGATTGATGATAGTGATGGTGATGGTGAAGCTTTTCTGCTAGTCCATGTTTGGAGACCTCCACGTGGTGGTGAGCAGGCACAGAGAGACAACTGCCATTAAGTTGATAGTGATTTATGTCACAGAGATTCAGAATTAGGGCAGATATTGATGACCTGTGGCAAACTGTCCAGCCAGGCCCCTTCAGTGAAAAGTAGATTCAATGGCTCATGATACAGCTCTGCCTAGTATCTGTTGGGGCTACAGAGTGGATTGAGTGTTGCCAACTCCATCACCTTTTGTAAACAAATGACAGGCAAAGACTGATCCCAGGGTGGGAACAATAAGATGATGATGATGATGATAAATCTTTCCTTGTCTAATCCCCATCTAACTAAAAGCTTCAAATGAAATAATATACTGGTAATTACCTGTGTTTTGTTCCTAGGTCTGCTATTCATGTATGGAATAACTGGATCAGGTAAAACACATACAATGAGTGGAAGCACATCAAATCCTGGGGTGTTGCCTAGATGTCTTGACGTTCTTTTCAACAGTATACAAGATTACCAAACTGAGCGATCGGTATGCAGGATTTCTGTGTCTTAAATTGTATGATAAGCAATTTAGAGTAGTGGGCTATTTTGCAATGGACCCACAGCCATTCCTATAGTTTTCCTATATCTATACTTTGTCTTTGAATGTTAAATCAATATTAATAGCCAGGTTAAGGATCAAAATATTACTGACTGTCTGAATCAGCAAATTAGCTGATCACTTTCATGCATCACTTTATCTAGAGCTTTTAATAATACACGTTTTTTTATAAGAAAAAATTTTATAAGAAAATGAGGCTCGAATCGTGAAAATCATAAGAGAATCACAAGGCTCGATTTCCAAAATTATGTGTTTATATAGGCCAAAAATCAGTATTTCGTCGTTATAGCATTCAGAATGTTAAAGATGCAGTTCAGATTCAAGTATACAATGTTATATATGAAAGTGTGTACCATTCTCGCCAGTTTATTTCAGTAAAAGTTTAGAAAAATTTAAGAAAATCTCAGGCTCAATTTCAGGAAAAGTTAAGAAAATTGAGGCTCAGGTAAAATAATGATTTTCTTATTAAAAAATACGTGTATGTAGAGTAAGCGGCTGGCCATGAAGAGTAGGCTCCTGTGTCCCAAGGAAGGCCCCTGTGTCCCAAGGAGAGCCACCCAGTGTTCTTGCTTTTTTACATTTATGTTAAGTCAAAGTAGATTGCAATTTAGGCAGAAGCAGCTGGAGATAAATCACTAGTAGCTGCCTTTTATTGAAAGCTCTGTTGATCAGCAGTGAAATTAATTAATTTACTTAACTTTTAGAGGATAGCTACAAAATCAGGGAGTTTAAGGAAAGCCGGGGAATTTTATGTTCAATCAGCGAAAGTTAAAGAAAAAGAAGTTTTTTTTTAAAAAAGACGGAAAATGAGGGAGATTTTTAGTTCTATGTTGTTTAACTTAAGACCAATGGCTTTCTTCATTCTCCATTATTCAATTACACATCCAGTCAAGTGTGACAATCACCAAGTTTTACCCTTTTATGCGTCATTGTGTTCTGTGGAGTCATTTTGAAACCAAATATTTGAATTGCTATAAATAGGGTCAATGATCTCCCAAAAGTAGGGTGAATGATATCAGGGAAAATTAGGAGGAAATGAGTAGGACTCCTAAAATTATCAGGGAAAACCAGGAAAATTCTTCCACGATACTATGGGGAGCCCTGTTTTTTTTCATATTCAGTGTTCGTTTGTCATGTAAGTGATTTCAGAATATCTGGTAAAATGATTAAAGCTGTCTCTAATTGACCTATGAGATAATTAAAATGGCATATGAAACAAGGAAATGACACTAGACATTAGGCTATGACATGATGAATTAACCCATGATTGACCTGTTGTGTAATTGATTGACGTTCAGGTGTTCAAAGGAAATGCATCCAACGGTTATGATTTACTTTCGGATTCAGAAATGAAACTAGAAAGAGACAGAAGAGAAAGGGAATATGCTAAACCAAGGTAAGTGAATTTCCTGTACGTGATTCAATACCAGCAACTGAAAAACATTGCCTTCTAAATGTCATATCAGAGCCTGTGCGTAATGCAGTTGACAATACTTGCCTAAAGCTGCATGACAGTTATTCTTGTAATTGGAATGAAGTCAGGGCAGACAGTTTATTGGTCCAATCTACAAACAATCCACTATAAACCATGAAAGTAGTATCTTAACATACAAGTTTTAAAGTTGTTGGGCTCTTCTCTTGACTTTATATTGTTTCGTCCTCATTATCTTCAAACACTATGTTTATCTGGGCCATAATCCTGATAAACGTGCTATGAACATTTATCGCGGTACAGTGTCATTTTCATGTGTTAGTTGAAGTTACTCGTTATTATCACAAAACAATTAAAAAGCAGACAGTTTTCCTTTTATGCATGTATGATGCAGGTGCTAGACATTTTCAGAGCTTAGATTGAAGTCGTGATTGTGCAACTCATTAGGGAGGTTTAGATCCAGTACGAGTACGAGTACGAGTTTTCAACTGCGCAACCGATCTACGCATATTGAGAGGGAATCGCCGTCACAACTCGTACTCGAAGCAGCCGTTCAGTACGAGTTTCTCAGCAAATCTCGTACTGATCAGAACGAGTTTGGAATTGATAATATTGGCAAAAGTAAATGGGCAATTCATAAGGAACTGCCTCGATAAGAAGCAGATGTTCAAAGGCAACCCCTTGTTTTGAAAAGAAACACAATGTAAAGGCTTATTTAAGAGCTGTTGTCGTGGAACCACTCGGTCATAATAAACTTCTGGAAACGGCCTAGCCATGGATGGGGACTAAATGGAAA
>OLMO02000006.1:18817520-18869845 GCA_900291935.2 Cassiopea xamachana
GGCGGAGATATCTAAACACACAAATTTGCAGTACGAGTACGAGTACGAGTGTCAAGTTACGCGGGGGGTGAACTCGTACTCGTACTGGATCTAAACCTCCCTATTATTAGTGTAATACAAACTGACAACTGTTCATGGATCCTTTGTATCTGTTGTTGTCATTGAAGTTATTTGACATGTTGACGGCTGTGAAGAGGTTTTTGCTTGTCAAATTTTTCATGTGTTTTCTTGTTTGAGAAAGTAGTTTACCAGAGAGCCACCTTTCCCTACCAAAATTTACAAATGTATTCAGTTACTTATTTTTAAAAAATGGGCCAGTGGTACCATTTGTAACACCAATCTGGTTGGGGAAAATTAGTATGCATTCCTGATTTGCAGTCAGGAAAAACACCTTCATTTTCAAGAAAAAGTCAGGCAAAAATATTAGACAGGGTGCGTTTGAATCCTGAACCAGGCTTTTCCATATCATCGTAAGCATCCCAGTAGCTTACTATGACACGTCCCCGTCGCTTACAACGATATGGAAACCAAACTTTAGTCTATACCTCTAGGCTTTGATTGAATTGGATTTTGCTGTAGGCATTGGCGGAAATTCAAACCTGTGTTTTAGAGCACTTTTTTTTATAAGAAACACATCCTCTGGCATCAGCGTTTCTTAATATATCGTCAAATTCAGCCTTAAATATTTCTTAAATGTTTCTTAAATTCTTGAGACTTCCAATAGCAAAAACCACCCAGTTTAATCAACTTTGGTGCAAGAAATAGGATGTTCAGTTTTTGCGAGACATGCAATTGATGCTTTAATCAAACATTTTCTTTTAAAAAGCAGTTTTTTGACGTTTATGTTTGAAACTCAGTCCGCCTATGTTTCTTAAATTTTTCTTAATTTTTTGCCTAATTTCATGTTTCTAATAGACATGTTTCTTATAAAAAAACGTGCACCCGAGACCACGAGGTCATCTACTGATTATTTAAGCACACTCACCTCCACTCGCGCATTCGCTTCTTCATTTACTCATTATCTCGCCCATTTACTCACTCACTCACTCAATCATTATCATCATTCGCTATCTTCTTCTCTTTTGGCTTTCAGGAATGGTACAGATATGCGTGACATTATTCGTGTTCCAGATACGACTGTTTTACCGGTGAGCCAATAGTTTCGTTCATTTGATAGTCGATCGTCTCTTTCTCCCATGCTCTCAGGTACCAAATAAACGTCCCCCTGCTTATTAATTTTTCGATTTTTTTCCAGCCCCCATGGACTTTATTAGGACCCCCGTTAATTAGTTTTAAGGAAATTGACTATTTAACGAACCCCTCATTTCATTTCCATCCTTTGTTAATACTATTCACATCCAATATTCAAAGCAAACCAGAGTGCTTCTGTATAGATCATTTAAAGTCATTTCTCAAATTCTCAAGAACCCCTCGTTTATTCTAACCCCCCCCCCGTTTATTATATTTTAGAACTTTTCCAAACATCCTGTCTATTAGGACCCTCGTTTATTTGGCACTTGAGAGTACTTAACGGCATCGAAAAATTGTTTTGCTCCAGGGGATCCTCGAATCTTGCTGATTTTAATTTATTAATAATTTAAGAATAATGCAATGGTTAAGTTTCATCAAGACATGATAATTATTTGTGTTCTAGTTATAATATTACTTTCAGATTTTCGTCTGCATTATCGATGCAAAGTCTGTTCAATTTCTATATCCTGCGCAGATCAAAAGTTATTGACATCACAAGGAAAGATGGATGGCTTGTAATGTCGATAACTTTTGATCTGCTCAAGATAAAGAAATTGCTCCTTCTGGAAATGTGAACTGAAGTCTTCTGAACATGCTTGCAAATATTTTCCCATTATTCCAAACTATATGTTATCAGTGTTTTCGCAAAGAAAATACACTTTTTACCACCAAAACATGCTTTTCGAACGAATTCTCGCAACATTATTGGCAGGAATCATTCGATGGTGATTCCTTTGCTGGCCAATCAAGATTTGACGCCTATCCTAGTCAAAGGTGACAACCAGAGCAAAACTGATTCCAGTGCAACAAGGCGCTTGTTCGCGATTTTCTTATTTAGACAGCTAGCTCCATCCCTAGCGTTACATTTGCTTGTCGAGTTGCCATGTAAGGTAGGGTTAGGTTTTGGCGCCTATGATAGGGTGACCCTCCTACCTCTTTGTAAAAAGGCCCAAAAAAAGCTCAAATTCATTCACTTCTGTTCTTCACAGGTTAACGAAGACTCGAATTACGCCATCTTCATATCATATATTGAGATTTACAATAATTACATCTACGATTTACTCGATGAAAAACAGGATCCAATTTCAAAGTGAGTGAATTTCTTGAAAAGGTTAATTCAATGCATTCCAGATGGAACGTAAAAACATTTCTTGGGAATCGCAGCTGAATTATAAATTTCAAGAGAAGAGCCACGACAAAAAAACATCTTTTTCTCTTAATTTACTTCGACATTCCATTAATTCGACATACGTACCAAAAATTAGGACTTAGCCAATACACACATTGTAGGGACAATAGACATACTAAGACAATGTATTAACCCGTTTTATGTCCATTGGCTAAGTCCTAATTTTTGGTATGAATGTCGAATTAATGGAATGTCGAAGTAAATAAAGAGGAAAAGATGCTTTTCATCGTGGCTCTTCTCTTGGAACGTAAAAACTTTTAACTTGCACAATGTATGCAACTGATGTCTTAACCCTTCGTTGTTGTCAGAGCTAAGATTTTGAATATTACTCTAGTGTCTCTAATATAAGGGGGATAGTATAATGGGATTGTTCATGTCACCCAATTTTCAATAGAAGGGGTTGTTCGTTCATGTTGGCCAATTTTCAATAAAAAGGGGTGCTAACAGGAAGGGGCTCAAGTTGGTAAATAACTTTATCAAAAGGTGATGGAATTAGTAGGATGGTGATACTGTTTACTTTATATTGGATAATTGGTTAGAGATAACGATAAACTCTGAGCATTAGCACGTTATATAGAGAAATAGACATTTTGATTTAGTGTCTCTAATATTTGGGGAGGTGGTAGAATGGGAATGCTCATGTCATCTACTTTTCAATAGAAGGGGGTGTTCCTCCATTTTAGCCAATTTTCAATAAAAGGGGGTGCTAGTAGAAGGTGGTTTGCATATCGGCAAATTTTCAATAGAAAAGGAGTGCTAAGAGAAAGGGGTTTAAGTTGGGAGATTATCTTAGTAGAAGATGATGAAATTAGTAGGATGGTGATACTGGTTACTTGATAACTGATAAGTGGTTAGAGATATCGATAAACTCAGAGCATTAGCACGTGATATAGAGAAATAGACAAACAGAACAACAAAAATGATGGCAATTTAAAAGAACAGCTTATTGATAAGGGAAAATAATCGAATGATTTGTAAACTTATCATGACCGATTTGTAAAATTTAACAGAAGGGGACCCTAATAAACAACGGGGGTAGGACAAATTCTCCTGAAACTAGTAGACGGGAGGCCTGTCTATTAGAGACACCAGAGTATCTGCAAAAATTTTTTAGCTAGCTGTGGATTGAAGTCCGATGTGTGCAATGAAGCCATTTGTCCATTATACCCATTGTGCAGGAATGCACTTATCCCACTGTCAGACCATTCGATGTTGAATTGTATAACCCCCTTTTAATCTCACGTTGCTGGCTCATCTCGCCTAATATCGAGTAATCCCACCAGTTGTTCCCAAACTTTGGAAACTACTCTACATAGCCGCCCTTCGACATAAAATTTTAGATCTAGGCCTCCTATATAGATAAAAATTTCATCAGTGCTACAGCCTACCATTTTAACTACCCCTAATGTACCCCCTTGACGCAGTTTCCCAGAGAAGCCCCCTAACTTGCAAGCACGACATCATTTCATGGGTGAGGTATGGCTTTAATTCTTCACCACACATGTATCCTTACTTTGCTTACATATGAAGACATTATTCTATTATACATTATTCTATGACAGAGCTCCTGTTCAAAAAAGTCTTCGTGAAGATGCAGAAAGAAATACGTTTGTTTCCGCGGTAACAGAAGTCGAAGTAAAGAGCACTGAGGAGGCATATGAAGTGTTTTGGAATGGTGAGTTGAATTGAATTGTATTTTTGTGGCGTCACGTGGAATTCATTGGAGTGATCTAAGACAGAGTTCCCACACCTCCTAGAATTCCTAAAATATCCCAAAAAAGAGAACTGTCCCAAAAATCATAAAAACCCTAAATTTCAGGAATATTTTGCTGTTCTCCTAAATTCCAACATTTTCCATAAGCTGACTTTCTTTTCAGCAGTTATGTTGCTTAATAAATTATTTTCTGACGGTTTGTCATAATAAAAGTGGTCAAATCATCAATTCTCTCAAATTCTACCGTGAATGTATTATTTTTTCAATAGGTATAATGAATTTTTCTGCTATACCAAACGTATGACAGCTATCTACCCTATTTATATCATGTCATCTGAGTGACCTTTTATCCATTCAATGGATTAAAATCACATCACATCTGCTTTGCAAGAGGATTTTACCACGAACGTACACAGTATAGTATATATAAATAGTCTGTTGGTTTTCATACTCTGATGAGTGTCGGACAAAAAAACTTTTAAGTATGTCAAAAGAATGTTTCCGCTTTTTCGTGCTGTGGTAAAGTAATGTAGAATATGTAGTATTAAAGTACAGAAAATGATAATCGTAATGCCAGATTATAATGAGAACAGTGGCTACCGATGATACACGAGAAAGAAAGAAAAGCCTGTCTACAAAATGCATAAAATCATAAAAATCATATTGAATATATAAAAGCAAAGGTATGAAATACTTTACCACAGCACGAAAAGTGGCAACATTCTTTTCACATACTGAAAGCTTTTTTCGTCCGACACTCATCAGAGTAAGAAAACGTCGGATAGTGATCATTGGGACTCTTCAAGTAAACAATGGTTAATAGGTCCTAATTGGTCACACTTGGGGCCAATTAGACGCATCCTATCACATGCAACCGCATCTGGATATATATTTCGGTTAACCTTTTGGTCACTATCCGACGTTTTCATACTCTGATGAGTGTCGGACGAAAAATGCTTTTAAGTATGTCCATAGAATGTTGCCGCTTTTTCGTGCTGTGGTAAAATATCATATTGAATATCAAAAAGCAAAGGTATGAAATACTCTTTAAAGGTTACGAGGTTGGATGCTTGTTTTGATGGCAAACTACTTCACAATACTGCACCTCTAAATGACAATTTTTTTACCCATTAGAGGACATTTCCTTCGGTAATCTAGGGTCAGTAGTAGTATCCTGTAGATTGTAACAGGCGTTAGTCGAATTGGTGACAAATAATTCAGAGAGATATGGTGGGGAAAGCTCATTTACGGATTTGAAAACCATAATTCGTGTTTCGTTCTGAATTTATTTTTCGATTGTCTTCTAACCCAGATTTTAAAATTGAAGGTTTACTGGGGGCATCATAATTATTGCCAGTGATTATTCTATCTGCTCTATTTTGAAGTGTCTGTAATTTTTAAATTCCAGTTCATCCACAATCCCCCCAGACTGAACAACAATAGCAAAAATTTGGGTCAATTATGCTAGTATAAGTGTCTAGGGGTAGAAATCTTTCAGCATATTTCAACAGCCTAAGCGATCGCGATATTTTTTAGTTATTTCTTGGATGTGATTCCTCCAGTCAAGAACATTATCAATATAAACTCCAAGGTGTTTTGTACTTTAAACGACCTCTAATGGGTTATTGGGTATGTTTAGGTATAATTGGTCCGTTTGATTCTTTAAAGCAGCATGTTTTGGCTTCTTGGGAATTATAATCGATTTCGTTTTAGCTACGTTCAAGGACAGTTTGTTACCTTTGAGCCATTTATCTAAGGATTTAAGGTTAGGGTTAAGGGCCTCATTGAGTCGAACTAGGTTATCATTCATAAAACTCAAGCTAGTGTCATCAGCATACAAGAATACTGAGGCATTATTAACGAATTTAGGGAGGCAGTTAATGTAGATTAGACATAGCAAAGGGCTAAGACATGAACCTTGAGGAACCCCTACCTTGATGTTTTGGATTGTAGAGGCAATTCCATTAAACCTTGTGAATTGGTTTTGGTCAGAAAGGTAAGATTTAAACCGCAGAAGTTCCTGGCTTTGAATGCCAATAATGCGCTGGTTTTTGAAGAAGAATTTCATGATAGACAGTATCGAAGGCTTTTTTCAATTCAACGTATAAAATTCCCACATACTTCCCGAGATCAAGACCACTGTACCAATCATCAGTGCATTTTAAGATAGCAGTTGTGGTGGAATACATTGCTCTGAATCCTGATTTACTGAATGATAAGAGGATATGGTTTTCAAATGTTCGTATAGCTGGTTATAAGTTATCTTTTCAAAGAGCCTAGAAATGACAGGAAGAACGGAAATCGGTCGGTAATTATCTTTGCCACTTTTGTCACCTTTAAAAATTGGGGTATCCCTGGCGATTTTCCAATGAGTAGGGAATTTGCCCTTTCCAATGGACTTGTTAAACATATACACTAATGAATTGCTGATGTATGGTGAGGCAAGTTTCAGAAAGTAACTAGAATTATTGTTACTACTTCCTGAAATTTGCAGATTGCTGATGTATGGTGAGCTCACCATACATCAGCAATTTCTTAGTTTATATGTTCAACGAGTCCATTGAAAAAGTTGAATTCCCTACTCATTTTTGCTACGGATTGCTAGAAGCAGTGTAGGCTGAAGGCCGATCTGCACCACTTATGGCACGGATCAACCAGTGATCCACAGTAGTGTGGACGGGATCTATGAGAAGTATTTATATGTATTCTAACTTATCATTGATACACGTTTTCTTATAAGAAAACCATCATTTTGCCTGAGCTTCAATTTTCTTAACTTTTTCCGAAATTGAGCCTGAGATTTTCTTAAATTTTTCTTAACTTCTACTGAAATAAACTGGCTAAAAAGGCTTACACTTTCGTTATTAATATTGTATACTTGAATTTGAGTTCCATCTTTAACATTTTGAATGCAATAACAACCAAATATCAATTTTTGGCCAATAAAAACACTAAATTTTGGAAATTGAGCCTCGTGATTTTCTTAAGACTTTCTTAAGATTTTTGATAATTTAAGCCTCATTTTCTTATAAACTGTTTTCTTATTAAAAAACGTGTATGTTGCTACGAGACCATTTGTGTATTTTCAGGCCAAAAACGACGCCGAGTAGCTCACACGCAGCTAAATGCAGAGTCAAGCAGGAGCCACAGCGTGTTTACTATTCGACTTGTGCAAGCCCCCCTGGATTCATCAGGACAAGAGATACTTCGGGTAACTGCCAATTTAGTTCAAACGGGGGGGAGGGATGTTACATGATGCTACAAATAGAAATTATTAGGCTTACATGGATATTATAAATCATTTGTCAACTTAATCGTATTCCTAGAGTGTGAAGATTAATATTTGTTTATAGGACAAAAGGTACGTTGCAGTGAGCCAATTGTCCTTGTGTGATCTAGCTGGCTCTGAAAGATGCAAAAGGACTGACAACGTAGGCGATCGTGTAAAAGAGGCTGGTAAGTAACATGAACTATTGTAAGAGTATCTCTTCTAATCAGGGGTGATTTCTAGGGGGCTCAGGGGGGCGGAGCCCATTTTTGTCAAAATTACTGTTCATCTTGGGGGGCTCAGATCCCCTAAAAATTCTTGCATTGGCCTTGCTTTTCAAAGTGTATTGTCCTTGCTTCTAAAGTGTTTTGTATTGCTATGATTGATTATACACTGCTATATGGTAAATGTGACATTTCTAATTGTTTATTATACTTTATTAGTACTAAGCTAAAGCATCATATCTGCGTCTTTGAAAATATGGGCGTGGTTGCGCCTAGAGTCCCCCTTGTTAAAATTTTTAGAAATCACCACTGCTTCTAATGTTGCTGATTATTGGTGATTAAAATTTGATGCACAAATTGAAGATTTGAAATACTATATTGAAGTTAAGATTTGATATGAAACAAATTGTAGTTTATCATTAAGTCCTGTTTAAACGATCCAACATTTCACCCAACATTTGCCCAACATTGATGTTGGGCGAAATTTTGGATCGTTTAAACAGGGCTTTAGTTTGATGTGGCGTATGGGATGACGAAGGATGTATGATGAAATAGTAGTCTATGCCTGGAGACACGTGCGATCGCACATGAGCGTTTCCACATACGTGCAAAATCCACAGCGCGAGCGAAAAATCGTCCGTGCCAACATCACTCTCTACCGTGCGATCGCACGTACCAATTAGGAACTTTGTTGTCGCAACTGCAGCACTAGTTGCTATCACCGTTTGTTTTTATAACTCTGTCTTGTCCTGTTTTATCCTAATTGAGATATTTAGCATGCTTCATGCTTCAGCAACAAGAAACTCTGTATTTCAGATACAAAATCTTGGGTCGCACGTGCAATTCCAAATAGTTAAGAGGAATCGTTCGTGTAGATAAGTGCGCGTTTGTGAATTGACACTCGTGCACCAATTTCTTCCGGGCATTGACTGAAAATGATATAGTATTCAACAATGATGCGACCATGCAACATTGTGCGATATGATATGCTACAATATATAATTTTACTTATTTATTTATCTATGCATTTATTTATATATTTAATTAATTAATTTAGTCATAAGTGCGCAGCCACAATTTGAAATTAAAGTGTGGCCCCAATATGGATGCGAACTCAGCAACTCATGGGCAGATGAACCAGAAAGTATTACGCTGGTCAGTTGCATTTGTGATATTCTGAGTTCTCTGGATCTTCTGCCGGTGCGTTCCTAGGTTCGAATTCACAATGAGGCCACACTTTAGCTGCGTATTGTAGTGGCTCATCCATAAGCTTGCATATAGATACCGTGTATATTCGACTACAAGCCTCTCCTGTTTATAAGCCACCATCGATTATATGCTGCATTAAATGACGCTTAGAAAAAACAAAATCAATCTTTGTTTGTAAGCAGCACCCACAAAACTCATAACTGAATGCAGAGGTATTGATGTTAAAAAGAAACGGAAGCAAAGAATCATAGTATACAGTACGTCAACTATTTTAAGCTGCTACAAAACTTTCTAATTAGAAAATGTGAGTCGTGGCTTATAGTCGAACAAATACGGTATAAACATATAGACAAGGGTGAGGTGGCATGGCGGTTAGAGCACATGACTCCTGTGCGGAAGGTCTACGGTTCGAGTCCGACTCGATGCCCTGACTGAACGCTCGCTCACAGTTCACCCAGCAGCATATGGGTACCCAGTGGCAACACTGGGGAGATAAAGGCGGCGAGGAAAGGAACTGGCCACCCTATCTCACATGCCGATGGCTCAGCATAAGTGTCCTCTCTAACAGGCACTCCCATAAGTATGAAAGTATATGAGACTACCTTTAGGGGAGATAAAGGCAGCGAGGAAAGGAAATGGTCACTCTCCCTTATATGCCGATGGCTCAGGATAAGTACTCTCTCTAACAGGCACCCCTACGTACGAAAGTATACGGGACTTCCCTTTACCTTTACATATTTGTATAGATGATACAAGGTGTAATATTCCTTTGTTTGCAGGCAATATCAATAATTCTTTGATGACGTTACGATCATGCATCGAAGCTTTGCGAGAAAATCAAAAGGTCTTTGAGACTGGGAAACTGCAGATTGTGCCTTACAGGGAATCAAGGCTTACGTATTTGTTCAAGAGGCACTTTGAAGGCGAAGGAAAAGTAACTATAGCAACTATCTTCTTACCTACTTATTGAGACTAGTTTACGATTGCTTTACGATTGATTTGTGATTTATACGGTTTTTTATAAGAAACTTCTCCATAGGAAACATCTATATATGGTAGACGTAGGTATGAATATATGGTAGACTTCTACATTCTATTATCTTTTCTTTAATTAATTTATTAATTGCTTATACTAGGCTTTTATGATTTTATATGTTTATCTTTACCTTTTCAATTGCTTTTTGATTTATTGTAAGTAGTTACGTGGAGGGTCCCTTGGAAATTAGCTTCATTGCTGAAGGGTGTCCCTCCTTAAACATATTAAATGAAATGAAATGATCTGTTGGTACTACAGAACTTTACCACAGCGCGAAAAAGCGGCAACATTCTTTTCACATACTAAAAGCTTTTTTCGTCCGACACTCATCAGAGTACGAAAACTAAACGACGTTTTCTTACTCTGATGAGTGTCGCACGAAAAAAGCTTTTAGTATGTGAAAAGAGTGTTGCCACTTTTTCGTGCTGTGGAAGTGAAGTGAATGAAATACGAGGACGTTTTCTCGCTCGAGGGCGATCGCTCGCCTAAACGAAAAAGTTTGATTACTAAACTCCATTTGGTGTTTTAGTCATCATTTTTAATAACTATTTTTATAACTTTTCCTTAGGTTCGAATGATTGTTTGTTTGAATCCAAGTCCGGATGATTTCGATGAAAGTCTGGTATGTTCAATTCTAAAATTAAATCTTTGTCCATGACGCTTTTGTGAGTAATAATGCCTTTAAGGGACCACCCAAATCATACCTCACGTCTTTATGGGGAAGGAGTTGAGCATAGATTGTGACAGATGGCGACAGATTTTCAGAAAAGAGGGGCTTGCTTGAGCATCTTGACTTCATGATCTAAATTAGGGACCCTACAAACAATCGTTGAAAATATCCTTAAATGTCAATATTAGCATGAAGTGCCAACTGATATCTAGAATTCGTGGAGTGCGTGAGACTTGTGTGTCTTCGCCTAACTCTGACAAGGGACAAGTAAAGGAGCTGGCTGAGTAGCCCTTTGGAGTTCTACTCCTCTTGCAGGCCACGCAAGTTTTACAGTCTCTTTTCAGGTGGGGGACTGTAAGCTACGCCCGTAAGCTTTAAAAATCAAATGTAGGATTAAACTTGTCTGTATATTTTTGGGCAAAGGATTCTTTTAGCTCGTTGGTTGTTGCACCATCTGAGACGATAATGAAGAATTGTTTTGCTGTTGATATGCTTCTTATTCCATCACCCTTTTGTATCTTTGCCTATCTGTGTAGCACGTGATGCGCTTCGCAGAGGCCACTCAGGAGGTCAAAGTTGCAAGATCCGAAGGAGCTAAGTATGGGAATTTTGATACTGTTTCATACTTGATCTTGTTTAGTTAGTACTTGTCACAGTATTGCACGTGAAATGTGACGTGTGTGTGGCTTCTCGTGGAGGCCAGTGGTTCTTTAGAATTATTAAGCCTTAGAGCCTAGGCCATAGGCCTAAGCCTAAAGTAGTAGCAACGCACTGAGACTACGACTTGCTCTTTTCTATTTCGTTGTGTCCTTGAGAATGAATTAAAACATCAATGCGTATAGTATAGGCTAGGCACTAAACAACACATTTTACGTCAGAGCACTGGACTTGTTAACAGACACCTATAGATTGCCCGGAAGGATGATACTGACACTGCATTGCGATTTACTGCTGGACTTAACACAAGTATGCGATTTAACACATAACATCAAAGGTAAATCGACACGAAATACAACGTAAAATAAACTAAAAGTACAACAGCAATACGTTACAGAAACGCATATTGATTTTTGCAGCATAAGCTGACTTGACATTTTTGGTGCTTTGGATTTTTTCTTTGATTTATCAGGTGCGCCCTCTCGGATTAAATTACATTTTCCCCTTTATTGCTGGGTCACCTCGGCATTTCATACCGAGTTGAATCGTCAATTCATCCTGGATTTTTTCACTGTTTCTTACCCGACTGAATCTTCATCTCATACCGCATACGTTCATCAACATTCTCTGAGCGATTCCTCATGGTTCTTACGTCCTGGTTTTTTAATGTTGGGCCCGTCTACAATAGTACGGATCACTTTTGGTTTGGATCAATAAAGTTCGGGTCCATACTAGTGTAGACGGCGCCTAAAAAATGCCAGTTGCAAGTAGTCCGGATCACTATTGGTTCTTTTCCTAAAAGGACCAAAAGTGGTACGGCGAACCGAGCCAGTTTTTGGTACGGGTTGCTAAGAGTAGTGTAGACGGAAGGCCAATCCGCACCACTTATTGTACGCATCAACAAGTAATTAGTATCATTATCTACATTTTAGATTTGACCTTGGATTTACACCTGGTCGCGGAAAAGGTATGTACACCCTAGAGAAATCTATGAGGATCTCTACGATAATAATACGTAGTAAATATGTGCATAATTTACATGAATGAATGCATAATTAATTTTAGATGCTTGTACTCCCATTCATGCTGTTACTCATGCAGCAGTATAGTTATGCATTCATTTACTTTCCGAATGAAGTTGATTTTCCAGAGCACGTTTTGTTTATTTGTGTTTATTTATTTTAAATTTCTTTAATGTTGGCAAGCAAACACAGATATAGCTATCAGGCTAATTGCAGGCCTCCTACTCTTTCATAAAATGTCATATAAAGTTGAATGTTTGAAATTTTTGTCATAAAATGTTTTAAAAAGTGGCCAAATGTCATACAGTGTCTTAAATGTTTGCATGAAAAAATCTTTCTCATAAGTGGTGGCTTGATTATTTTATTAGCCCTTTTGCAAACGATTGATACCTTTAAAACTTTTAAAAAATAAAAGGAAAGTATTTGTATTTAAGTATTTGGTTGTTTATGAAATTGCCTTTACAATCAAATCTCGTGCAGAAAATTGATTTTTCAGGATAATATTTCAGATATCCAATGAATATCGTAAATTGTGTCATGAAATGTCATAAAAATCACTAATTAATGTCCCAAAATGTCCTAGAAATTCACCAAAAATGTCATAAATCCATGAGAAAGTTTAGAGTGTGAGGCCTGTAATTAGTGCCAACAAAGCAAATTGTTATGATGTTTGGGCCGAGTGAGTGATTCAAAGTATACAACACTCTTGGCAATTTCTCTCTTTGTTATTCCAAAACAGTTAGATGGTAAATAAAGAAATAAACTAAATATGAAATATAAAACCGACGCTGTACACATCTGTGTGCACCTTTAAGCTCTTCGACTCTCGTGTCGAATGATTTCCCTGTTTGCTTTTCATATTGCCTTATCTGCAACTCCAGTTAGCACTGTTTGCTACCACAATTGTACTTAACTTGCCAGTACAACAACTTAACCACAACCATCTTATTGCAATACCTGACTATATGTGAGAAGGAAGCCACAACCCGCGAGAGTACGCGTGTACTCGCATACTGTCATTTCCTTCACAACACAAACAAATTACTATACAGTTTTATTTAAGAGACAAAAAATAAACTATAAAAACTCTAGTCCATTGATAAAACCTTTGCACAATCTGCAGATGCAAGTACTTCCTTTCCATGCTTTTATTTTCTGTTTGAAATTAGTTAGTGTGTCAGAATCCTTATTTTCCACCGGTAACGAGGCCCATAAATGGTGTCCTATGTACTGAATATTTGCAGTTCCATATTTCGGTGTCTTGAGATTCGGCAATTGCAAGTAATGTTTGCTTTTCAATATTCACAAGTTATCTTTTTCAACTTTGAAATTTTTCTACTGATGCTATAGAAATTGATGATTCTACTGGTGTTATAGAATTAGAGTCTGACTGTAGGAAGTTTTAAAGGATTTGTCTTGATGTTTTAGCAACGAATATAGGGTGTACCCTTCTTAATTTTAGCAAATCGCCTTTACAAAGGTGTCATTGAGGAATTGGAGCAAGTCAAAGAAGAATCCACTGCTGGTATGTTACACTTTTTGTTATAAGAAAAAAGTTTATAAGAAAATGAGGCTCAAATGGTCAAAATCTTAAGAAAGTCTGAAGAAAATCACTTAACTCAATTTCCAAAATTTAGAGTTTTTATTGACCAAAAATCGATATTTCGTCATTATTGCATTCAAAATGTTAAAGATGAAATTCAAATTCAAGTATATAATATTAATGCCAAAAATGTAAACCATTTTAGCCAGTTTATTTCAGTAAAGTTGAGAAAAATTTAAGAAAATCTCAGGCTCAATTTCAGGAAAGTTAAGAAAAGTGAGGCTCAGGCAAAATAATGGTTTTCTTTAAAAAAAACGTGTATCCATAAGATTTCATTCATATTTACTATTCATTGATTACCATTTTAATTTTCATCTTTTCATTGCTCGCATTATCATCTCTCTTGCAATTATTTTATAAATTCTCTATGTATATTTTATTCATTAGCCATTCATTTTCATACTAGTTATTTTATCCATCCTATCATCCTTGTCCATATATCGTAGCCCTTCTTGTCAACATTTTCTTTATGTTTATAGTTTTTAAAATTTTTCTGTTAACGTGTACATTACTCTAGTAGTTGACCGCACTGCTTGGATACTTACTTGTACTTTTGAATTTTTCACCGAAAACAGGACTGTTGATATTGTTATAAAATTGATTTTTTTTCAGCAGAAATTCATCTCAAACCACTTCAAAGATTTGAGCCATTCCCTAAATTGGAGGTAAATAGCTTTGTTTTTCTTTCCATTTTGCTAACCGCCAAGAAGCAGGCACAGGTTTATTTTTTGGTATATCAAAGTAGTTTAGGCACTTGGGGGGTAAAAGAGAGCGCTAGCCCCCCCCTAGTAATTGCTGCCTTGAGGTGTTACATGAAGAATGTTCAGATATAAGTGTCACTACGCTCAAGAAACTTCCCTTCAATTTGTTGGAGAACATGGATGCAGAGCTTGGAAACATTGGCGAAATCTCTATGGTCATTTAAGCAAACTATGCCGCCAGATTTGCCCAGACCTCTAGATGGATAATTATATTGATACACGTTTTTTTTATAAGAAACCCGTCATTTTGCCTGAGCCTCAATTTTCTTAACTTTTCCGAAATTGAGCCTGAGATTTTCTTAAATTTTTCTTAACGTTTACTTAAATAACCTGGCTAAAATGACTTACACTTTCGTTATTAATATTGTATACTTGAATTTGAATTCAATCTTGGACATTTTGAATGCAATAACGACGAAATACCGATTTGTGGCCTATAAAAACGCTATTTTGGAAATTGAGCCTCGTGATTTTCTTACTATTTTCTTAAGATTTTGATGATTTGAACCTCATTTTCTTATAAACTTTTTTCTTATAAAAAAATGTGTAATCTATTTAAAGTTTGACACAGTAATATAGTTAATCCTAAGAATAATTCATACCAACCATTTGCAGAAATACAATCTACTATGACTCTAGCTAAGTACATATGGTACAGTTACAACTATCTCCAATCCATGATTTGGTATCAACTTTGAATGAGGCTATAGATTGGCTTGGCTTCACATCATCAGATATAGAGTTCCAAAGGGTACTGCCTCTGAAGACGATTGAATTTAATACGAAGACAATCGGAACAAGAATGCATGTCGTTAATGCCAGAATAGATTAATGACAATCACAAATGACTTGTTTGTTGACAATGTAATACACGTATTTGTATAAAAAAAGTTTATAAGAAAATGAGGCTCAAATCGTCAAAATCTTAAGAAAATCACGAGACTCAATTTCCAAAATTAAGTGTTTTTATAGACCAAGAATCGGTATTTCGTCGTTGTTGCATTCAAAATGTTAAAGATGGAATTCAAATTCAAGTATGCAATATCAATAACGACAGTGTAAACCATTTTGGCCAGTTTACTTCAGTAAAAGTTAAGAAATTTAAGAAAATCTCAGGCTCAGTGTCGGGAAAAGTTAAGAAAATTGAGGCTCAAGCAAAATAATGGTTTTCTCGAATATGGGATACACAGTTTTTTCATTAGAAACAAACGCTCTAGCTTCAACCTTGATGCTTCTTAACATTTTTGCAAATCCAGCCTTAAATGTTTCTTAAAATTAAAGACTCACAATGACAATAACAGCCCAGATTAGGCAATTTTGATGCAGGAAAAAGGGTGCCTAGGTTTTGTGACGTATGTAATGGATGTTCATTCTATTTGAAGTTCATTCTATTTCTATTTATAGTTTGATAAAAAAACGTGTAAGGTAGCATTTTTTGTCTTCATTGACTGCACGCATAGCTTATAAGAAACTTTTCTATAAGAATCACGAGGTGAAAATTCGGCAAAAATTAAGAAGCATTTAAGAAACACAGGCAGGCTGAGTTTCAAATATTGACTTACAAAAACTATTTTTACTAGTAAATTTTTTATCAAACTAGCAAGAAAATAAATTGAGCATCCATTACATGCCTCACAGAACCTGGGCATCCTTTTTCCTGCATCACGATTGCCTATTCTGGGCTGTTATTGTCATTGGAAGTGTTAAAGTTTAAGAAACATTTAAGGCTAGATTTGAAGAGATATTACTAAACATCCAGGCTGAAGCCAGAGAGTTAGTATCTTATTAGAAAAACAACGCGTATCTCCATGGCTCGTGCAGGTTCTTGAACTCCTTGAAAAGTGCTTAAATTTGAAGCGCCATTTCAAGGGCACTTGAAACTCCTTGAAAATTGACCAAAAACACCTTGAAATTTGTGAATGTTTGCTGTTTTCTTTGTTCACAGCGACAAGCAAAGCAAAAAGTAGTTTAAAGAAACATCCGAAAGAAAGTTTAAAGAAGATCGTACAAGAAAACTCTTGATATGCCAAAATATTTCCCTTTTTTCGGTGTTTTAGGCTTCCTGTTATTCACGCATGTTCTGTGAATGTCAGTTTGGAGCTCCTTGAAAATTATTGTTTTAGTCCTTGAAATCTTCTTGGATTTGCATGGCAAAATCCTGCACGAGTCCTGTATCTCGCTATATTTCATAATGTCATATTGTAGATGACGTTGGCTGAAGACAATAAAACGCTTATGGACTTGATGAATTACCTACAAAGAAGAATAGTGTTACGTAACAGTCTGCTGCGAGAGCAAAATCAGAAAGGTATATTAACACCTGATATCCTCTTTATCGTGTATACACTTGCTTTTATGTCATATCTTTGGAGGATATTGAGAGTATGCCACAAGTAGAATGTGAGCATTTGACTGTAGCTGCATACGAATGACATTTAAATAAATGTGAATTAATTTTCTCCAGAGGAGGCTTTACGTGCGCAAATTTTAAATCTTCAACAAGAAAATGATGACTTCTGTCGGGTAGGTTCTATGCTTTTACTGAAATATTTTTCACTCTTTGCTCATTTAATTCATATATTATATTTGTTGTATTATACTTGAAATAGATGTGATTAAATAGCGAATGCTTAAATTTGAGATGATTTTGATGAAGAAAAATGTCGCAAGTTTATCAGCTTTATAGATTTATCAGTTGATCTTCTTTACAAAGTTTGATAGATAATTTCAGAAATATCTGACCCAAAGAAACGAGAAATTACAATTTTCGGATTTGCAATGAAATGAACAAAATCTCAAAAGAATATAAAGTTAATGAAAGGATAAATTTATAAAATAATTAATCTGATTTTGCTGTTTTTAGGCTCTGGCTGATCAGAAATCAGTGTATTCAGATAAGGACAGGTTTGATCAATATTGTTTTCTGCTTGTCTCCAATTTCGTCTCTTCTTTTGAACATTCTTAACTCTGTTATCCTAATTAGCTCTCTACGTTTGGTTCCATGGCCCCAGAGAGTCTTCGTTGATCTTCATTCCCTTTTTTCTGCGTGAGTGAGCATGTTTTTGAGCCTTTTTTTTCAATAAGCATCAATTATTAGTTTGACACCCTTTTCATTCTTTGAAAGGACCACTTTTTGTGTCCAACATTTTCTTCATACAAATCTCCATCACCCATCTGCCTTCCACATTTGTAGTCAGCCCTTCCTTCCCTTGTATATTGAGCTCCCTTCCAGTGTTTTATCATTTGTAATTTTCTTTTTGTTGCCAGGGAAATTCAAAGCCTTGAAAAGAGAATTAAGAATTTGAATCAGAAGGTACTTGTGTCTTTCCTTTATTCTCATCAGTTGGTCTGGAAGGTGTTGTTTATTTTTGCCACTCTGTTGTTTATATTCATGTTTCCTGGAAGGAATAAAAGGCTAAAGGAAAATGTTGAAAGAAAGAGAGCTTTTTTGGAATTCTCTGTTGATAATCAAACTTTTGAGTACCCTTCCTTTGTTTAAGATCTAATGTTTTCAAGCATTTCCCTACACACGATAGAAGGAACCTTTTTCGCACAATGAATAATGCTCGTTTTTTTTTGATTACTTTGATTGGATGATATCTTTTCCTTTCTACCATGCTTTGAAGACAGTTATTTGGAGTTTAAGGACCAATTTTATTTTCTTTTATGTAAAAATACCCAACTTTTTCTGAGCCTTAGTAGTTTTAGATTTTTCTTGTTTTGAACCTAAAATTATTCCTAAATGCCAAGGTGTAGCTTTGCCTAAAAATTTAAGAAATATTTCCAATCTTTGTTGATATTGTACTACATCATAGAACAAGGCAAGAGTTTACGTCTTGTATCGATAATGCAAAATCATAGCTGACAGGAGTTTTTTAACATGAATGCAAAAAAACCTCTCATGTCTTGATGACGCTTGAGCCTCACATTATTCTCAGATTATTCTTAAATTTCAGCGATGTTAAACCTCAATTTCCTTATAAACTTTATTCTAAATAGTCTGTTGATTCTACAGAACTTTACCACAGCACGAAAAGCAGCAACCTTCTTTATTTTTGCAAAAGAATGTTGCCGCTTTTTCGTGTTGAAAACTTTTTTCTTATATTTCAAAAGAGTGTATTGTGAAGAATTAATTCTCATAACGACTGTGCTTTGTTGATGTTGTATAATTTTATTACTTAAAGACAATGAACCTGCAAACCTCAATTACAAGACTTGAAAAAGATAAAAGAACACTAGAGACAGAGGTAAAATCGTATTGCAGCATGTCAATTAGTTTCCGTTTATATGAATTGTTGTCACAGAACCTGGAAAGCCTTAAAAGCGTCCATTGTTTGACGAAGTCAGGGGAAAATGTTGAAACAACATACAGGTCAGGGGAAGTCTGGGAATGATTTTCTGTTTTAATCTTTATGGTGTGCATGCCGGAATGGATAGCGGGAGAAAAACCTATAGCAAGATTTAATTCGTTGTTGTTGTTGTTGTTGTTGTTCTTTACTTTATTTTGAGTAGGCTGTTATACCTAGCATATTCAGCTAATTTAGGCCTACTATGCATGCTGCATCCAGGCATGGGACCCCTAGTTTAACATCCCTTCCGAAGGACGGCGGAGTGAGCTGTTTGGGTCGTTCATCTGGAAGGTCGCCCATACAGTTTCTGACCGTACACAGCCATGCTTAGCTTCAGTTAAGCTAATGGAATTGACTGGGCCACTTGGCCACTCACCCCGCTAGAACTTTTATGCTTCATACCGCTGCAGTTTGTTACTGTGGGCACACCTTAGGTTGTATGCTGTTTTAATGAAATAATGAGATTTTTGTAGTATAACGAGCGCAGGGACTGCGCCATAGGGGGCCGGGGGCCATGACCCCCACTTTTTTCAGAAAACAACATTTTATAGGCAGGATATATGCCCTAAACCTAAAAGCTGATGACATTTTGGCATGGCCCCCCACTTTCAAAGTCAATGCGCGGCCCCTGGGGCATGGCCACCAAGTCGGTGGGATTGTAAAACGGCATGACCTGCTACAGTTCTCCGTCGTTGTTGCTCATGGAGAAGTTAAGCTTTTCATTTTCTCTGGCAACCATGCTATTATTGCGTGTAAACATGTTTCATTTTTAACGATCGATCCACTGTGATTAACTATGATCTATGCTGATTACCTATGATCAATCATGATGCTTGATTTGAATGATTACAGCTTTCCCTTGATAAAACAGAATAACCTGTTTTTAATGTTCTTTCTTTGTTGTTTTCAACTTCTCTTTAAAGCAGTGGCTTTGCCAGTGCGCTCCGAGGGTTTTGCCAGAAGTTGCACAAATGCCATGATCAACAGTGGTTTTTAATTCTCCTTTGAATATAACTGAGGGGGACTCTCCTCTCGTTAGTGTTGAACTACTGGGGGAATCCTCCTTTAAGAACTTCCATTTTTCATGCAGATTAGACAGCTTTAAATATCATTTATTGAAAGTTGTTTACTTTGTATTGTGTATTACTGTGTCTTTTTTATGGTATGTATTGAAAATTATTTAGTATAATTTATTATGTAATGAATGGAATTTTGAATAAATGAAATGAAAATGAAATGAATGAAAATATATGAACAGGGGCTGCTCGAGCCACTGGAAGTGGCCTTAGGGTTCCGCTAATGCAAAAAGGTTGACAACCACTGCTTTTAAGTATGCACTTGTTAATGTCATTATGATTTATTTACAGACGGAGAAGTGGAAGAAAGTTGCTGACAGGGAAAGACACGAGAAACACAAAGCTAAGCAGGTACGCCTGGCACCGAATAGTAAAGGGGGTATAATAAGAAGGGGGTTTACATAAATTGGCAGGGGGTTGTTAATAGATGAGGGGGGAATGTCCAATTGATGCTATGGCGACCCAAACATTTCAAAATTACTGCAATAAGTTGTTGAAATTGTATAAGTTTAAGGTATGTAGTTTGTTTTGATTTCCTTGTTTGTATATGGGAGGGTTGATGCTCAACATTTCAAAATTACTGCAATAAGTTGTTGAAATTGTATAAGTTTAAGGTATATAGTTTGTTTTGATTTCCTTATTTGTAAATGGGAGGGTTGATGCTCAACATTTCAAAGTTACTGCAATAAGTTGTTGAAATTGTATAAGTTTAAGGTATGTAGTTTGTTTTGGTTTCCTTGTTTGTATATGGGAGGGTTGATGCTCAACATTTCAAAATTACTGCAATAAGTTGTTGAAATTGTATAAGTTTAAGGTATGTAGTTTGTTTTGATTTCCTTGTTTGTATATGGGAGGGTTGATGCTGAACATTTCAAAATTATTGTAGTTAGTTACTAACATCGTGTAAGTGTAAAGTCAATAGTTCATTTTGACTTCCTTAGTTGTTAATGTTGATTTTCGTTCACAAAGCCAATTTATTTTATTTACTTATCCTGTTTAAAATTTTGAAATCTTTAGGTTAGTTGGATGAAAATGCCTGCAGAATTTAAAGTATAGCATTTTGCGTCTGCGAGTAGAGCTCGGGCGCTCGTGCGGATTAACGAGCTCGGGTGTACACCTTTTCAAACAGTTTTGACTGAAGTTCAGGGTTCGTTAGGGTTTTGGAAAGTTTTGCAAAGTTACGGATATTAAAAATGCCATTTTCCAGGACCTAGAAGGTTCGCAAAAGAGAGGTTTTCCAAAATGGCTATGAAATAGTTTTAGATTTTTGTTTGAGCAGGTTCTAAAATTTCCTGAAATGGATATTACTTAGCTCATATTAGGCACCGTATATGTTAAGTTTGTTCATTTTACTATTTGTAACATAAAACATACTCTGATGATTTTTTCTATCTTTATGGGGCTACAAAATGCAACTAAAAGTGTGGTTCATGGTTTTGGAAATTCAATAATTTGGAAAAGTTTGGAAAGTATTGGAAGTAATTCTTGAAGTTGTTTGTACGAACTCTGGAAATTCTCGTTAAGTTCAACATAAAGAATAAAGTTCTTAATATCGAGACAGAATATTCTCAACTGTGTTGATTTTAATTCTATCTACTACCTTTGCAGCTATTGAAGGATTTGACGTCGTCCGAAAGGTCAAAATGGGAACAGGAATGTGTAAGTGAAGATGTATAAAGACTTATCTTTGACGTCACATACACGTTTTTTATAAGAAAACCATCATTTTGCCTGCGCCTCAATTTTCTTAACTTTTCCTGAAATTGAGCCTGAGATTCTCTTAAAATTTTCTTAACTTTAACTGAAATAAGCTGGCAAAAATGGGTTACACTTTCGTTATTAATATTGTATCCTTGAATTTGAATCAATCTTTATCATTTTGAATGCAATAACGACAAAATGCCGATTTTGGGCAATAAAAACACTTAATTTTGTAAACTGAGCCTGGTCATTTTCTTAACATTTTCTTAAGAATTTGGCCGTCTGAACTTCATTTTCTTGAACTTTTTTCTTGTAAGAAGAAAAACGTGTAACCATTTGCCTTTTTCGATGATCCTAATATTTGACACTAATCAGTGAAATTTTTGTGATTATTTTATGCATTCCTAATATTTTCTCATTGATATTCTCTGTCATTTCTCTTTTTTTTCCTTGACTGTGCACTTTTTCTAGACATCTTGTATGCTTAGGAAGTATTCATTTTTAATCCTGGTTACCAAGTGGGAGGATAATTTCATATAATCAGAAAAAAAATTTAATACCCCAATTTGAATATTGACGAAGTTTTCATACCCCACCATCTTTCAGTGAAATGGTTTGGCACCACCATCCAAATATAAACATTCATGTATACACACACTGAGTGTATACTGAGTCATCATCATGAACGGGTGGTTCGTTGTCGAACTTCCGTGGCCCTCCACACCGAACTTCTCCAGTTATTCCTGTCCTGTGCCTTTCTTTCTAGCTCAACCATCGTCAGACCACACATTTCCTTGATGTTATCGCTCAACCTAGCTCTTGGCCTTCCCCTCGGTCTTTGCCCATAAACTGCTCCGATAAAAGCATTCTCTTTTCAAGTGAGTTGATCTTTCTCATCTGGTGGCCGATAAATGAAAGCTTTCTTTCATCCAGAATGTTAAGCAATCTTCTTTGGATGTTAATCTTCTGAAGAACCTCCTCGTTGGTCTTTTTCTCGATCCAGCTGATTCTGAGCACTCTTCGGTAACACCACAGCTCGAAACCATCAATTCTTTTTCTGTCTGTACTTTTAAAAACCCAGCATTCTGATCCGTATGATGCGATAGAGAAGACAAGAGATTGAAGTAGTCTTTTCTTACTGAGTACGAAGTCTTAAATGCTGTTGCTTTCTCTTTCAGATGTTGATTAATGGCTTTACATAGTTTTTTTCAAAGAAAAATAGCTTCATGCCCCATAAAAATTCCTTCTTGAAAATTTGGTGCCCCACCGAATGATTGCAAAGTTTCTTACCCCCTTCAAAAATCCTCCGGTCCGATACCCAGAATTTAAAATGTCCACTCTTTTAGATATTCTCTTTTACATTCAATGTATTTTTGAAGCCACCGTGATTTGATTGTAGAATAAAAGAGTGAAGAACAAGGAATTGGAATTGCAAGAGAGGTATTTAAAGAAGACAGAAAGATTAGAGCAAGTCAGGGGCATTATCCAGGTGATGACATGGAAGTCATAATTTTTTGTTCGATGATTTTGATTATTGAAATAAATCAACAAATTTTAGGGCATTTCATCATGCTTTCCATAATTGTATCATGTTACGTGGGCTAAGCTAAAATGGCTTACACTTTCGTTATTAATATTGCATACTTGAATTTGAATTCCATCTTTAGCATTTTGAATGCAATAACGACGAAATTTCGATTTTTGGCCTATAAAAACACTAAATTGTGGAAATTGAGCCTTGTGATTTTCTTACGATGTTCTTAAGATTTTGACGATTTGAGCCTCATTTTCTTATAGACTTTTTCTTATAAAAAAACGGGTACTGTTCTGTGCCAGTGGCGTATATTTCGGGGATGTGAGAGTGTAGTGCCCCCAGTATTTCTAGATTTTAAGAATTGTCACCAAATTGCATAAATTATGATTCACGAGTAGAGATAACCGACAGCAAACTGGAAACTTAGGTGTAAGCATGCGATATCTTGACCACGCATTAGCCTACTCGCTTTTCGCGATTGGGTGCAAAAATCAGTCTTGTGGTATTTCACTACAGTTAATCAATAAAGGTACCGTAAAAGTTCTGTTTATCCCCAGGGGGGCTTATTTATTTTTTGCAATCTTAGAGTGGGGGTCATTAGAGAAAGATGAAGTGCTTTGTAGAACTTTTGCGGTACTTTTCAAATGGAACAAATCTCATATATCAGTCTATTGTCAAACTTCAGCGTGTCCTAATCATTTGTCCAGAGTGCTAAATTGTTCTCTGTAGCTCAATTGTGATAGTCGTCCCACGTGTTAATATCTGATGGCGCTGATTAGCAGCTTTCCCTAATGTACGGTTCATTGCTCCTTCGCAGACATTTGAAAGCCCGGCAAGAACATACGACATTGATATTGATGATGGTGAAGCCTTTAAATATCGAAGCGCAAGACAAGCGCCAACTCCAGTCAAGCAGCCTCGCACTGATAATGAGAAGAAAGTCCCACCATCTGTTGCTAAGAAGCCAGTACGTTTCAAACCAAAAACTCCAAGTGTGAATTCAGAGAAGCCTAGATCAAGATCGCCCCCTGCTAGATATAACAGAGCAAGATCGCCCCCGGCCACTGCTAGAAAGGTGTGTATTTATGTTTCTATTTTAGAGCAGCTAGTTCAAATTTGAATTAGAGCCTATGGGCGATTGTCAATTTGGTGCTAAGTATATCAATTAATCCCAGGAAGATTTAGTATGATATCATCATCCAGTGCTTTGTCCGCCGCATAACTCGCCATTTTGAATCATTCTAGCAAATCCTTGGAAATCAGTAGCAATTGTTAGCAATCATGTCATTATTGATTGCCATTAATGAATTATCATTTCAGATCATGTCATGTTAAATCTTTGTTATTACTGACCAATTAATCATTAAAATCCTGGAAATCATTAACAATTGCTAGCAATCATTGGATACCACTGTTAACCATTATGAAATATTTTACATTTTATGTTTTGATTGTAGTTTATCATTATAAATCCAAAATAGTATTTTGTCTAGCTTCATTTTAATTTCATATTTAAATATTTCCACATGGGGCCCCTCAGATCTACTGTCTGTTTTATAGGTACCATATTGCAAACTAATTAAAATATTATTTGCACATATATATATATATATATATATATATATATATATATATATATATATATATATATATATGTATGTATATGACATCGTCAAATCTTCCAGTGATTAATTGATATACTAGCCAGCAAATTGATAAATAAATTTTCTAATTTTCAATTTTGATCACTGCCGATCATTGAAAATTCTAAGAAGAACAATTTTTGCAAAACATCGTCGTTATTTTGTTGCGTAAAAACGGTCAATCTCGATCAGTTTAATCACGACCAATCTGCAAACTTCCGTTTCATTTTTCAGCCTGAGCGGCATGACCCCCCAATCCGTGCAAGACACCGCAGATCCCGGTCATCTGATTGCATTTTAGTCCATAAACCAACTGGAACACTGGATACAGGTAGGTTTCATTTTGTTCCATGCACGTGCTCTTTACATCGTTGTCCCTTGGTCATTTTCATGTTCCTTATTGTTTTTGTGCACTGTAGTGGTTTCGTGGTCATTGTCTTCTTCATCCATCTCACTAATATTTTGAATGGAAAGTTTACATTTGAGCATATTTATACAAAATATTTGATATATATATATATATATATATATTTATACATTTATATACAAAAACAAGCCCACTTCGGGGAGAATGTTAATCAGAAATTTACGAAAGGAAACTGAACGCTGTGTAAATGCACTGCGTCATTGTTTGATTGAGACTATTGCGTCATAAATTTTAAGCAAGCATCATTAAGTTAGGCGCAGTTTATGCAATGTTCTGTTTTTATAGATTCGATAATGCAACCAGTTGTAAGGAACAAGAAGACTGTGAATGTGCCGAAAATTAATGACCTTAAGGTAAGATGACATTTATTGTCCTTCATAACTGATTTGCAGTATGTCTGATGTATGTTAGATATTTATCTAGATGCATTTATAGCACCTCTAACATCGATCTGCAATAAATTATGCCACCTTGCAACGTCTTGGATTAAGCTTTTCTACAAAGCCAGTACAATATCTCCTTGTTTGATTATATGTCATGGCTCAGAAGATATCAATAGCATCATTATGGCTGTTGCTTTTCTAAAAAGTCAATTTTTTAAATGATTACTTATTATTTTATACATGATGTCTGCAGCAGTTTTAAGGCAGACCTCCATTGCAATCGCTTTGATCGCGATGCATAGCGCTCAAGCAATTTGCTGCCTCGCGGCAAGTTTTAGGTGATCGCCCAGAAGTCGAATTGACTTCTCAAAGTGACCACAGCAACCACGTGCTACTGATCCTGTGAGAGCCCTAGCGACTAATCGGTCGCCGACCAAAGCGATTGCAATGGAATTCGGCCTTTTAATCGGTCGCCGACCAAAGTGATGGCAATGGAGTTCGGCCTTTTAATCGGTCGCCGACCAAAGCGATTGCAATGGAGTTCGGCCTTTAAATGGAAGGCACCTAGAATCCTGGTTGCATGTTTTTTGCGTGTTGTAGAATGAACTGCATTACCTGCTTGAGCACCAAGAAGAGGATTCTGCTGGCGAAATAGAGACAAAACTTTTTAAGGTGCATTGCATAATTTGGTTCACTACGCATTTTTACTGATTTGCAGAAAGCCATTGCTTATATGTGTGTTGTTGGATCAGTGTATGCTTGCCTTACAGAGAGGATATTTATTTTGATATGATGGTTTTCACGTTAGTGCAGATCCCAGCTCTAGCATTAGCCTCGGATTTGTATTTCTGGTAGCATGGTTCATTTGGTAAATTTCTTCTGTTTTTCTGTTTTCTTTTTTTCCTTTTTTTTTCTTTTTCTTTTCTAGTTATTTCTTTTCTATTATTCTATTTTCTTTTTTCTAATTCTTTTTTACTTTTTTCATTGTTCTATTTTCTTTTTTTCGTTTTTCCCTATTCTTTTTACTTTTTCCTTTTCATATTCTATTTTCTTTTTCTTTCTTGTCTTTTTCTTTCTTGTCTTTTTCTTTCTTTTCTTTTTCTTGTTTTCTTTTTCTTTTTTATTTTGTATATATTACTGTTGTAAAAATATGTTTAGCTATGTATGTATGTAAGTTGGTCTTTATCAATCAACTATATTCACATTCATATGGTCTTTATCTAACGTGGTATATAACGACTATATAAATGTGAATATGGTTGATTAATTGTGAAATTGTTGTAAATGGATTTGTGCGAGTCAAGAACTTAGCAATATTCTAACCGTCCTTTCTTCTTCATGTCTCATAATATGTTGTATGGAACTTGCCTGCAATTGTCTTCAATTTCCATGCAAAACACCGACAATGTTTGTCTTTCAGGGATCTGTGATGAAAACTCGAACCGGGGGACATAGCGTGCAATTCACTGACGTTGAGAGTTTGAGACTCCGTTCAACAGATGGTGTAGCAACAACAACAGCACCTTCTGGCACTGATACTGATATATCACCAACAAGACGGGGGTTAGTGCATATGCAATAATGGATCATTCATATGTCTCTTATACATTATTGTTTCCATTTGTTTCTATTGATAGGTAATTCTTATCCAGCTGAAAGTTTATTTGAATATACGTTTTTTTATAAGAAAAAAGTTTATAAGAAAGTTTGGCTCAAGTGGTCAAAATCTTAAGAAAATCGTAAGAAAATCACCAGGCTCAATTTCCACAATTTACTGTTTTTATTGGCGAAAAATCGATATTTCATCGTTATTGCAATCAAAATGTTACAGATGGAATTAAAATACAAGTATAAAATATTAATAACGACATTGCAAACCATTTTGGCCAGTTTATCTTAGTAAAATTCAAGAAAAATTGAAGAAAATCTCAGGCTCAATTTCGGAAAAATTAAGAAAATTGAGGCTCAGGCAAAATTATGGTTTTCTTATAAAACACGTTTAGTTTGTTTCCCTGGAGGTAAGTTTGTTTCCCTGGAGATTTTCCAACCAGATTTTATAAGTTTCATTAAGTGCTACATGCCTCGCTATGGTTTTCTACATGGCACTTCATATGGAAAAGCCTCTTTACGGTAAATACGTGCCTCATATTCATCTCATTTCCGATGGGTGTCCTATTCTTAATATCGTCGTCGTTTTTTTGGCCTAGCTGATTTGATTAAAGCTCTGTTATGTTGAACTCCCATTTGACTTCTATAACTTTTGCTGCTGAGATGCCAAATTCTTTTGACTTTGATATGGCTTCAGTTCAGGAACTGAAGGGAGGGGAGGGGGACATCAGTCATTAAGTGAGGGAGGGGAGGGGTTGGGGTGAAGTGGGAGGCATCTAGAAAGGGGAGACCAAATTCTATGTACACATTTTTCTTAATCTTCGATAGTTCTTCTTCATTTCAGTTCCAGCTTACAAGTTCAGCATTTTTCCTTGTCTCGTATATTTACTTCTTTATGAAACCTATATTTCAGTCGAAAACGCACCTCCTCAGCGTCAGAAGCTGTGACTGAAGTAGATGATGATAATGAAAGTGTTTCCAGTGTTGAAGAAAGGGTAAGTGCATTGCAAAGCATTTTTCCAAGCATTTCCTCTTACCTATCTATCCCAGTCTGTTAGAATATTTTATAAGCCAACGCAGGAGAATATATAGGACGGCGGGGTGAGTGGCCAAACGGCCCAGCCAATTTCATTCGCTTAACTGAAGCTAACATGGCTGTTTACGGTTACAAACTGGATGGGCGACCTCAAGATGAACGACTAAAACAGCTCACTCCGCCGTCCTTCGGAAGGGACGTTAAACTAGTTTGGATGCGGCATGCATAGTAGGCCTAAATTAGCTGAATAAGCTAGCTATAACAGCCTACTCAAAACAAAGTAAACAACAACAACATAGCGCACAGCTTGAACATAAGAAAGTCATATCAAGATAAAACCTAACGATATAGAGGCATGGGACTAGCTACGTCATCTACGATTATTTTCTTATGATAGTAGTAAACTTCATTAGCAGCATGAAGTAAAGGCATGGGACTAGCTACGTCAATATCATTCGCATATCCACTAAAATACAATCATACGTCTCGCTAAAACTAGCCAACGTACAACTGACTGTCAGGATAACTACACAAAGGATCCGTGCTTCTCCTTAAATTCCTTATAATCTCCTTAGATGTAATCAACATTTGTATATTTTAGAAAAAACTCATTAAAAACTCCTTGCTTATAAGCAATTCTTGGAAGTGAGTGTTTTCAGAGGCAGATTTATTTCGGAAATGATTTAGCTTTTGTCATGAAAACACACAAAATACTCCTTAGAAATTATCTGTGGTCCTTAAATAGTCCTTAGATTGTCTTTAAATTTATTGTCTTTACTCACCACAGCACGAACCCTGTACATAACAGACAAAAAAGAGAGATTTGATAGTGAAGTACAATGGACTGAAATGTAGCAACTTAGGATGAAGAGTTGCCACCAAATCAGGGAGTTCTGGGAAAATCAGGGAATTTATTTTCAATCAGGGCAAATCAGGGGGAAAAGAAAAATAGTTTGAAAAATCAGGGAAGTTATAGAGTTACTATTGTTTCATTTTAGAGAAATGGCTTTCTCTATACTCAATCACACATCCAGTTAAGTGTGACATTTGCCGAGTTGTCTACTTTTTATAGCATTGTTCTGTGCAGTCATTTTGAAGTGGAGTTCCGCGTTTTGTGGAACCAAAAGTTTGAACTGCAAAAAATAAGGTCAAGGCTTTCCCAAACCGCACATCTGTGGAAAGAAATGATAAGAATATCATGGAAAATCAGGGGGAAATGAGTAGCATTTCACGAAAATGTCAGGGAAAATAATTTTGTCTCAATATAGCAGTGGCAGCCCTGAGAACACTTCCACGGTTTATTTCGGCTGCAGAAAATGTAGTAAAGTAAAGGTAGTCCCGTATACTTTCGTCCGTAGGGGAGTGCCTGTTAGAGGGGACACTTATCCTGAGTCATCGGAATGTGAGGTAGGGTGGCCAGTTCCTTTCCTCGCTGCCTTTATCTCCCCAGTGTTCCCACTGGGTACCCATTTGGTGCTGGGTGAACAGTGAGCGAGCGTTCAGTCAGGCCATCGAGTCGGGCTCAAACCGTAGACCTTAGGCATGGGAGGCAATGCGCTCCAACCACTATGCTACCTCGCTCATAAAAAATGAAGTAGGTACTTCTAATAGTTATATTGATGGGGTTAGATAAAATGTGTTGTAAGAAAAGCAATAGAATATTCAGAAGAAGATCCAATGGTGCCAAGGCCTCCTGGAGAGAGATTTATAAAAATTTTTAAACCTGATGTAATTCAATATATTGGTAATGTACAATCATACATCTCTCTGTTGAGGTAGCGTATAACTGGCTATCTGCAAAAGTACAGCGTAAATATCTAAAAGAAAGTAAAAGGAAATGAAAATAAAAAAATTAATAAAAAAGCAAGAAGAACGACCAGAAAAAATATAATACCTTAGAAAGAATGATAAGTGTAGATATGAAATAAATCAAAAGTCCAAGAAGTCATATTATTCCATGGCTTGTTGCGACTGCAGAAAACATAATAGGTGCATCTAATGGCTATGTTCGTAACTTTTTAACATAAACTTCATTAGCAGCATGATCTAAGGGCATGGTACTAGTTACGTCACTTACGATTATTTTTATGATGATAGTAAATTTAATTAGCAGCATATAAGGGCATGGTACTAGTTGCGTCACCTACTCTTAAGTGCCTAATTGCCGCTGGGGCTGGAAACATTGGAAGAAATTAGTAAGTGGGGGATCGTAATAACGGGGGGGGGGTAGAGAAAATGCTTTGAAATCTACGATAGTACTGCTATGAAGCACTCTATGTTCATAAATCGGGTATCTATGGTCGTGAGAACGTAAGCAGTACAACAGCATCGCTATCAGACAAGAAGATTTTCTCAGAAGATCTATTTGGAACACGGTTTGAAAATTATTTGCACAAAAACTAATAGACAGGGGAGTCCTTACAAGAGTGGAAGGGTTGGAAAAATTTCAAAAATTAGTTAATGGGGGACGGCAATTAGGTACTTAATCGTGCGATTATTTTTATGATATTAATAGTAATTATCATTCAAGACAAACATTATACTACCAATCAATACAAACGTGAAAGAAACTGTTTTTGTTTAACATCAGAACTGAGCTCTCTCTCCTTTGCACCCTTGTAATGTTGAGATTTTTGGTATTCTAAACCTTACATTCAACAAAATGAAGTTAAATTTTATCAAAATGCTACATTTTGACAGCCATCATTAAAAGCGTAGTATTTGACCAGAACTTGAAAGATGCCTTCTTTTTCAGTGTGCTGTCGGAGTTGGTGGAGGACCATATGGACAGAGTGTTGGACAACAGCCAAAGTGAGTTCGGCAATGCTTTCATAGTCCATTGTTGTCGATTGTTTTCAACAGAATAAGTTATATCTCGGGGAGGGGTTGTTCTAGCCAGAAAAGTCTTGGATAGCCATGGCCCCTGAGTGAGTGAAAGGGGGATAGGGTTAGGAATTTTTTTGACCAAGCTCTTTTTACCCTTAAAAAACATCCTTTTTGAGTATAGACATTGGCCCCTCAGATGAAAAGGATATGTAAAATGAAAGAGCAACAAAGAAGGATAGCAGGCAGAATGACAAAGAAATAAGTGTTTTAGGACGACGAAATACAAAAAGTAATAAAAACGCAGGAAATTTGTTTACATTTGGAATTTTACTATAAACTTGTTGCTTACATGCTAGGTCAAAAGACACAAGGAAAGCCTGAGAGATGATTTGTATAAGTACAGTAGAAGCCTAAAAGATTTATGTTTATTCCGTGTTCATATTCCTAATTCTCGATTATTTATAGTCATCCATTTATTCGAAATTCAAATGTTATCCCTTCCTAGAAAACTGGGAGTGGGACCAACGAAGGGACCCAGAAAAATATTGGGGGCGTGGCCTCCTGTCCCCCTCCCTGGCCCTGAACGCCACTGATCTCGGGGTTCACTTAATGGAATGGTTACCTTGACCATTCTTCTTCTGCTTTTTAGTCTCCTGTTTGTAATTATATTTGTAATTATTTTCTGTGTCTATATTTAATATTATTTTATGAAATTTGCAGAAATTAATACCAGCCAGTCTGCACCTCAATTTTCTGGTTCTTATTAAAAAAATTAGATGCAGAGTTACATTGCATTTCCATGCTCCCTGCACAATCGTCTTCTGACTTTGTTGTTCATAGTAGTGTATCTGTATCTGCTCTTAAAAAGCACCTTCTGTGTCTGTATTTAAACATTGACTTTGATATCTTTCTTTTCCTATGTTGTCTTTCTGTTATTTTAGTTTTTCAGTTTATGGTATTTATTTTATTATATATATTTATATTGTAATTTAAATTATAAAGTTTGTGGAATTATATAACTACCTTCCAAATGAAAGAAAAGCCAAACCTCCGTCTGCTCTTTTAAGAAATGTATAAAAAGTTGGAGTGGAGAGGACTGCAACTATAAAATTTGTAAATAGTTAAGTCTTTATATACATCATGTTATCTTCGTTATCTCCCTTTTCTTCTTTTTTTATGTTATTTGATGTAGATAGTTGGACTTAATTAGTTTCTTTATAAACCATGTAAAACCAACTTTAAATAATTTAATATTGTTATTATTAATTTTTGTCACGTGTCCCCTGAAAAGCAGCATTAGCTGATGAGGTTACCTTGCGTAAAGAATGAAATGAAGTGAAAGATATATTAGAGTTTTCAATGCAAGGTTCGTGCAGGTCCTTGAACGCCTAGAAAAGTGCTGGAATTTGAACTGTCATTTCATGGCTACTTGAAGCTCCTTGAAATTGAGAATGTTTCATTGAAAATTGAAAATTCCACACTCCATGAGATTTATCAATGTCTACTTCGTTCACAGTATTAAAAAACACAAAAATAATTTAAATCAATATCCAAAGGAACTTTCAAAGAAAATCGTACAAGAAAACTCGTGATATGCCAAGACATTTCTCGTTTTCGGTATTTTGGGCTCCCTGTATATTCACGCATGCCCTTTCAATGATATTTGGAGTAAGCAGCTGATGATAAGTAGTAGGCGGTTGTGTCTCATGAAGGCCTGCAAGTATTGTGTGCACTTTTTGAGATTATTCAAGTCAAATTAGCTGACAATTTTGGTAGAAGTAGACAGCGAAAAATCCGGTAGCCTCCTGTTGAAAGCTCTCGGATTGATGTTGTAGGAGAAAACCGCAGCGTTTTGATGAATTGTAGAATAAGAACGGCGATAAGAAGATCCACGTATTTCTTGAATTAAAAGAGGGATGGGCAAACTACGGCCCTCCAAGTAATTTTTGCGGCCCACCAATAACTTTTCAGAACTGGCACAAGTTTTTGCAGGAATTTCGATTTTTGGTTTTGCTTTCCCACTGCAAAATAGCGCGTAGATGACGACCCATATGGGGAAAATGTTACTTCTGCATCCTGAGTGCAATCCTTGTAGCCCCCACATTTGCGGTAGAGTCTTTTTCTTGGTGTACTAGCGTGGAATAGTTTTGCTTATAATGTTAGTTTGTATGCAAAAAGGAAAGCTTGACCTAGTCTTTTCATTCTAAATCTTCAAATTTCGTCAAAAAATTTTCTGGAGGCTGACCCCCAGACCGCCATTTTTCAACAAAATGACTATAAAAAGACTATTTTCCCCACATGAGAGTTAATCAATCGGTTTGGACCTGAGACATGCAAAAGTTTCCACTCTGAATTGTACTTCTACATTTACATTTATCGTTCAGCTGTCTAAGGGTTTGCATTTGCCAGGAAAATCAAGCAAAGGGCAGGGAATCTCATACGTAGAAATCATTGGTAGGCCTATGTGCGGATCTTTTAAACTTATAATTTGTGAATGTGACCCTTTCACTGAAAAGTTTGCCCACTCCTGAATTAAGCAATATTTTGATGATTAATTCGGTGTTACGACTGTTCCATGACAAAGACTATTCCTTAACAAATATGACTATTCCATTTTTACTTGCTAAGCTCTGGTGTTATTGTAAATTTTTAACTTTAAAAAACAAGCTTCATTGGTCAATGACCTGTAGCTGCGTTGAATTTTCATAATGTGAGAAATTTCTTGAAGTCCCTCAATGACCTCGCTCCAAATTACCTTAGATAACTTCTAATTCGAAATTCTCAGCAATCTTGTAGAACCCTAAAAAAACACTGATAGGGATTTGAAGTTACCACTGAAAAAAACTTATAATGGGCAAAAAGGGATACCATTTCAGAGGAGCAAAATTGTGGAATGGTCACTCGGCTGGTGCTAAACGTGCACCATCTCTGGTATCTTTTAAGTCACATTTGTATATAGCTTTTATATATCTAGTTTTAAACATTTATTAATTCAGACTTTTTAACATATGTACTTTTTTCTTCCACTTTTTTTCTTACGATTTTAGCTTTTATTTTGTAAATAGATCGGCCCCTTAGCTTAGCGTAGCTGAATAGCCTACCGTCTTTAAAACATTGAAATGATAATGATGATGACCATGATCATGATCATGATGATCATGATGTTGATAATGATGATCATGATGTTGATAATCATGATCATGATCATCATGATGATGATGATGCTGATGATGATGATGATGATGATGATGATGATGATGATGATGATGATGATGATGATGATGATGATGATGATGTTGATAATCCTGATGATGAAGGTGATGATGATGATGTTGATATTCATGATGATCATGCTGATGATCATGCTGGTGATGATGATCATGAATAAACAGCTGCTTTTATTTTCAGGCGAAAGAAACAATAGATGGACATGGAAAAATAAATTGCGTAGGAAATGCCATGTATGAAACAAAGCTCTGGTGAAGTCAGCAAATTTAAGAAAGAACACTTATTTATCAGTATGTTACAGTGACAATTAAATGAAAATGGTTGATGAAAATGCCATTATTTTGTACACTTTTGTTGTTAAATCATATTGTAAGTAGAAATCATTGACATTAAACTGAAAGGAATGCCCTTTCTATCCCATAATTCCTATATATCTCCTACCTTCAATGTACATTATAATCTTACTTGTTCCCATACCCTCCATTACATTACTCTAAGAAGTGGTAATATCTTTTGATTGACTGCATTTAACTCAAACTCCATTCAGCCAATGTGGCCGTGCATTTAGTACGTACGCACCGAAATGGCGATAATATCACCCCCTCCCTCCCTCCATTGCACACACATGTACTCTTGCTACGAACCCCCACCATTTCTTACGTACTCTTCCTCATCTGACCCCCTTTTCTAACTGAAATTTTATATACAACCATTAATTCCATAGAGAAAGAGATTGTAAATCATTTGAAAGACATGACAATGATCACAGCAAATATTTTATGAAGCGGAGCAATTGGAGTTACCACCAAAAGCAACAAAATATGATAAAAGTATCTGAAAATATTACAAAATGCATAAAAAATGGCCTCTTTTCCTACGTACTTGAATGTGTCAACCCCTCTCCCTCATATACACATGGTGTACGCTTTTCTCGACCCCCTCCCCCCTTTCGTGCGTTAACATTAAATGAATGGCCCAGATAGCATACTTAATTCTCAACAAATTTCTGTGAATATCGTCATCCCTTTAACAACCTTCAGTGAACTTGGTGGATTTACAATGATCAGCCCCTTTGACATTTCAAATTTTCAGCATTATTAATTGAGCCTCATACAACCAATGGCATCCCTAATTTTCAGACAATAATACTTTCTTTGTAAGAATTTTATCTATAATGATATTGAGTCTTAAATTTGATGCAATTTAAGAACTGTTTAGTAATATTACAAGACTCATCAAGACCTCGTTTTTTCTATTTAAGTACTTTATACATTAAGATTTGTAATGTGGATACCAAAATTATTACTCTCTTCTGTTCTTCATTCTTGAGATGAGCTAGTACTTCAACAAAGAATTGGAGGGAGTACTTAGGGAATAGCAATTTTTACTAAAACAAAGCAGCTTGTTGAAGATGGTTGCAGCACCAATACACGTTTTTTTTATAAGAAAAAAGTTTGTAAGAAAATGAGGCTCAAATCGTCAAAATCTTAAGACAATCGTAAGAAAATCACGAGGCTCAATTTCCAAAATTAAGTGTTTTTATAGGCCAAAAATCGGTATTTCGTCGTTGTTGCATTCAAAATGTTAAAGATGAAATTCAAATTCAAGTATACAGTATTAATAACGAAAGTGTAAGCCACTCTAGCCAGTTTATTTCAGTAAAAGTTAGGAAAAATTTAAGAAAATCTCAGGCTCCATTTCGGGAAATGTTAAGAAAATTGAGGCTCAAGCAAAATAATTATTTTCTTATAAAAAAAAACGTGTACTTAACGGCATTTCATGCTATGCCTGATGTACCTTAATCACGAGGGAGCCTGAAAAGGTGAAAACCTCTACAAGTTTCAAAGTGCTACTTTGTGTGCCCCATGAGAAAGATTTAAATTCAAACATTCATTTCAACTTCATCTCTATTTCTGCATTTGTATCTTTTAAAGAGACTAACGCATTACAGATTTATGCATCTTGTTTACAAACTTTGATGAAAACAGGTTGGCGATAGTTTTTCCTTTTCAGCGTTAAAGATCAATGATGAAAATAATTCCAATCTTATTTGACAAAGAACGCATTTTTATACATTCTAAATCTTATTAAATTGAATTTTTCCTTTAGGCAAGAACCCTCTTTTTCTGTCCACAAACAACGTTTGCATTTCACCTCACACGTGGCTGCACCTCGTCTATGTATACGCCTTTGAACTCGGCCCCTTAAATTCTACCCCTTCTATCCACTCTTCCACTTTTTCATTCGCTTCTTATTTCATAGAAGTCTTATTGCCCCTTGGTCTGCATATGTTCTATACAAATTTTGAGAGGACTGCATTCAGGGCATTTTTTTATCATTGTGATCAAGTTATTGCAAAGCTCGGAGTGTGAAATTTTTTCTAAATTGCCTCCGATACTGTTTAGAAAAACTTCACATACTCCGAGCTCAGCAATAAGCTTGCAAGCAAATGTAAGCGGATGAAGGAAAAAGACTCAAGTTGATTACCATTGAAGCCGGAACACGATTGAAAGATGAATAGGAACCAGCTCGGTGGTGGGACTCAAAAGTGGGAAAGGCGGGCAAATGCGCTAGGGGACAGGCTAACCAACACAACAAAACCACTCTGTAAGATGCAAAAGGGAAATTTATCTACGATTATTTAAGAAGTGAGACACTCAGCTCCCTGTGCCCCCACTTCCAATGCCCATCCTTTGTACAGAGATAAGAATAATTGTAAGTTACAGTTGGTGTTTTTCCTAGCTCTACATTTCAGAAATGCGAGCTAATTCAAACCAACTATTTACAATTAAAAGACAAAACGAAAACTACTTATAAATTACAAAGCATAAAACTATGAAACATTATCTACGTAGTTTACAGTTACATTCCTATCCATTATGATTTCCCATGCTAATATATATTTTTGATCGATATATTTTTGCTAATATGATATATTTTTGATCGATAGATTGATTAACATATTTTTGTCCATCTTTCCTAAGGGCCGTTCCGACGTTCTAGAAGGCGTGATCGAGGGACTGATCCAATCTCCGAAGAGTCCGCTCGCACGTTCAGATCTTCGCTGCTTATTTTCCTTACGCATAGTTACTACAAGGGGACGCCAACAAATTCCTTGACACCCATATCTAGAAAGCCATGTTGCCATTTGTGGAGATTTTCGAATGACTATTGTGCGATCTCTTCGGAAATGGAGGCCCTTTCGAGACTTAGACCCTGTAGTGAAAATTCCTTTAAAAATGCTATGAGTGCATTTGTTTCAATGTGGTGTTAAACATCAAAATGCTCCAAAGAAACTTTGTGTGGTCATTAGAAACGTCGAAGTTGAGTATGGTCAAGCTTTATCTTGTATATTGTGGAAAATTTCCTTGAAATAGGCCCTGCAATGTACAGTTTGTGCGCTCATACAGTATATAGTTATTGTAAATATGTTTTGAATTTGAAGAGAAAAAACACGTTTTATTTTTCCAACTACGAAGGATTCGATGAAAGCATGTATGGAACTTGTGAGGCTCAGTACCTCCAACCATGTTTTGAACCCCAACTTTGGAGCAATGACGGATGTTCCCAACGTCAATGAAATTAAACCGCGTACGTAATTAAGACGGCCAATTTAGGCCGCACATTAATTGAGCCGCAATGTACTTAAATTACAAGAAAGGATAAATTCATTTACAATGAAAACATCTACTCATGAAAAATTATATGTATGGGTCAAGTACAGAGAGTTCACCAGCACGTGCCTTTTTCACGGCTTGGATGATACCAGCTGATCGAAATCCAGATAGTATAATCCAATTGCTATCTTCTGTATCAAAAAAACTTAACATCTTTTTTAGTGTCTCAAAATGAATAAGTTATCATAATTTCCATATTTTTCATATTTCTTTTTATGAGTGTTAATTAAACGGCATTATTGCAGACCACGGTAAAAATTTAAGACTATTTCTTGGTTGTGCGACCTAATTAGGTACGCAGTTTAATTTCATGTAATAAGGTAATACTTATTTTTTATAATCCGCAATTTAGAAGGAGAAAGCCAAAGGAAAGTGAAATCACTTTTCAATTTCTGGCCAGAATTGAGAATTACTTGAAAAGGTGGATCAATTTAGCAAAGATTGAGAGAATATTTGCTTCTGAGGGAGTAGCTTTTGGAAAGCCACGAGTTGAAGGTAAGCCAAGGAATAAGGAAAGCCAAGGAATGAGGAAAGCCACGGCGAGGAGATACCAGGAATGGTTTCTAGGGGTGGAGTCCCCCTTGTCAAAAGTTCTCATTTTAGGGGGCTCAGTCACCAAAAAACTCTTGCATTGGCTTGGCTTTTCAGAGTTTATTGGCCTTGCTTCCAAAATGCTATGATCAATTGTTCACTGCTATATGGTTACTGAGGCATTTCTTATTGTTAACTATGCTATATCAGTAATAAACTAAATTTTCATGTTTCCCTCTTTGGAAATATGGGCGTGGTTGTAGCTGGGCCACACCTAAACTATGGGCGTGGTTGTGCCTAGAGCCCCCTTGTTAAAATTTTTAGAAATCACCACTGGAAGAGGCCCGATACGATAAGGAGAAAGCTGTAGAGCAAGCTAAACCAGAGAAAGAACTTACAATACGGTAGAAAAGCGTTTGCGTTATGAAAAATTAGTTGGTTGGTTGTGGTTGTGGCACTTTATTGTCTAAGGACAATTTGCAAACCTTGATTTAACTCGGAAATTACAGTGGTGGGGCCTGAAGTCCGTGATCTGTGACAAATTCTATCCAGTCATTGAAATGCGCGCTTTTTTAAGAAGAAAGCTTATAAGAATACTAAGGGTAAGAAACGCTGAAATTTAAAAGTAATGTTCTGTTCCACTTTTATTTTGCTTCATGAAGAAGTAAGACATCAAGAGAGATTTTTATATATACCTTTGATATTCAAGCGAAGCTACACCTATGGTACTTAAGAATGATTCACAAATAATCCAAGGCTCAAAGGCAAAAAAATACTTTGAATATTGAAGTTCAGTTAAAAAAATTAGCATAATTACAGTCATGAGACTGAACCCTTGGCAATGGTGGTTTTCAACTTCCCCTAATTAACCATAGATCATTTAATCTCTTTAGCGATGACTAATCATTTTAGTTTTTATTCGGACATTTTGCTGGAGGGAAAGTGACATAAAATGTAGCCCAGGAATAAGCGAGAGTTTATCCTGAAGCTGTATAAACTTTTTTATAAGAGCCAGTAAAATTGAGGCTCATGGTGGCTATTAATTTTGCCCAAATTTTGGGGCTAAATTGTTCTTAATTTGCTCTTAAATTAGTAGTGTGTAGGCCATTTGGAAATACATAGAACGACACAGTATACAAGACAACATTGGATGTTTTGATTGATTGAAAGCCAAATGCTACAACCAAGATAATCTCTCTTGCATATTAATGTTTTTGTATTGAAAAAAGTTTATAAACAATTATGAATAGACAATGTTAGCTCAGTATCTAGTTTCGCAAGGAGCAACTAATTTGCGAAAAATTGTCCGTCAATTCTCCTCAGGTTAACAAGGAAGGGACATTTCATATCCACTTGTTAGTGAACAGCTTCTGCATCGTTTTCCAAAAATACATTTTACGACAAGACTTCAGTGCCAACTCGGAAAATTCAAACTGCAAATTACAAAAGATCCTTAGCTTTTTTCACTTTGGGTAGGGTTATTTCTTAACTTTCGATAAATTAAGCCTACCGTTTCTTATAAGTTGTTTCTTATAAAAGAAAATTGGTGAATGTTGTTCCTCCTTCAAATACAAGTGTTTTTAATAAGAAAAAAGTTTATAAGAAAATGAAACTCAAATGGTGAAAATCTTAAGAAAATCATAAGAAAATCAAGAGGCTCAGTTTCCAAAATTAAGTGTTTTTATGTGCCAAAATCGGTACTTCGTCATTATTGCATTCAAAATGTTAAAGATGGAATTGAAATTCAAGTATAAAGTATCAAGAACGAAAGTGTAAACTATTTCGACCAGTTTATTTCAGTAAAAGTTAAGTAAAATTTAAGAAAATCTCAGGCTCAATTTCAGGAAAAGTTAAGAAAATTGAGGCTCAGGCAAAATAACGATTTTCTTATTAAAAAAAACGTGTACAGACACTTGGCCTTGACGTCAAACGTCAGAGCATATCTAGACGCTTGAAAGCACATCAAATACTAATACCCTATAGCGGGCTTCTTCATTTGCTAGTAAGCTTGATATCAGACATCGGTTCTCCAGCTTGCAAGCTATACAACAACCTAATATCCTTTGATGTAGGTTCAGCTCTGGCTGGTTCATTGTTGACAAAGCTATAATCAGAAGCAAAACAACAGCTGAGGTAATGCTTCAAAATTAGCTTAGGGGTTGTAAACGTATAGTCTTTCTCTTATATAGCGTGCGGCAGTTGCATTGCCAATAAAATCGTTTAATCTCTATTACTTCTATTTACCTAAGCGTGAAAGCACGACTTTTTCTAATGTTTGAGGACGAACATCTAGCATGTTGTATCGTGTCCTGTACATGTTCTTTGCCATGTACTAGGTCTATCTAGACGTCATAGATACATCCTGTGCTATCTTCTTCCTTCTTGGATGCTTCCTCTCTTTTCACAACGTAAATGCTAGCATTTATTTGGTTATATCTATCGGTAAATAATCTTGAAAGATAGAAGTCTTAAAAATAGTTCCAATACAATCTACATAGTTACAGTTTCATGTGAATTCCAAACTTTTACGTCAAGATATCTTTTTAGAATTTGTGACTAGTGGGGAAAATACATTGAAAGGGACTCAAAAATTCTAGTATCGTAAATCCTCAACTTGGACCTCCTCAAAAAAACCCCTCAAATAAACCCCCTTCTCAGAGCTAAAAATTTTAATAAGCCCCCTCCCCCCTCTGATAAACAAACACACATCTGAATTTAACTGTCTGAGACACTAATAGATACTTTCAGCTGATATAAGGGTCCATTTTTGAGGAAAATATGAATTTCTCCGCTGCTGGAGCACGAAGAGGGGCCTCTATGGGGAAATTTCCCTTGGGAATACTCATTTGTTACGTAACGCCTCTAAGGGGAGCGAGGATACCTTGATTTATCTTTAAAGTTACATGAGGAGCTATAGTACTAAGTATTACGAGAAAGGGAGAGGTCTCCATGAGGGTGAATATATTATTGCGTTACGGCGAATGACCACCTAAAACCTCTCTCAAAATGCCCTTGTAACACGTGATCAAAAGTCATGATCGATGAAGTTACCATACCCAAGGCAACCACATTAGAGAACAGCTGCCTCAGCAGCTCACCACAACACTTTCGTACATTATTATCTTCAGATCTAGACGTTTGAAAGCATATCTAATGCTTCAGTTGATGTTTCTGCTTATTAAAGAGCTCGACTGAGCGTTTTATAATATCAAATCTTCTTATACAGCAAAGTGAATCGGGATGAGCGGTAAAAACGCGAAGATGGGCCTAACTTCAACGGATAGAAAAAAAGATAAGTCGAATATTCCGCCCTCAGGACGGAGCTGGCCATTCAAAAGGTCCAAGAACAAAAGTAAGGAAACTGGAGAGACTTCTTTATCACCTGAAGCTTCATCAGATTACCGGAAAGGTAACTTTGAATCTGAATACCCAAATGGACCTGTAAGCCCAACGAAGAGCAGTTCGTATAGTAGCGATTCTCAAGATGGGAAAGGCGAACATGAAGCTCATGCTTCATCTTTACTTCGAGCAAATTCGAGAGAAGATGTAGTAGAGTCACTCACTGCTTTAACAGATCGTGAGAGATGCCTTTTCCATGATTTGCAAGAGGTGAGTCTTGCATTTACAGTATTTTTATTTCTTGTAGCTTCGACCACTTTCATGACCAATGTTTACAATTATTTCGAAACGAAAACAATGTTTAGGAATTTGGCTTGTGCAACTTGCTTTATACACACACATAATTCTGAATCATCTGCATAGTTTATAACATATGCTGGATTGATAAAGTTTGCGTTTGAATTCCATAAAGTTAACAATTATAGTAATCTCTTGATTAGAACCATAAAGTAGTATTTGCTACAAATGTCAAAGACTGCTCGCCCCGATTTTCTCCGTTTCATCTAGCTGCCTTTCTGGGTATTCATTTGCAATTCAATAGTCAAACATCAATTTTGAATTTTTATACTTGAAGAATCATGTCTAATATTTGCTTTGAACTGGCATGAAAATTGTGCATGTGAAAAATTAGTTAGGCAATATGTGGCACAGAAGTTGTGTTTCTAAGATAGGTACTGGGTTATCAGGAATACATAGACCTTTGATATCTAGAACTGGGCTGCCAGTTGTGGTAGAAATTCCCACTTTGAGCAAGTTGAAGAAGTGATAGTGAGCTTATCAACAAATTTCAATCTGCCTAGCTGCCTCCTGAAAGTGTTGTTTGAGCATAACTTTCAATATAGTCAAACCTACTTCTGTTCTTATCTCATGACCTAACTTTTAGTTTGTTTTTAGGGTGCTTCAGCACATATCACAATTCATTTAAAGTTTATCAGCTTAGATAGCAACAACTTAAGCTTTAATTATGATAACAAATTTTTTGAAAATATTTAATACTTTATAATCCTGATTAGCCAATTTAATTATCAGTTTCTGTCACCCCTAATGGGAGCTGTTCATGAAATCACTTTGCTGCATGCTCTTCTAATTTGCAACAGCTGCTTTTCATGCAGCCACATGCAACCTGTAATATCACAAGAGAACTGAGATAATCAGCCAAAGAAAAGGCTTCTGTTATAAAATATAAAACCATATGCCACCCTGTGGATGAAAACAATTGTAATCATTCATATTTGTTTTTGCACTTTTGGGAATTTCTGGCTTTTCTTTCCCTTTATTATAGCTGTAGAGCTCAGATTGATAATGACTTATGTGCAGGGCTGACAATAGAATTTTGAGGCCCTGGGGCAAAAGAGAAAGACAAGCCCCCCTGCTAGTGAAGCAAGCAGAAAATTTTCAGGGTCTAGAAAGTAATGTTGGAAAATTACTGCTGGTTTACGTTATCAGGCCCCCCAGACCTTGAAACATAGGGTGTTATGAGGCCCCTTTGGGCTTGTGACCCTGGGACAATGTGCCCCCCTCACAGTAGCCCTGCTTATGTGCATGGTGACTAGACATGTATGAAATACAAGTAAATCAGTGAGTTGTAAGGGAATTGTCAGGGGGTTTGATGTGAGTATCCAGGGAATTTAGTGGAAACTTAAACAAGGTCTTTGTAAATTGTGCTATTTTGAAAAGTAGGATCTTTGTAAGCTCTTTTGCTGATTTGAAAGCAAGGATAGATTTTTCTACCTGCAATGTGTCTAAGTGCATAGCAATGTACAATGGATAGCAGTTAGAATGTCATGGAATTTGCTAATTTGGGTCAGGGGAATCAAAGAAAATCAGGAAATTTCATGAGCGATGCGATTCCTTGCTCTGAAGTAGTAGGTTGGTCACTATTAAAGTTCTTGACTGATGGAAAAATAATTGTTTCATTGACAGAATAATTGGAAACCTCAAACCAGTGGTTTTGCAGTCAGTTTCAACTGTGTGCCTCAGGCACTATTCAGCTTTCCTTCAATGGAGCTTAGGTACATGACATGATACTGAAATTTGATGATATATGCAACCCTGAAGGAGTGCCCTGCTAAACCAAAGTGTTGAATGTTTCAGCTCTTTCCAATACTACCAATTATATTGTATTTGTTCCTATATTGTTGTTATTTTTAGTCAAGGAAGGGATATGGCAATCCTCTTTTGAAATCAAGTTTTATAGTGAAACTTTATTCACTTCTGCTTCAACATTCTAGTATGTGTTGAAGGTAATATACTATTTTTAAAAGCAGTCTGATGAATGCAGTTATTATAAAGGAATAGAGGATTATTTAACTTTGGTGGTTTTACATGTTCGTTTTCATTCCAACTTTGGTAAAATAATTCAATAAAAAGCTGACCACAAAATGATCATAAACTGGGATGCTTCTTTTTATATTCTGTTGTGTTTCTCCTTCTTTCAGTAGTACTTTATTTGTAGACCACATGCAGAATTTTTGGGTTTTAGAACTGAGTGATTTGTTGTGTCTCTTAAAAATACATAAGGTATTATTTTTGAAAAATCTGTGGGCCTAGAACTTAAACACTAAGGTAAAATCGCAAGGATGGAAATAGCTTTTGGATGTTGTAAATGCCTGACACAAATGCTCAAGCTGCTGGTAAAACTGATACAAAACTTGTGAAAATGTTGGAAAATCCCCCTTTGGTGAAACCTTTTATTTCACCAGGCACTTCATTTCAGTTGAGTCATGACTGGACAGTGAGACCCACAATCTCTTCATGAATGATCCCCCTCAACAGCAAATGCCCTGTCAGCAATAATCACGCTGAATTGATCAAAGTTCCAAAAGTGTGTGACACCATATATTTTCCTTATTTCCACTCCTGAAATAGCCATGACCCCCACTTTCCAGCTTTTGCATAGTATCAGTTCATTGATCATAAGGAATGTGAATAAAAAGAAAAAGATTTTAGTGAGATAATGATAGTTGTTTGGGACCATTGCATGTGACAGCAGAAAGAATTTTTGAAATGTTATTTCTTGTGAATGCAATATGAATTTTTATTAAGGAATAGTAACAGGGGTACCTAAGGTGGGAATGCTTGGAAATACCTAAGGCAGGGGGCAGGGCTGCCTCTAAGGACACAGCTATGTAAATGTATGTTGACCCACAGCAGTAGATTTTGGTCTTGGAGCCCTTTTCTAGAAGGACAATGTTTAGTATGTTGGTCTCACAGTTATAACATGCTAAGTTGGAGGTCTATGAGTCTTGTCAGTGTAGTTCAAGACACATTCTCTTGACCCAAACTCTACAATGCTGGAAAATGCCTCCTTACAAGATATGAGAGGTGGAAAGAGTTCAGTGTGATGGACAATTCTTCCCCTCCTGCCTCTCTCCTAGTATAGACATCCCTGAATAGTAATGATACATTCTAAAAAGGGAATGAGATTGTTGGAGAGTTTTGAAGAAGTTGAAAAAGCTTAGTGAGTAAAGATACTTCTGACATTGAGAGGAAGCAAGGGGATTTTACTCAGAAATATCTCATACACTTTGAAAAATTTACATAGAAACTAACAATGCCATGAAAATTGCAAAAAGTTGCAAAAGCCCCAAATCACAAAAAATTTACACTCCCAAAAAACACAAAAATTGTGTACTCTTCTTATGAGTAATACACCCTTCAAGAGGGAGTGCATGATGGGAAGGTTTTCCAATCCTTAGAGGGTGCCTGCAGATTTTCACAAGTTCTCAATCCCCCTCCCTTCCTCTGCCCATGCCTGTCCACTTTTTGCTTAACAATCCCCTCCCTTGTTCTTGTGGATACTGAGTTGAAAGAAAATCAAAGAGCTGCAAGACTATGGAAAAATAAAACTCTTAGAAAAAGACATGCACATTGTTCTTATTTCTTTTTTGCCTCTTTATTTTTCAATCTTTGACATAGGAAGATGATCATAAAATGACCTTTAAATGCTCTCTTTTCTCTTACAGACACCACACTGAAAAGGATTCCTACTTACATCTAAACCCCCTCCCTCCCTTGTCCACTTTTGACCGCATTATTGCTAGCCCGCTCCCTCCCCCAAAGTGCGTACATGCTTTGTGGATGGCCCCACATGTGGGAGACATTCTTTATTTTTGACTGTTTTGATAATGGGGAAACCACCAAATTTAAGTCTGGAAATTGATTGGTGATAAAAAACGACCTATGGGAACGCCCTACATTTTAAGTGTTTTGGTGCCTGAGTTTACCATTACTGAGCTGCAAGATGTTGGGTTAATTAGAGAGCGGTAGTTGTAAATGTGTGATGTACATTTGCATTGGACTCTTTTAGCATAGTTATGGGCTGGCATTATTTGCCTCTGTAGTTAATCCTTCTAATGAGATCGCCATATTGACTAAGGAAAGGAAATAGGAAGTATTACAATAGCGGTTGCCAATCAGTTGCTCTTTAGCCGCATGCGGCTCTTCTCATGCTTTCATGCGTAACTTACATTCATATTTAAGTTTACTTCGCTTGATTCCAATAAGGTATGTTCATGTGAGAGAAAAGGATAGGGGTGCAGGCGCGCTAGGAATTTTAGAGGGCAGGTGTGCAATCAGTGATGTGCCGAGACACTGTTGGGGTGCGTATTGACCAACTGGCCAACTGGCCAACTATTGTTGCTATAAAAAGGTAACAGAAAATACTGTTGCTAACTCTCTTGCAGCATGACTGCCTTTTGACCAACTTTCTTGCAAGTTTGAGAATATTCGGGGGGCATGAAGCCGCCCACACCCCCAGCCGGCACTTCCCCGGGTCCAATCTATGAAAAAGGGAGCGTCAAAGCTTTTTAAACGAAGGTACAGTCTGTGAGTATTGTTTTTCAGATCCATTAGTGGAGGAAATACTGTGGAAGGTTTGCTGATATCGTTACACTGAAGACTAATGATTCTTATTGCTAATTCTTATCGTGGGGGGGAGAAGAGAAAGGGGATGGGGGCAAAGCCTCTGGAAATATTCAGAATCATGCCTTTTTCATCTTCGGAAAGCGACCTTTGTTATTTAGAGAGGGCAATACAAAAGGGCACTTTTGTTTATTTGCTGAAATGGGCAAGGGCTTAGACCCCAGGAACCCCTAGCTGCCTGCCTGGGGGTGATGCCCATGTCTGCTCCTGTGTAGGATGTGACTCCAAGCAGGATTTTTCATTTCAAATGTTCAGAAGACTTTAAATAGTATTGCAACGACATTCTTGTGGAGGTAATTAGCTTGAAGATGCTCATTAATACGTGTAGTTTCTTTATAGTTTCGCTTGAAAGAAGGAAAGAATTTTTAAAACCCGGAAATAAGTGTTTTTGTGGAGAGAGAAAGAAGTATAATAGACATACGTGCTTTAAAAGTCTTCTGTGATTAGCGGTTATAGCATTGTCATCAGTTCTTTGAATTCAAAAATCTAGAAATGAGCTATTTCACGACTTCCAGCTGAGTTTAGATGAGGATGTTTTGAAAAGGTCTCTTAATTCAATTCTTGATTACAGCAAGTTTTGTTTTAACCAGTCACCACTTGCCGAGTTGCTGTTAAATTTTGACTGTGCTGATTGAAAAAATTGAAAGCTTTGATGATGTTTGTGGTTAAAAAAGCAGGTGTTCGTAAGGCCGTAAGACTGTATTTAAGACAATGAATTACGTCAGCTATATATAAGATCCAATGTTTGATAACAGGGATATAATGAGTTTGTTGTAAATTCTGACTTCTTTTTACCTTGTTCCTGAGCTAAATTTTGTGTACATCAATAGGAACCGCCCCTAATTGAAAAATTTTCAGGGTAAAGTAGGCTCTATATGTCAGCCCCCTGGTCACATTTTTGCCGTTGATCAATTTGCTTCCTTGCTGGGAAATTCAAAGGAGTTCCTGTGCGAATTATTTTACGCAATAAACGAGAACAAACTACGAAGCTTGGCCTGTTTTCACATGAAGTGTTAACATTTAGGCTTTCAAATTTTGCTGTTGTAAACCTGTACCTTTTGGTATCTTAAAGTTTATCTATTTTATTTGATCATGGAAATCTACTTTTTGCGGTTATGGAAATTCTGCAATGTCAGGGAAATCTATCTCAACATCATTATTTTCATCGGTGTGCCACCATCTATTTCTGTGAAATATATATTGTTGAAAGGTCAAAGGAGTACTAGAGTTTAAATGTTTCAAACTTGCTGATGTAATGTTTCGTCTTTGCTGGGCTTGGCAGTTTGACTTGTACGTCATTCGGTACGCTTTTTTATATAAAAATCCAGTAAAATTGAGGTTCAGGCTGGCTGTTCTTAGTTTTTCCGAAATTTTTAGGCTGATTTCTTCTTAATTTGGTGGGTTAAAGGCAATTTGGAAATACATAGAAAGACAATTACAAGGCAACATATGATGTTTTGATTGATTGCGAGTCTACTAGCCAAATATTACATCCGAGATGGACTTTCTTGCACATCAATGTTTTTAATTTAAAAAAGTTTATAAACAATTATATATGTTAGAACAGTATATAGTTTGGCTAGTGGCAACTAGCTCGCGAAAATCAAAGAGGAGAGGTAACAAGGCTGCCATTTTTCCTCAGGCTAGCAAGGAAAGGGCTTTTCATTTCCATATGTGAGTGAAAAGCTTCTGCATCGTTTCCAAAAATACAATTTACAACAGGCTTCAGGCCGAGCCTTGTTCTTAATTTTTCCCCAAATTTCAGGTTCGTGTTCTTATAAAATTGTTCTAACAAGAGAAGAAAGTGTATTTTGATTAAGTAATAGTGGATATCTTAAATGGTATTATTGCCTTCTTGACTATTTTATACGTTTTGTTGTAGTACAAAACGAAGTGTGCGCAGATGGAGAAGACAATGAGATGGTGGTCAGACTGCACTGCGAATTGGAGAGAGAAATGGGGGAAGGTTAGGGGAGAGCGTAACAAATTAAAGGAGGAGTTGAAGGGTATCTATGCGAGCAATGAATCACTTACCAAAGAGATGCACAAAACCAAGAATGAATTGGATGAGTGCCTTTTGGAAAATCAGTCATTGCGGAATGAATTGAATAGGTGCAAGAACGAATTGAAGAAGTTTGACAGGGAAAAACGAACAGCCATCGTGGAGCCGCATACCGTTCAACTGGATGGTGTCACTAACGGAATGGTAGAAGTTATGGATTCTCGTCAAAGCAGTAGCAGTGTTTATGATTCGACTGTGCCAAAATCTGGCTCAGAGTTGCAGTTTTTGGAACAGATCCTTGGTGACCAGAGAAGCGGCCCATCTGATTTGTTGGAGAGTGTGAAGAGAAAGGGAGAAGAAGACCCGAAGGCGAAAGATATCAAGGAATATGAGAAAGCATTTGGTCAAAAGACAAGGTATGGTGCATTCTGCAATTTTTTTATAAAAATATCAAACCTTTTGCCGAGAATCAATATTCTTACATTTTTCTGATTTTGAGTCTTAAATTGTTTAAAATTATTCTTAAATACCAAAGGTGTAACTTCGCCCAAAAATTTATTGAATGTATTCCAATCTTTATTGATGTTTTGCTAGATCATAAAACTGAGCAAGAGTTTATGTTTGTGTCGATTATGCAAAAGTACATCTGAAGGCAGTATTGTAACTAGGATACAAAAATTTCAAGTCTTGATGAAACTTGAGCATCGCATTATTCTTGAATTCTTAAATTTTAGCAATTTTAAACCTCAATATTCTTATTAACTTTATTCTTATGAAAAGGAAAGAGTTTAATTTGTAATCGTGTAAAGAATGGTACCACCTTTCATTTTATTTCATATAAAAATATTTATACATGATTGCTCCTCACATGTGCAGTCTCTTTTACAGGGGGTCATGTTAAAATCTAGTAAAAATAATGCTTGCAAAGAAGTATTATATATATATATATATATATATATATATATATATATATATATATATATATATATATATATATATATATATATATATATATATATATATATATATATATATATATATATATATTCTGGATTATCTTTCTGTTTTACAGTGCTCAATGTCATTAGACAGAGCTAGCTATAGCTATAAATTTTGGAACAAGACTTAAGTTGTCACTCGGAGTTTCACGCTTGATTCGATTATCAGACAACTTTCAACTACTCTTTATAGTTATTCAATATATGGATCCATATATAGAGTAACCATAGAGAGTAGCTGACAGCTACAAAGTTCATAGCTATATATATATATATATATATATATATAATGTATATATATAATGTATATATATAATGTATATATATAATGTATATATATGTATATTTATTTATTTATTTATCTATATATACAACTAAATGAATTTTACAAAATAATTTTATCTATAGACATACGTAAGCATACGAAAAATCAATAGTTAACATAAATTTTCTAATTTTTTTCCACAAGTATGGCTTTTAATCTTCTCTGGAATGACCCAGAAACCCTAGATTTTATTTCACTGCGTAGTTTCACTAGGTAGAGAGTTCCAGAAAGATGAGCCTATGTAAACGAGGCCGTTTCGCCCATTCCATTTTGAGACAGGTCAAAGCAGTTTTGACCTTCTGTCTGTTTGTTATATTTTGTAACGAGGATCAGTCTCAGTGCCCCCGAAATACTGATAACTTTTCTCTGCATGCCAAATGCAGCAAAAGAGTTGCTAACTGGAGGTCATATAGCACTTGTTTCATACCAAAGGTCGCTTTTTAAACTAGTCTGCAAATGAAAATGAGTTTCATGGTTTTGGGAATTTGGTTATTTGGCTTTGGAAAAGTTTTAGAAAGTTTTTAAAAGGAGTTTGTACAAACTTTGTCATTTGTAATCCTCGATTATAGTGCTGATTCTTAGTTTTGCATTTATGCTGTATCATTTCAATTCCGTATCTCTTTCCATCAAAGATGTTTGGAAACCCTCGTATCAGCGTATATGTACTAAGGTGGTCATTTGTCACTGCCTAGGCAAAGCAGTCCAGTTTTTGAGCTCTCATGGTCTCCATCTGTTACACTAATATTACTTGTATCTGAAAAATGTATCAAGTAATTTAAAGCATATTCTGCACATTTTATGCAAATTTTTGTATTTCAACTTCATTTTACACATGTTTAACTGAAAGCAACAATTATTGTAGAAAAAATGGCCACCCTAGTGTATACACAAAGCATTGGATCGGTAGAGTTATTGTATCGGAATTGACGTGATGTGTTACTAGTGTAAACGCAACCTTTGTATTATTTCTATGCTAGCTACAATGTCTGCCAAAAGTCTTGGATTACTTCCTGTGATTTATGGTGTAGATGAACTACAAAATCCCCTCCCCCGTACAACAATGTTGTTTGAAGGTGGTAGGAATAGCACTGGAGGGAGAAATGGTGTCTTTACAAATAGCTAAGGGCTTCGGCTATCGATTGTATGAAAGGGGAAGGGGGCTCATAATTGTCATTTCTGCAGCGAAAATAGGACGGGGGTGGAAAATTTCTACCACTGTGTGGGTGTTCCAAGGACTTTTGGCAGACATTGTAGCAGTTGATTGTGATTTCCTGAGAATATGCGTTGATTTCCAAATCATAATATTCAGAAACTTATAAAAAATTACGTCATACTTTATTAGCAAATGAAACCTCGTTTTTACCGCTATTCTCACATATGAAGCCTCGTCTGTACCACTATTCTCTTTTCCATGTCTCTACTCATCTAGAGGTAGTCAATGATAATGTCATTTAGAATTTCCCAGCCTTTTTAATGCACGATCAACTAATACTGGTATTATTTCCATCAGAGAGAACATTGCGTTACGGTCACAGTTGGAGCAGATGAGAAGATTCGTCCAAGAGAGGGAGCAGAAGTACATTGAATTAAGCTCAGTAAATGAAGGTCTCACGACTGAGGTAAATCTTTTTTCTATTTTTGATTCCATTTAGTTCATGTTTCGCTTGTTTTCACTAACACACACACACACATACACACACACACACACACACACACACACACACACATATATATATATATATATATATATATACCGTATTTCCTTTAAAAGCATCCCCTATCGAAAAAATGTCTCAATTCCCAAGCTCGGTTATCAGAAACAGAATAAGAATGATGACTGTGATTTGGTATCAGCGTTTTTTCACTCGTGAATTCGAAAATTCATTCGTGAACTCGAAAGACCAGCCCAGCGATGTGAAAATGCAGCTGCTATGTATGTCCTGCTGGAAAGGTTTCGGATGGTTCAATACCCATTTTGATATCTTTTGAGTTATGCAACAAATTGATGTGATCAGTGAATAATAAAATGTAATGTAATGAATACATGAAAGTACT
>OLMO02000006.1:18884332-18964332 GCA_900291935.2 Cassiopea xamachana
GGGGGGGGTCACAGAAAGAAGGGGCCTCCACTTTTCACAAACTTATATAAAACGCTCCTTTTCAAATTACAAAGTTGCCCCTGTTACATGTGAGGAAATTGGTGGCTGTAATTTCGGATAGTCATCTAGTTTCAGTGTTGAAATTCGCTACTCCATCAATTTGAAACTAGGTATGCCTATCCAATAGGTCAATGGCTTTACTCGTTATTTTATTGAACTGTTATAGAGGTACTGCAATTATTAGTTATGTCTTAATTGCAGCTATTTTTAGATTTAAAAACATGCAATATTATAGTTATTAGATGTTATAGTTGTTATGCGACAGATTAGAATTGTCTTTTAAGAAATTGATTGAAAATCTACTACACGTTTTTTTTATAAGAAAACCATAATTTTGCCTGAGCCTAAATTTTCTTGAGTTTTCCGAAATTGACCCTGAGATTTTCTTAAATTTTTCTTAACTTTTACTGAAATAAGCTGGCTAATATGGGTTATGCTTTCATTATTAATCTTGTATACTAGAATTTGAATTCCATTGTGAATGCAATAGCGACGAAGTATCGACTTTTGGCCACTAAAATCACTAAATCTTGGAAATTGAGCCTCGTGATTTTCTTAAGATGTTCTTAAGATTTTGAACATTTGAGCCACATTTTCTTATAAACTTTGTTCTTATAAAAAAACGTGTACACCAAGAGTAGAGAAAAACTGCTTAGTTTTAAAGCAAATCACAAAGCAAAATATGTAAATATCGTTTAGAAGTTATGGTTTCGTTGTGGTAGAAAGAGAATAGTCCAGTTAATTACCAGTCAAGCTGTAAAATTCTGAATACTGGATTAGTTCTAGATAGTGAACTCGTTTTGTGTGTTATGACTGCGCAGGTGTTTGCTTCTGCTGCGCATTGTCAGGTCTTTTGATCTCTGCACATTCGGATGCTAAAGATATGATGTTATCTATTTTAATTCCATAAATATCTGTTTGAAGATTAGGCAGAATGGTGAGAAAGCTCGTATAAATTCATTCCGTACAATTCACCCTATTCGATTACATATTTTCTAAAAATACTTAGTTTATTAGCTGAAACCTTAATGTTCTTAATTTTTTGTTTTTTAGTCTTGGACTACTCGTAAAAATTATTTGTAATTACTAAAGGCGCAACTTCGCCTGAAAATCAAAGAACTATATTCAGATTTTTGTTGATGTCTTAGAGTTAGTTCACACGATGAGCCATGGATGACCCGAACCTATTACAGCATTGGTTCAGTAATGGCACGGCCCCTGGGGATGAGCCAGTATTGAACCAATGAATTAAGTGAATGTGGCTCGAGCCGGTGTGTTTCTGTGGTTTCATACGCTGAACTGAAGATGGACTTAACTACTCAAATTGCTAAAAGCATAGGTTCGGCTCATCTACGGCTCATCGTATGAACTAGCTCTAACTTCATCATAAAACATAACAGAAGTGGAACAAGGTATTAAGTATTGCATCGAAAGTTCAAAAGTTGACCTACAAGCAGTGCTATAATCTGAATACACAAAAATTCTAAGTCTTAATGAAGCTTGAGCCTTGAAGTATTCTTAAATTATTCTTAAATTTCAACGATTATTTAAGAGCCTTAAAAGAGCAGCCGTGGCCTAGCGGTGATGAACTCGACTCAGACCAACGTGGTCCTGGGTTCGAGGCCCACCACAGGCCATTGGTCACGTCAGGAAGGGCTTCCGGTCCTAACTGCTCGTGCCAGAACTAAAGTCCCCTCAGAGGCACCCCCCAAGCCCCAAGGAAGTGGGGGAAACTATCGAATAAAATAAAAATTTAAGAGTCCTAAAATTCCTATCAACTTTATTTTTATAAAGAAGTGTGCATCCGAAATTGGACGAATTGCAGACGTAAAATTTTCAACGAAATAGCATTCGTATTAGCTTGAGATATGTAGTAAATTCTATGTTATCAGAGCAATTCTTTAATTAAATTCATGTTTTCAATCCTTGTTAGAATATATTTGGCCTAAATAGACATAAGATAGCTTCTGTAGTACGCCGTCATTACACTGATATTTAAGTATTGACCTTACTATAATCCAGGCGATTATTTTGACATTAGATATTTGCAGTGAGCTCCAGTCGAAATTGGTTTAATTTGAGAAGCGTTGAACCAGATTCTTGGCATTCATAAAGATTAAACAAGTATGCATATTCCCATGTTTCATTTTTTACAATGAATTTTAGCAGATCCCTCAAAGCGTTGCATATATGGAATATTCCTTCAACGTGTGTTTTGGTCATGAAGACAAATTTAGGCTTCTTTGCAAAGTCTGAGTTTGATTTTAAAATTCACGCTTCTATTTCAAGATAGTTTTTATCCCTTTGCATTTCTCCACTTGAACTCATTTCTAGAAAGTGAATGCCATGTGCTCATTTCTGGAGATTACCTCAGAGCGCGCCTGTCATATTTTCTGTTTTCAGATTACCAACCCTTAGCAAGGGAATAACTGTACTCTCTGTCATTATTTTGTTACTTTTTAGCAATAGTTATCAGTTTTGCGGTAATTAATTAGCTGTTTTTAATTCATTTTATTTAGAAGCTGTTATTGGATTCCATGTTATAGTTTGTAACAAACCTGAAATCAAATGTTGAAATAAATTGATGAGTTTTAAACGTTCTGTCATTGCATACATAATGCTTTTCTGTTGGGTTATCATCCTTTGGGCAGCCCAGGGAGGCGAATAGGAAAGGTTAGGCGGGGTCATTAGCGTAAAGGGCAGACAGCTACCAAAGACTGGGGGGATTTTAGTAGGCCATACCCTTAAATTGATTAGCAAGGTGACTTAGTGGTTAGAGCGCATTCCTCCCGTGCGAGGTGGCATAGTGGTAAGAGCGCATCGGACGGTTAGAGCGCTTCGGAAGGTCTACTGCTCGAGTCCGACTGGATGCCCTGACTGAATGGTCGCTCACTGTTCACCCAACAGCGAATGGGTACTTGGTGGCAACACTGGGGTGATAAAGGCGGCGAGGAAAGGAACTGACCATCTTCCTCACATGCCGATGACTTAGGATAAGTGTCCTCTCTAACAGGCACTCCCCTACGTACGAGAGTACACGGGACTGCCCTTGACCTTGACCTTACCCTTAAATTGTCACACCCTAACCATTTTGTCCTCAAATTTGGATTAAATAGAAAATTGATGTTGGAGAGAATGGGAGGAGACATGCCCCCCATGGCGCCGCGACTTATTGGCATTCGCATTCAAAGATCGTGTTTGAAAGCATTTGTTACCAACCGACAGCACTCTATAGTAGAACAATTTTATGTAAAGTTATTCTAATGAATGGTAGAATTGATCAAATACTGTACTTGGTACTGTTAGACCCAGGCTCCATATGGGGTCATTAACCCGTCAGGTAACGCTAAATTTACCATGTTAGAGACCCCCTCCCCTGATGCAACGCTCTGTACTATAGCTCTCCATATAAATAATCCCAACTATCATTCCAACAACTATCATCAAAGATGTAAGGGATATTATCGCAAAACCTCTGACAATGATTTTTAATTCGTCGCTAACGAATGGAGTTTTTCCAGATATTTGGAAAATTGCCAGAAGTACCCCTACTTTCAAATCAGGTGCAAAAAATGATGTCAATAACTGTAAGCTAATTTCAGTCATCTCGGTTTTGTAATGGATCTTGGAGAGAATAGTTCATGACCAACTTTATGAGTTCTTGAGGGCAAATAAAGTAATCACTAGAAATCCATCTGCACTCCAAAAACTATACTCGACAGTAGCACCTCTGATCTGTAGCACAGACTCCTGGTATGGAAATATAGACCACAAAAAATTTAATCTAACGATTTTTTTAGATCTAAAAAACGCATTCGATACGATAGATCACAGAATCATGGTCGAAAAACTGATGTCGTATGGCATCAGAGGAATCCCTGGGAACTGGTTTAAATCTTACTTACATAACAGACGACAATACTGTTCCATAAATGGCAAGATATAAAAAATATGAAAGGTACATGTGGTGTACCCCAAGGTTCCTGCCTAGGCCCCCTCCTATTCATATTATATTTAAATGATTTTGAAAGATGCTTAAAATACTCGAAAGCGAACATCTATGCTGATGATACCAATATAACAATAGCATCGAATGACAAAGAGAAACTAGTAGCTGATGCACAAGCTGAGCTGCATAGCCAGTGGTGATTTCTAAATATTTTAACAAGGGGGGCTCTACGCACAACCACGCCCATAATTTGGGTGTGGCTCAACTACAACCACGCCCATATGTCCAAAGATGGAAACATGATAATTTAGTTTAACACTGGTATACTATAGTCAACAATAATAAATGCCTCAATAACCATATAGCAGTGCACAGTTGATCATAGCACTTTGGAAGCAAGGCCAATAAACTCTGAAAAGCCAAGCCAATGCAAGAGTTTTAGGGGGGCTGAGCCCCCCAACATGAGCAGAAATTTTAACAAGGGGGCTCCGCCCCCCTGAACCCCCCCTAGAAATCACCCCTGTGCATAGCATTACTGAATGGATGAGAGTGAACAGGCTTAGTCCCAACCCCTCAAAAACTGAATATATTATCATAGGTCATCCGATGAAAGCAAAGGGTACAAATGCTCCGACTGGATTAGAGTTAAGTAACAAGGAAATTAAGCGAGCTTCTAATACTAAACCACTAGGAGTAATGGTGGATGAATATCTGAATTGGGATGAGCAAGATCTGTGGAGGACTTATTTCACTAAAGAAGCTGAAAAACATTCTCCCTCAGTCCAAGCTATGTAGTGTTCATTATGCTATTGTGGAAAGTCATCTTCGCTACGCAGATGTAATCTGGGGAAGTCTTCCAGAGAGAAAAATCGAAATTCTCCAAAGATTGCAGAATAGAGCCCAGCTGATAATTGAAACTGCTAGAGTAAAAGGTAACTGGTCCTGTGATTGGCTGAACGTCAGTAATCTAATCTCGTTTGATCGACTAGTTATGACGTATAATATTATAAACAAGTTAAGCCCTGAAAGTCTTTGGGATAAATTTGAGTTAAGATCAGTCCACTCAAAATATGAAACAAGGAATTGCCATGATCTTCAAATCCTAAGGCTAAATACGGAACGAGCAAAAAATAGCCTCAAATACTCGGCTTTAAAATTATGGAATGATATGCCTGTTGATATACGAGAGGCCTCAACTCTCAAATGGTTCAAAAAGAAATTAAAAGCACATCTATTGGCTGATCAAAAATAATAACTGAAAACACGACCCCCTGGAAGAGCAGCAATATTAGTATTACTTGCCATTATGGCTGTTAATTTTTTTCCTTAATATATTATTTAAAGTGTACATATGCATATGTAATATTTTAGTTGCTGAAGGGCTATTTTTTCGTGTATACATAATCGATTACATATATACATACAATTAAAAAATAGCGTAACAAATCAAGGTACGCTCCCTACCCCTAGAGGCTTTACGTAACGGGTGACCGATCCCAATAACGTCTAGCAGTTATATAGGCCTGTACTGTGATCAGTTATTTGTAGAAAAAGCTAACTACATTGGTGCATTTTACAAGCAAGTCTCAGGGGTAGCGGAGCCAGGTTCAGTGGTGTAGACGATGGGGCGTTCCACGTGCGCAGTCAATACATGCCTTGGAGGCAGAAAACCATTGAAAGCAAATGTTTCTTTTGACAAGGTACTTTATTAAAATAATTTGAGAAATGACAAGTTCACAAGCTTACAAAACTCCTTCTTACTGGGCCACATTCTCAGTTTCTCATATAAGGAGGGTCAGTTTCTTGGTTTTTTGCAAAAATTTGAGTATGAAAAGTGTCCTAGCTATCAAATTGCACCTAAACCACTGGTCAGCTGGACTATAGCCACAAATACTACAGGCATACTTTTGTAGCAAGTGAAAACAAAGCCAAGCTTGCCTGGCCTAGTGGGCAGGCCCCACTTAAACTACATTCTGTTGCCCCTTGAGTTTCCAATTTATGGTGGTATTTTGTGTAGAAACCCTTCATGCCTCCTGAGTGTGAGACCTTTAACTATGAGTTGGAATGGCTAAATTTGCTGAATTTTTCAAGCACTATGTAAAAACAAAATAGTAACAAATTCTGTAGTTGTAAATAAGAACTCAAGAAAGAAAGTTCTATTGTAAAGAAGGTGAATTTGTCTTGAAACACAATTCTTAAGTGAAAAAGAAGCAAAGATCAATTCTGAGTATTAATCTGCACTTTCCTGCTAAATAAGAAAAATGAATGGCAAAATAACTTATGTGGCAAAAGGAAAACCCAAAGTGTTATTTCAAGTAAAAGAAAATATATTTTCAAAAGTTGTATTTATCTCACTCAATTTTTAGCTTACACCACTCAGTAGCAAAGACTATATCTTGGTGAACCTCAGACATAAGTTACTCTAATTAAAATCACAAAAACAGACTACTTTATAAATAGATTTTCCCCTAACAATAGTCAGTCATCTACTTATGCAAGCCTCCACTATTGAGATTACTAACTATGAAACTCCTAACAAAATCATAGTCTTGAAAGTTTAAGAGTTCATTTCTTATCATAAGTATCCATTCCTTGGTAGCCACCAACATAGCCTTCTTGAGCTTTCTTATCAAAATCATATCTTCCATCAAGCCCTTTCCCTTGCCCAGATTCATCAAATCTTTCCCTGTGACTTCCAGTATATTTTGATGTGTCTGTGAGTCTACCAACAGCTCCACCCGATACAGCTGTCTAAAAAGTCAAGAAAAGCATCGTTGGTTATTAATTTCCTTTTAAACACCAATGGTTACCAGGTGGGGCCTATCTTTTACCAATATAAAAAGCTATTCCACAGAAAGAAATATTCCTTTATATACTGAAACTACAGATAGAAGCCTAATTTATTTAGAAAAAACATGCTGAATTCTTCTCTAGATAGTAGTTATCATGTTGAAATCTATGGTGCCACTTTTGAAAAAACAAGCCACACCCCTTGATAACCACAGCTAGCAATTTAACTGCAGTCTATCAAATGGGTTTTTGCCTATACATGATAATGGTTTGAGGTGGGTGGGTTCACAACTCAACTAAAAAGTTTGCTTATCAAAAGCACTATCATCATGGAATTATTCCCATAGCATGGCATAGAATTACTTCTTACACACCACTGATTCCCCATCTTAATGATGTCAAAAATAGAAACTTCAGGATGCCACAACTTACAGTAGCTTTATTTGTTTGTGGACCACTTGATTGGAGGATGATGCCTTCCAATTTGTCAACATCTGGCTTGCCATACTTCTTCTCTGCAAGTAATTTCAATCCTTCTTGGAACTGTTGAAATGTGATTTTCCTGTCAGTTTTCCTAGAAACCAATATAAATAATAAATTAAAGATAGACTTCAGCAAACATCATCTACAGAAGTCCACAGCATATAAACCATTCAGTAGCTAAGGAATCATTTCTCTAGTTTGTTACATAGAATGTGCGATAAACAAAGTATGGTAATTGATCCATTTCCATGCTAAATTCTAGAATCCTAAATTGAAAACTGACCAATAGTTTAGCCATAAAACCCAGGCTCCTGTGAAAATTTGAGGACTATACGGAAGACCATAATTCAATACTCATCATAATCCAATACCATATTAATCTAAGTTATTTTGTATTTATAAACTGTTAACCTCAATTTTGTATCAGCAGGTTCATACCATTAAAAACTGGTATTTAAACCTACATAGTCAAATAAATAATTTATATGCCCATGTATGTATGTATAACTATTTATTTTCTAAGAAAAGAAGAGGTTTTATGAATGCTGAGGCTCAAAATGGCTCAAATTCAAGAAAATTTTAAGAATCATGCAAGGATTGAGCTTCATTAAGGCCTAAATCTTTATGCGTTCTAATTATGATACTGCTTTCAGACTAATGTTTGCACTATCAATACAGTAGTTGCTATTCTGTTCTACTTTTGTTTTGTACATGATGAAGCAATACATCAATAAAGGCTTGAATATATTCCTTTAACTTTCAGGCAAAGTTGCACTTTTAGTACTTAAAATAATCTAAGAACACTTTTAGACTAAAACTAAGAAACATGTAAGGACATTGACGTTCAGTGACGAAATAGGTTTTTCTGATCACTCTTTATGTTCTATTTAATCCGAATTAACAACCAATTTTTTGTGCTTGAAATACACTGATCTTCAATAAACAATAAGATATCGGACAAAATGGGAAAGATAACAAATTAAGAGAAATAACAATCCCCTTAAAATCATGCAACGAAACGTTTCTGATGGCTGATATGATTCTCTGTCGTTCGCTTTTGTCTTCTTTGTTTTGTTCTTGTCTGCAACCATATCTCTAACACTATTACTTCCACGCCTAGACTTAAAGTCAGTGTCAATCATAAAATACTATGCATTGTGATAGTAGAGTGCTAGGCAGCGTTTGCAAAACTTCCCAATGTTTACCAACTTGTAAACAATGAAAGGAGTTCCTTTGATGTTGTCTTTATTTGATGTGTGGTTTGTGGACACTAGCTGCGACAAAATTCTACATAGAATTAGCATCGATAACATAGGATTAATCGCTGCGTTCAAAAAGTTGCATTGCTACAACAAGCTTAATTCAAAAGATAATCTAACAACAGATAACGGGCTAGCCGCAGATACACAGAAAACAAATTCCTTCATCCCTAGCTGTCTAGCTTGATACAATTTTTTGTGAAGCTCTACGGTTTAGAACCACTTCTGCCTAAAAAAATTGACACAATTATCTTGCAATTAAACCACGAATACTTACGCTTTAACTTTGCTAAAAATTATGTCAACATCAGTAGATGTTAGCTTCTTATCCAGGATCTTTGTATCCCGAGCAAATTTGGCAAACTTTGCGTTATCCATTAGTGGAGCAGCATCCTTGGCACCAAAGGTGCAATAAGATTTGAAAAGTGCTTCCATTTTGCAGATCGTATCCTTGCACGAAGACAGTAGAGCACAGTGGAATCTTGCCTGCTTCCCACCAAGCTGGTGCACAAATATCTTTTGTCTGGTTTTTAATTCATCCTGTATTTGGCGGCACCACCCCCCGCGAAATCCAAAATTTACGGACCAGACTGCGCTCCTTCGCTGCAGCTTGTTTGGTCGAGAGAAGTGCCCTCCAGAACCATAGAATGCAAGAATCAATTTTCACATTTGCTAAATTTTTCTTGACTAAAGCAGGCTAAAAGCATTCGAAGCCGGAAAACAACATTTCAAGCATCGTATAGCAAGAATTGCGCTGGCGACTTTTTCATGGCCAAAGCTAGCAAAACAGCAAGCAACCTCTCCTTTGGCCACAGTCCGAAGTTTGAAGCGAGCCCTTTGCACCATAGTCACGCCACCGTTACCGCTGAAGTCTAGTCCGGACTTTACATATCAATGGGCACGCTATGTTACTGTTGCTCCTTAGCAACCAGGTTCCCAATAACGACCACGATACTCAATCCTTCGTGTGGGTGACCTCCTCAGGCGTGCGTCAAACATGGCGTGGGCAATAATCTGGCAAACAAAGCTCCAAACATGGTAAAAGTCAATTGGCAAGTTGCTTTATTAGATAAATGCAGTTGTAGAAAAAGTTTTAGCGTAGATAAGAAAATATCTCAAGGCTGCTAGGCGCAGACAATAATACTTCTTTATGTTTAAATATATCATAAGGGCTCATTCAACCATTGCGTAACGCCTCCAAGGGGGTAACTAAGCACCTTGATTTGTTAGACCTACGCTATTATTTAACTCATATGGAGAGGGATCTCAAAAATAGTAAATATGGTGTTACATAACGGTTGAATGACCCCCAAAGGTCTTCTGTATTTTGGGGGGAGGGGTGCTTAGGAAGAAACAATACAGCTAAAAGCATAAGCGGTTCCCCAGCTATTATGGGGTATACCGTGAAAGCTCTGTTAAGGCCCGGGGGATTATTCATTTTTTGGAGTCGTTAAGAGGGATTGAATAGAAAGGGGGCTTATCAGAAAAGGGGCTCATTTCTAACTCAAGTTAAACATTTTATACAAATGGTCCTTTGCATTCCTTCTGCATTGTTTCCGTTGAAAAATGGGTGCTGGTAACTTCAAAAGTTGATTCGCATTCGTCGCCGTATAGTGCCTTGTCAGATTCTGACATTGGATGTCACAGCATGATATAAAGTTCTGTTTTCTGCCAAATGAATGATGTCCACTCCTCTCCTGTCTAAGCATTTGCCTAACCACCCAAGAAATGTCTGTCTTTGCCTTCCTCTATCTCTCTTTCCTTATACTTTCCCTGTTACCACTTCATACTTAATGCCTCCTTTCCTTACCATGTGTCCCAAGAAGCTACATTGTCTCTTCATTATTTGCTTCATTAATTGTCGTTCAGTCTGGGCTCTTCTCAACACATCTTCATTCGTGACCTTCTTCATCCAAGAGATCTTCATCATCCTCCGTAAAAACCATATTTCTGCCGATTCGAGCTGCTTTTAGTCAAATATAATGTCCTTATCTTCATAATAATCATCAGGGTTAGCTAGTTATCCTGGAATATCTTCCAAGCAAACATTTTCCTGTTGGATTCCTTCAAAAGGATCAGAATTCTGCAGGTTTCTGAGACGCAATAGTAATTCTCAGGCCCGTAGACATGGGGCGGCATGGGTTGGCATGGGGTGGCAAATGCCACCCCCTAGACTACAGGGTGGCAGCTTTTTGCCACCCCTGGAATTTTTTTTGCAATTTCTTATGGTTGCTTTATATTTATAGATAAGGAGAGATCTCCTGAAATTTTGGTTCAGCTCAAGTTTGGTCTTTGTGACATTTTAGAAGATCAATCTTTTCCTGTACACACATTGTCCATTTGATTGTAATAAGGGCTCAGATTTTGTACCACGTGATACCTCCGATACACTTTTGCCGCCTCTGAAACACAGGCCCGGCTACGAGCTTGGTACTTCTGTGTATGGGCCTTATTTTATACACGTGATCTCATCTGGCAGCATACCTCGTGCCCTAAGCGCTCATTAAATCATTCACTTCAACGAGAGAGGGGGCTTATTTGTAATTGTTGCTTACAAAGGGGGGCTTAATAGAGAGGGAGGCTTAATAAAGCTTTTATGGTATACATAGTTATCTTTATACCTGGCTGCAGTGATGTACTGTGATGTGCATGGGGTGCTTTTCGTATTTCTGCAATACTGTAGTGTATAGTTATCAGTATGTTGTGTTGTTAAGAGGCTTGCCTCTGTTTAGTAATAGGACTGGTAGGTTGGGTAAATTAAAATGGCGTAGTGGATTAGCGTGCTTCCTAAGTATCTAGTTATTTTCCCGCCCACCTATTTGTATAAAAAACTGCGAGGGTGTTTCGTTAGGAAAGCTATTTTAATGCTTCGATGTCTTGTCAACTAACCATTTCTCACATGCTTTTAAGAAAGTATTTTGCTATCATAAGAAATATTCTGTCTATAATGGCCTTTTACTTCCACAGCATTTACCGACTGTGTGGGGGGGGGGGAGCTGCGCCCTCTCTTATACACCATTGCCTGCCTGCTTCAAATAGAGGGGGAATTTAGAAGAAGTGCCGCACTTTTAATTACGAGATCCTTTTGACTGAATAGGAGGCCATGTCTTATCTCCTAGGGATCTTATCATTGTAGTTTTTATTCTAATCAATCAGTTTCATTATGATAGTTTTATACTGTTAGGGTCTCTCTTCATGCTCTGGTGTCAATTGAAGTGGTTCGTTACCATAGAGTTAGCCTATCTCTATGTTCGTTAAATATTCATCTCTAAGACTAGATTTAGACTAGATTTATCTCTATAGGTAAGACTAGATTTGTGTCTATAGGTAAGACTAGATTTATGTCCATAGGCAATTTTACCTTGCTTTATTATTCCAGCAATTTTAATTAGGATGAAGGATCTGTGAATCTGCCCTTTTTCATAAGTTTAGTGATTTTCTCCAACGCGTGAGACGTTATTTTAACTGAAAATTCAAAGCTACACTGGCATAAGTAACAATGTTGCTTGCTTCACCTTGATTTTTGCGGTTCAAATCCGAACAGAGGTTTCCAAGTACGGACGATAACGGTCTTAGAGACCGGTCAGTATTTATATCCGGGTTTGGGACTGAAGATAAAATAGTGGTGGGTAAGGGTTGGGTAACAAAAAGTAGGCAAAGCAAGGTAAAATGTCAAATGCTGCTTTAAATATATAATCCTGGCCAAAAAATTCTTTTAACAGATTTTACATATCTGAAGTCATGACAATTATCTAAATCTTTCTCAGAGGGTTGGGTAAGGATACTTCGACCCTTTAATTGTTGGGTATTAAATTTTTTAGCATTTGTTGTGTATTTTACGAGTGCGCTTTCCGATGGACGGGAAAATAACTAGATACTTAGGAAGCACGCTGATCTACTACACCATTTTAATCTACCCAAACTACCAGTCCTATAACTAAACCGAGGCACAGTATTTTAGAAGTATGGGTAGGAAAAATCTCGGAATCATAACCCGCCTCTCTTTGGTATCACCTTCTTTTGTAAATGATGACCCGTCCCTTGGATGCATTGATCAACCTTATGGTAGCCCTATTTTATATTCTTTCAATTAGATCTTAATAATTTACTATCGATAACCTAATCTTCAAACCCGTATTTCTAGCTCTACTAGCATTTTCTAGCCTCACTAGTTGCTCCAAGTGCTTAATATTTCGGAATGAAATTTTCCATGTATGCGTATAAGTGTCTTGACAATGCCATTTTTGCTCTGAAAACAGCAACATTTCATTGAAGTATGTCGATTTTAGGCTCCCTTTTCATAATTATATAAATAAGTCAACATCATCCACTTTCATATTGGTTGTTACGATGATCATTATGGCTTGGAGCTATTCTGAATTCCTTCTTATTCCTTACTATTTCTTATTGCCCTATGGCTTAACCTTCAACTTAACTCGACAACAAACTTCACTGGCCTTCTCATTGGTTTCATATCTTTTTAACTCAACTCTAAACTCTTACTACCTTATACCTTGATGTGCTATACATAAGCTATGACTCCTAAATTCCAAATTCTAATTTAGCAAATGTTCTCCTCCATACTTCACGAATACTCGATTCTTGTTTAAATCCCTTGGTTGCTTTCAATTTTACATGGATGTATCTGTACGTATGTATATCTGTTTTCCATGAAAGCATATTGAAAGCATTTTACGTATTATTTCTGGCTGGACTTAGCTATATGCGGGGGCCGCGCCATAGGGGGACCGGGAGGCTATGGCCCCCTACTTTTTTCAGAAAAAATACTTTAGTATGCAGGAAATGGGCGATGTGGAATAGTGGTTATAGCACATGCCTCCCGTGCGGAAGGTCTACAGTTTGAGTGCGACCCAGTGGCAAAACTGGGAGATAAAGGCGGCGAGGAAAGGAACTGGCCACCTTACCTCAAATGCCGATGGCTCAGGATAAGTGTCCTCTCCAACAGGCACTCCCCTACGTACGGAAGTATACGGGACTGCCTTTACCTTTTATGCAGGACATATACTCTAAACCCAAAAACTGATGTAAATTTGGCGTGGCCCCCCTCCACTTTCAAAATCAATTTACGGCCCCTGATATGTTTTTGTAGGTCTCCAGACAATGTCTTTCCTCATTAGTAAAATCTTAGCAATTTTATTTACAATGCTAAAAGGGCAGGTATGTCGATTCACTTATACTTAAATAAAATGAGTTTCAACAAAAGACTCATTAATTATTCATGCGACCTTTCATCTTGTATCAGATTTAGGCCCAAATGCTATAAGCAAAGTAAAACTAATCCGCAGTCATTAAATTTGCTATAGAGAAGTATATTCGAAGTCATGGAATTGTGTGCGACATGCCCCGAAGAAGTTTAGACGCCTTGTTTTTATGGACAATGTTTAACTGCTTGCTTCTAATCAACCAAACTTTGGCTAGGCCAAAATCTTGTATCGCTGATAAGCACGCAAATGGCTGCTCAGTGCCTCTTGGTATAAATGCTCCCTATAAGGCTGACTTTACACCTGCCTGCAACAAGCACGATATATGCTATGGATGTGTAAGTATTTACATTCTTCTAAATTAAGCTGAGTGCTGTGAACAGTTTGATCTTAAATAAGGTCTTAATGAATAGAACCAATATCATTGTATACAGTCATGATCCTTGCGGCAGTAACTTTGCATGTAAATAGTCGACATTTAATACAAATCTATTTTGACTTCTTTCAATCACTCATCAAGACCACTGGGGAGTCTGTTGAGCTATCTTTATTATTTATTAATGCTATTGGAATTAAAACAATGAGAGTTGGAACTACTACTGTATATCGGTAATACTTATTGCAAAGCTACACGAAGTAAACACAGCTGACCAGAGCAAACATCTCATGCAAAGACTCAAAATTTACTTACTTGTGCCATATTGAAACTTCAATCCTCTAAGATTAAGTTTCAGAAAAAGATCCAAATTCCTACCAGTTTTTAATTTTAATCACCTTAGGCCTTACCTCTGCTTCTTTGTGGCCGATAGCTTTTCGTATTCTTCAAGCTTCATGAACCAGTTCTCTAGAATGTTAGGCCATTACGAACGAACAAAGGCCTTCATTGATATTTAGTTACTTTGTTTACTATCTGAGAAGATTAAATCAATGATTCACTTGCTTGATTTATCATCATATGCTGTGATACACTGCTTCATCCAAGAGGTGTGTTGAAAATATTGATTCTCCTTATAGGACAAGCTAAAGCTCGTAAGTGAGTGGTCATGAAGTATCTGCCAAGGGGGGAAGGAGGCTCTTTGAGAGGGGTATGTAACAAAGATGTGGTTTTAAGGAGGGGTCTCAAGCAAATTTCAAAAATATGAAGGGGGCATGAGACAAAAACTTGTTATATTTCACAGTTGTACAAATAATTTAACTAGTCAAATAGTTTAAAATGTCAGATACAATCTGGTGCTTCTACTGCACTGCTAGGAGATGTAGCAAGTTTTTCTGCAGTATGAAAGCAATTAAATAAGCTTTTCTGATATATCTTTTAGTAGCAAATTCGGGAGGGTGTATGAAATATTTTTCAGATATTTTTGAGGGGTATCACGTAAAGTTTTGAGTTGTAAGGTGGGGTACCAAATCTTATCTGAAAATAAAGGAAAAACCCCTGTCTTTCATGGCAGTCACTTGATGATCACTCCCCAATACTACATTTAGCCCAAGCAATTTGTAAAGACAGCATTATGCTACGAGAAATCTGTGGATGGACAAGAGTTAGCCTATCTTAAGAAAATAACGTAGACCTAATAATGTAACGCAGTAGTATCTTGTTACCAACAAAAAGTAATAGTTCAAAGAATGAGTCTGGTACATCATCGATTTTACAGACACGTTTTTGTAGCTTCAAACACAAATGCACACGTGTTTAATACGCCTTGTGTATATGTGTCTCTCAAATGTAACAGGCTTAGGGAAGTTTGATCTTTTTAGGGACATCATTACAACTGGACCAGGTCAGACTGTGATAAATCCTTTTACGAAGACATGAACATGATTTGCAAAGATCTACATCACTGGCGGCAGAAGAGGTTCTTGGAGTTTTTGCTAGATATCTGGAACTTCTTTCATGGCATTGAAAACGGAGAAACGCGATGCCAATTGACAGCTGACATGTATTACGAAGGGGTCAGATTGTTTGCAGATTCGCACTTTGATCGGATTGATCACGATTATTGTGAATCGGATTGTGCTAGAAAACACGGGAGTCCAAAACTTCCAGTTCAAAGATGACAAACATGATATAAGATTATCGTCTCTGTTGGTGCTATCAAAAGAAGTTCGTGCATAAATCTTGCAAAATCTGTGATAATCCTAATCGTCAATTGAAGCTATGATTTATTAGATTACTGCCTTGTAGTAACTATCTAGGATTTGCAAGGGGATGTAACAAGTATTCCAGTCCCAGTCCATCTGCTAAGAATTTTTAGATTTCTAATTGATCAATGAGTATTTCATATCTGTCTGGAAAGCGAAATTCTGATCATAATCTTGTATCAATGAGATCCCAATTATCAGGCTAGATTTCTTGTAATTAAACCATTGATAGGTTATTGGTGTAAATTTTACAGATTTTGAGTGATGAAACAAGCCTGAAACATAGTCGTCTTCTTTTTTATACTTTGAAACTTTCTCAAAGATACCAGTTCGGCCAGTACTTCTCTCAATGTAGACATAGAACGCAAGTTTGTACTTAGCTGTCGTGATATCGAAATTCATACAAAAGTGGATGATGAAGAAAATGAACATAGGGAACCTATGGAAAACCAACTAAAGAGTAGATCAATGAACCAAAACAATAGGAAGGGTAGTCCATGAATTCCGTGGTAAAATTCAAAGGTAAAGAGATTAAAAAAAGTGTAAGTAACTTTGTGTTTCAACCAAAAGATAGTTTTTCAGGGTTGTATAGCACAGCGGTCGCGGCGACGGGGGGCCGGGGGGGCCTTGGCCCCCCCACTTTTTGCTAAGATGAAATTTGCGCATGTGTATTTTACTGTTCTTCGTTAGTATGTATTTATAAATTTTTGTTCATAATGTGAGGTATAAAGGGCTGCTTTTGGGGGTATCAAAAGCTCTTTGGGACGCACAATTTTATCTGTCATCCAAGCATAGTGGGGCAGATTTCAAATTTTATCGAATTTCTGGCCCCCCCACTCAAATCCTCGCGCCGCGACCCCTGTAGCACCATGCTGAAAAACCATCTTTGTATTTTGGTACAAAACCTTTCTTTGGTATTTATTTCAATTCAGCGCCAAAAAAAGAGAGTCCCTTAATTGTAGTCTTGAATTTGAAATTAGTAGCATAAAAAGTCATCCTCAAAATCCATATTGCTGTCCTACAGTAGTTTGACAATTCATATCTGGAAATCCCTGACAGCTATAACTCCTCTGCTTTGGTAGATATGAGCCAACATTCAAAATTGTTGAGTTCTAGTTTCTTGTGGAAAATTGGAATGGGTTTTCAGAATGTGATTTTTATTTGAAAGGCGGCTATCAAGTTTTTTCTCAAGCTGCAAAACGTGGCCTGGTAAAAGTCTTGAGATTCATCGATACAAGGCAAAATGTACAAGGAAAGTATTCAACTATACTGTAACCAAGTATAGAATAATTCCTTTTGCTGAAATTCATGAGCCACCGACACTAGGTCATTACAAATAAGAATTTAAAGTGCATCTACACGTTCTTTTTATAAGAAACCCAGCTCTAGGCCTAGTACTAAAGGTTTCCTAAGTTAGCGAAATAAATTGCTGGAAAAGCGTACGTAGAGCGTGAATGTAGCTAACTGTTTGCCCAACAACAAACAAAATGTGTCTGTACGAGTTAAAATTCTAGAGCAATGTCATATTCACATTGTTTTGGTACAGCCTCACGTTGAACTAGGTAGCAATTTCAATATGCTAATTGTCTAAAGTTTCCTAGCTCCTTCCTTGTAGTTCCAAAAGTTTCTTAAATTTTAGGCTGTCTGGTATTAGGTTGCTTATAAATCTTATAATCTTATAAAATTGAATCTTATAAAAACGTGTACGGAGGTAAACAAAAAGGCGTCTCGGAAGACCACCAAATTTGTTTTAAAGATTTTAAAGAATTTTTGTCATACCATTCTTCTATCTATAAATTTTTTATTACGTATTTTAGCCGGGGAAAGGTAATCTGTTTGTAATTAAGGCTAAATGAAGAAAAAGTGCATCTTCTATTTTGCGTCAGATACGAGGGAACGTTAGAGAAATCAAGCGATCTGCAACACTAGTGTTGAATCCAACTTTAATTTGGTTCCTACTTTTTATTACTAGTCCTTGGAACTGTCACAGTTTCTATTCATAAATTGCTGTTGTATCTATTTGCTTCAATGCCTTTTGAATACCTGATAGTTGCCTACCATGGGAGTAGGAGGACTTCAAATTTAGGGGGCTGCAAACTTTCTGCTCTCAAAAGATCAAAGAGGTCTTGAGAGCAGTCAGAAAAGTTGCCCGAATTAGTTTTTGCTATTTCAGAAAAACTGAAGCCTGAAGTGTTCTAATGGGGCTGAATACTTTGACAAGGGAAAAGATATGGTTAGCAGGGTATTAAGACTGTTGCTATAACTCCGAGACTAGTGTTCTTGATCTTGAAAAGGGAGCTATAGGTCATGGTTCTTGTCTACTGTGTACCAGGTTTTTTCGTTGTCCTCCGCAGGAGCACGTTAGGTGGTTAGGTAGCAGCACCAACAACAATATAAGCCGAAGTTGTTCACCTTCGCGGGTTATTGAAGGTGTTATGTGGATGTACACAACATGATTTTGTGATAAATACCAGACTTCACTCATATATGATGGCATAATTGTTCCAAGAACTCCTGTTGGGTGTCATTGAGCGTCATCCACATATTGGAAACATTGCCGGTTGGTCATGACGTGTTGTTTTGTCTGTGGATGTGAAAAGGCCAAATGGCCTGTGTACTCGAAACCGAACGCAAGTAGGGGTCCGTTTTTTCCATTTCTAGACCAACATAGGCCACAAATAGATACAGAAGGAAGTAGCAATGATGGTCCATGCACCTTATGTAATTTGTGTTATGCATTTCTTATCCAGCAGTGGAATTCTTTTGAAGAAAATGGGACTCCTTTATCAAAAAGGTTGTATTGGATGAGGTGGCCGCGCGAGGACGAGTCCAATTTTTTTGGCAATAATGCATATGGAAGATGTGAGAATGACTATGAAACACAGAGTCTTGAAAACAATTTAAGTTTGGAGGATGAAAGCAATCCAGCAAGTTTACAGGAGTCCATGTCTAATGGAAGTGACGACGAACACAGCTGTAAACAAACGAGCACACCACATCGGTTTGCTCCCCAACGATGGGTTGAGGACAGAGATAAAAAATCCCAGTCGATCATTGAACAAGAGAGCGGCAGGGAATCTATGGTAAATGGAACTAATTGCTTTATCTGCAGACATCCAAAAGGAATAGAGGAGCTGAGAAGAGTTCACACTAAGCCTCAAATGAAGAAAGAAACACCATTCTTCCCTTCCCTAGTAAACATGAATAAGGATCAAAAAAATAATATAGATTCCAAAGGATGTGTTTTAGCCTGCAGCGACTGCCATGATAGATTAACCTTTCAATGGCAGTTATTTACCCAAAGAAACATCCCTTTTGTGGATAGAGAGTATATTTTTGACAGAGATAAGGAACTCAAAATAAAGATAGCATGCTTTGTTTGTGGCAGACATGATGAATTAATTGCTAATGAAATTTCTTGCTGTAAAAGAGGAAAGGATGACCCATATTTCCCCTTTCTCAAGAATTTAAGAAAGCCCCCTGGTGCCCATTCAATTAACTCAAAGGGTATTGCAAAGTGCTGCAATTCTTGCACAACTCAGATATTTAAAAAGTGGTTGGAATATGAGAGTGTAAAGACTCCAATTCACGATCAGCTGTATTTGGTAATGGGCAAAATGGATGTTTCATCAACTGCGGATGCTCTCCTTGTTCCAGATGAGAAATACATTGTATGCTTTATTTGTAAGAGGAGAGAAGCAAGAAAATTCATGAAGGAAGTTTATTCTAACCCATATGCAAACATGGACTTGAGTTTCCTTGATAAAATGCACACACTACCAGGCTCATACTTTGTAAGACATCTTGGTCAAGTGTTGATTTGTTTACTGTGCCACCGAAGTCTTGTTTATCAATGGCAGCAGTTTGATAGTAAAAATGTCCCCCTGGATCAGAGAGAGTACAAGCTACAAAGATACCACATTGAGGGACACAGTACATCGTGTGAAATATGTAAAACTCCTATGGAGTTGTCAGAATCCTATGATATGTACATACATCCAAAGCAAGGTGATGAAAATCACCCATTTTTCCCATGTCTGGCAAGGTATATGCTGGATAAATCAGGGGAAAGGTTGAAGATGAGAGCTTGCAGTTTCTGTAGCCAGAATTTGATTCTACAATGGGATCACTATGAACGAGACTGCAACACAGATGATGATAGATATAGGAGGAATTACAAGCCACATCACTTTGTATGCTTTTTATGCAACACCTCAGCTCACCGTTCAAACATGACTAGTATTCACAAAAGTTCATGTCTCCCACTACGAAACTTTGCACGGCACCAAAGACCATTGTTATCTGTTGAGGTGAATAGCATTGTCATGGTTTGTGGGCACTGTAAGGAAGTCCTTGATGATGTGAGGACTAATGGGGCATCTGACGCACAAGTGCTAAGTGAATCTGGACTGAGAAGGAAAATCAAGAAAGAGGTATTGTTATCTTTTTTGCATTTCATGGAAATTGTATTTTTTGACCACTCTAGAGCAGTGCTTCTGTATTATTTTTTGCAAAGCTCCCCATGAAAGAGACAATATTTCACCCCCCCACTAACTATAAGAAAGACCATTATCTATAAACATTGTATATGTATACCTGCTTCACTTGGTTATATGTGCCCCCTCTTGCATTGCATTGTGCTCCCTTGAAGGGCAGGCCCCACTCTTTGAGAAATGCTGCTCTAGAGTATTAAATGGTTGAAGGGAGGGTTGAAATAGGTGGTTTAGATGGAAAATAGAAGACAGAGACAGTGTTGTCAAAATCAGCCATTGCATCCAACAGTGGCAATGATAAATCTACTGTTAGTGGTGCTGGGTCCATAGAGTTAAGTAAATGCAACTCCTACTTCAAACACTAATGGAAACAGTGATGGGATATTTCTATAACTTTATTTTGTTATTTTAACTATTCAAAGTCTGAGTAGTTTTCACATATGAAAAATATAGGTATTGAGAAATAGCAAAGTTGAAATAAACACAGAGCGTATGCAAAAATATCATAGACTAATAGTCAGTGGGGAGGAGTGATAATTTGGTGCTTAAACGTAAGGAATGCAAGACTTCTCATATTGAGATGAGGTAGTTTTTGCAGCTGTTTCCAATATAGCAAGCATAGTATCATTGTAAAAGCAACCAGCTTCTTTTGGGTAGCTCTCAGGCCATGATTCTCATGTCTAAATCATCTTTTAGCTTGAAGGAAGTTTCTTTGAGTTTTTTTTGCATTATTCAAAGCAAACAACTGAAAAGAGCATTTTCTAAGCAACATTTTTTCTCATCGGAAAGTGGCTCATAAGAAAGTAGTACTCAATTGCTCTAAGAGTTAGGAAAGTGTAATACTGGATTTTTGAGCTCAAATCCTTTATTTTGCATGTTGAAAATATCAGAACTCAAAAATTTCTGCTAAGGAAATCTTAAGAGAGTTTTCATACTGGGATTGTGAAAAAGCTTATAAGCTGTTAGTACTAAGCCAAAAAACATTTTTATAGAAAAACACAATGTAGTCTGAAAATTCATGCTTTATCTATTTTTATTAACTATGTCTTGTGGATTTTGAAATGTAGGAGTTGAAAACAATTTTGATGAAAAATGTAAGTGCTACAAACTTTCCACATATGGTGTCACAAAACTATCATGGTACCATTTTTCAATATTGGTGCTGTGCAATATTCAACATATGCACTAAACTTGGAAAATGTTTAGGTGGTGTGTTACTTTTTTATAAAAATGGCTATTCCTTCACTGGGCCTCAAAATTCTTAACTATTTTGGTTTTGAGCTTTAGAACATTCTTAAATTATTCTTAAGTACCAAAGGTCACTTAAAATTGAGTGGAATAGATTCAGATCATTTTTGAGGTCTTACTTTGTCATAAAGCAAAATAAAAAGTGGACAGAATAATAAATATTGTATCAATAGTGCTAAAGTTAATCTACAGGCAATACTTCAACTCAATTATGCAAATATTCTAAATCTCAATGAAGTTTGAGCCTTGAATTATTTTGAAACTTCAGCAATTTTGAGCCTTAGTATTTTATTAACATTATCCTTACAAGAAAGAGTATAAATAGTTGACAGTAAATGGCAAGATAAGTATAAATTTCTGTTGGTTAAGATTAGCAATAGAATTTTCTAACAAGCAATGAAGCAGTTATTTTTATTTTGATGTTTTTGCAATTTTCATAAAATGAACTCAGAACAGCTAAATTGACAGCTTGGAGCTTTGACATCACATTGTTGTTGTGAAACAATTGATAATTAAACACGACACATCAGAAGCCAGCAAAAGGTCATTTTGTTAATCTTGCAAAAGCTGAATATGGTTTACTGTATTGACATTGTGCTTGTTGGTGTTCAGCCAGGATTATCAGATGGAATTAGTGCTCTCGTTGAGTTTCTTAACTACTATTGATAATCATAGCTGGAATACACAGCTTTTATAAGAAACATCAGGCTGAAATTAGGAAAATATCAGGAAACTTTTAAGAAAAAGAAAGACATATTTTACAAAAATACGTTATTAAGCTACAAAAAAATAGAAAAAGAATCAATTACTTGTCTCAAAAACCCTGAAAATCCTGTTTCTTGTATCTCAGCTGCCTATTCTGAGTGGTTATTGTTTTTGGAAGTCAGAATGATATAAGAAACAGTTAAGAAACATGTGAGGCAGGATCTGAAGAAATATTGAGAAACATCCAGGCTAAAGGTAGAACGTTAGTTTCTTATAAAAAAAATCGTGTATATCTAGAGAGTCTGCCGGGCTATTGGATAATTTAACTCTTTGTAACCGTTGGCTCGACTTATTTTGATATCTAAATTTAGCTTGTAAAGTTTTTATAGGCCAATAGAATGGGGGCAGATGTGCTTGGTACGGTAGTACTTAGCCCTACCACGGACGCTGGAGTAGGAGAAGCAGCGCCCCCTGTCGTTAAGAGCAGGGGCTGATGAGGCATAATGGCCCTTCATGTTGTCTGTTTAGCTTCGGACGAGCAACTTAGGTAGATTTACACAACGTAGAAAGAACAGCAGCAAAACTCTGAATCAAAGTGTGATTCGAAGGGTGCTGTTCAAACCTGTTTATTTCACAAACTTGCATCTAAAGCAGGGGCATTTACCGTACAGACCAGCTGCTACTGATGATAGCTAGACAAAAAACAATATTTTGCAAGAATTTGCCAAGACATGTGCTAGAGCGATCATTTGCAGCTGTTCTAAATACGCCTTAAAATTATCACGAAGTTCACAATTTGCGAGATGAGTAGAATCAACCTTCGTCATCAATCCACTTCACTCTGCGTTTGTAAGCAACAGCTCAAGGAATCTCGATCTGTTTACAAGAGAAATGACGTTTCCTCTTTTGCATTAAGACATTCTAGCAACCAAAGCGTTTAAAGTTATCCCCAGTACGAACAGTTTTGGCAGACGAAAACATTGACAACGGTTCTTGGCCAAACTTGTAGATGATTGAATGAGACTCACTAGATCACTGTGGTGGCGCTAGGGGAAGGCCAGGGGGACATAGCCCCCGTCAGAACATGCTAGCCCCCCTTCGGAGGGTGAACAACTATTCTTTCGGAGATTTTTGGCATTTATTTTGGCATTTTGGCTCTCTGGAGATCAAGAATGTGATTCCTGGTCCAGTGAGGAGCGTTCGAACAACCAGAAGCTCTACCCAATCTCACCCTTTCCAAGTTGCGCTACGTAATCCACGAACTCTAGCTCACAAATCATCTTTGGGGACCACGCCTTTTTACCACGCCCATATTTTTGCATGTATGACAAGAATGTACTTATCAAACCAACGCATATGAAAGTATTAGAAGAAGCAGAAAGCAAGTATATGGTTTTAGCATTCTTTTTCTAGTGATAGAAGCATACCTTTCCTCTCTTTTCCTTTGACATCTGCCTAGTTATGAACTTATCTAGTTGAAAAGAAGCTCGATGAAGGGGCTCAGCCCCCAAAATCTCTCATAATTAACAAGGAGGGCTGAACCCCCCTGAGCCCCACTCCACGACACCCCTGCTCAGGGCTGTAATCTCTATTTGACTGATGAATGGTCTAAATTCCAGCTGTATCGATGTACGGCCTGATCACTATTAATTATTTATGCTATCACCTTCAGTCATTCCGTATCATTGTTTATCTTTGTATATCGTGTAACATGTAGCTTTGATATCGTGTAGCAAGATCTTTTAGCCTGCATTGTTACATTAAAATACAACATCCAAATACGCACGTTAACTTCAAAGTCAGCGTTTCGATTGAAATCTTCTAATGAAGATGTCAATTGAAATGTTAACTTGAAGATTTTTCCTTTACATTTAAATTAAAAATGTTTAAAATTTATGTTCATTTTGAATTGTTAAGAAGGGTTGCTCTTCAGTTTTACCTAGTTATCAAGAGGTTATCCGCTAAAAACTTAAATTAAAATGTACTACGCAACTAAAATGAATAAATAAATGACCAAATTAAAAATTCAAATTAAAATGCAAAGTAAAGTATATATCTCGATTATTCCCTCGTATATATTCATATATAATTCGGATAAATTTACTTTTCTGGGAAGCACTGTGGCTATGAACGGAGAATGTCTGATAGACGTCAAATGTAGACTTAGCAAGGCTGCACCAGTAATGACTAAGCTAGGCACAATGTGGAAGAATAAGTCTATCAGCCAAAAAACAAAACTGAAGCTCTACCGTTCAAATGTACTCTCAGTTCTTTTATACGGAGCTGAATGTTGGAGCCTGACAGCAGGAATAGAGAAAAGCTCGCTTCATTCCATCAGAAATGCCTAAGACGAGTATTGAGCATCGGGTGGAACAGCTATAATTCAAATGAGGTAGTCCTAGAAAGAGTTGATGAAGAAGATCTAACAAAACAATTAGAAGAAGAAGATGGCGATACCTGGGACAGGCTCTCAGAATAGACGAGAAGAGAATGGCACCACAGACATGGACCAACGGGGAAGAGGGAACGTTACCCACGGGGAAGAGGGAACGAGGGCGACCTAGAAGTATCGACAGAAGGAGAAAACCAGCATAGGGTTGTAGCTTTACTCTTCTATAGATAGGACTGTACCTTTCCTCCCTCTTCCATTTACAAATGCGTAGTTAAGAACTTTTCCAGCTTTAATAAATGGTTGGTAAAAGGGGACTGTGCCTCCCCCAAAAGTTCCAATAATTTGAAAATGGGGCTGAGCACCCCTGAACGCCCTTCTACGACACGTCTGGTTACTCTTGTTGGTACATCTTACGTCTTTTCGTGCATAGACAAAGATGGAAGGTTCCCTGAAAGAACTCTGTAGTCATCGTAAGTTTGCTCTTGCGAATCACTGCGCTTTTTGGCACCAAACAGAAGAGTGATATAATAAGGAGAGGGGTGAGCAGTTTTGCAAAAAGCATAAATTTGGCGGGGGTTGTTTGTAACTTGGGGGGGTTAATGCTGAACATTTCAAAATTATTGCAATTAGTTACTAACATCGTGTAAGTGTAAGGTCAATAGTTCATTTTGACTTCCTTAGTTGTTAATGTTGATTCATTTGCGTTCATAGAGCCAATTTATTTTATTTACTTATCCTTTTTAAAGCTTTGAAATCTTTAGGTGAGTAAAATGGGGGGCTGGATTTTTTCAAAATTGCTTAGTTCGGGTGTCAATAAATGGAAATGGGTGAGGAAATTTTAAAAAATCTGCCACCAGGGGCCTCCGTATTATTCGGAACCAAAGAGAAAAAGCTTTAACTACTTCAATGGTAGAAACAATCTTTGCCAAAAGTCCTTGGAACACTAGTTAGTTCCAGAAGTTCTGATCACATCTAAATTCTCCTTACCGTATGAGCCAATAGCAAGTCTGACACGGTAAGGAGAATCTAGATGTGGTCAGAGCTCATAACCAATCAAAAATTTAGAACCTATGCCACCTACAATCTCTGCCAAAAGTCCTTGGAACACCAATTAATTAATGCATAATTTCTGATAAAAATGATTGTCTTATCCATGTCGAACGATTGAAATCCCTCCCCCCTAAAAACGATGTTGAATTAAGTGTATATTTATGGGAGAAAGGTCTGTAAGCATAGCGACTTTTTCTGTACCTGTCAGTGCTGTATATAAGAATATTGTTTTGAGGGGGAGAAGGGGATACTACTAAATGAGCAGCAGAAACATTGCCGACTATTCAGTACAACCTAATCCTGGATCTACTTTCTTGCAAGGCTGCAAACTTTGATGCGAGCCCGCAATATCTTGCCAGCGCACTAGGGCCGCGCACTTTCCAATATTGGACGCGCAAAATTAGTGAAGTAGTTTTATGGTAACGCATTTGAGGAAGCGAAAGTCAAACATTTTAGATTATTCACAAAAAATTCGAAATCTGATCCGCTCAAAAAATCCCGGGAATTCATCTCGGGCACGCACTTGTCTTCTTAAACATTTAAATTTTCCGCGTAGTAAACAGGCTTTCCATTCTGGCTTTCTTGCATTTTTGAGTGGGGTGGGAGGTGGCTTATGGCAATCCTTATATATGTGCTTTTCATATACTTTGTTGCATTTGCGGTAGAGCTTTTCAGTCGATATTGTTGCTCACGGTTCGCCCTTCCACGTCATGGAGGCCACCAATGCGTGTATCCTGCGTCAATTACGAGACGTTACGAGTTAATTATTAATACACACACTCTCGCTTTTCCATCATCCGATAGAAGCGATATGCTGTAAAATTACCAAACTATGAATCACTCAGACTGCACCCAGCTGTGAATGATCCCTGTGTAACGCGACGAAGCTATGCTACAGCCTCGTCATCATGCCCTTTGTCCAACAACAGCCTTCTTTTGAATGATAATTGTCTTTGTTACGAGGACAATGCCTACGTTTGAATAGACAGGTGGCTATCCCATATGTGGCACATGTACATATTATTACTAGATTAATAGCCCATCATCTTAGACATGAGCATGTTGCATTGTTTTACTATCACCTGCAAGCCATCTATAGCTAGCTTGTTGTTTGATAATTCGGATTGCTTTTGCCCGCTGTTACCCATCTTTCGTGGAAGAATTCATCGATCTTTTGGCCACTAGTCCAAGCACCTTTGCACTGAGCTGATCTATAGGCTGGATCGACCCTGCTGTTGACGCACCAGCGTTCATATTGAAGACTGTAAGCTGTACCGGATTTTGTTTGTAAAACGTTTTGTGTAGGTAAGTGCGCTCTTTTGCTGCTTGGTCAACATACTCATCAACATAAATCAACTTCTTTACTGAAGCTCGCTCGTCCGTTGAATTCAGTGAAAAGTACGGATATATACGCCTTAGTTTTTCCTGGGAATATAAACAGAAGCAGTATACACTTTTAAGAGCTTAAATATAACGGTCAGTTATTTCATGTTTCTTTTCATTAGTTGATATATTTACTAACGGAGTAAAGAATGTTCTTTGGCTTGTTATACATTGTTATGGAAAATCGTTATCATATCCTAAATTGGTCACCTGGCAGAAATCCAAAGCACCTTTCAAATTTAACCTATCTTTCGTGTTATCAATGGTATCCGAAGACCTCTTTCTGTATGTATGTGATTATATATTGAAATAGCCAGCCATGTATTGTTTTCTATAATACCTTGAATCTAAGGGCAGGTTGCAGATCTGTTATCAATCTCTATAAGAAAGGTGATCTTGTATTGTGTTCAGTTTTGATAGTGCATATCAGAAGTCGGTTGGAAGCTGTTTTGTTTCTATCAACGGGCATGTTTAGCTTTCAACCTTGATATATCAGCAGTTTCAGCCTTTACGTGGAAATTTGAGAGCGATATTGATAAGGATACATGCTAGAATCCCAGTCTAAACTGAGTGAATCCCACAGAACTTTTACCAAGCTTAGTTGATGCTCGTCTTTAAAGCTTCCAAAATGCCAGCTTTCTGTTGTGTACAATGCTTTATAGACTACAGGGATTAGAATTTTGATCCTAAACCTAGCAAAACAATTCATATCTTGTGAGTGTAGTGAAATTATGAAACAGCTTTTCAATTTTAAACTTAGCCAATCTACTGTCATGAATTTAGTTTGCTCCTTTTTGCTTCATTTCATTTCAACCTTATTTATGCAAGGCAACAGTTCACAGTTAATCTGATTGACAATTGGCCTTGTGAAACAAAAAAAGAAAAAGTCCAGTGCATTAGTGAGAATTGATTGGTTTAAATGCTTTCTTACAGTTTGGCTGTTTTGTGTATCAGGTCTTAACATGATTGCGAAATAATTAGGTGATTCATAGGTTTCATGCGTTCACATGATTACCAAAACAATCCGATACATTTAACAATCCGGTGTACCACACATTCGAAGCGGATTGATTGAACTCCGGAGAAAACGTCACAGTGAGTATTAGATTGTTTTGGAGCCGTGTCAACAGAATGTCTATCTAGTGCAAAAGGTAATCCGATGTGAAATGAATCTGGTATCATTTAGACGGGGCCTTCAGCTTTTTGACATGCTCTCCTTTCATTATTTTTCAGTAGGATCAAGGGTGACACTAAAAGGGTATGGGGGTGCGACACCCCAACGAATTGCACATCGTAAATTTACTCGGCAGATTTGAGACTTTCAGCTGTCTACTCGGCAGACAAAGTGTACACGGTTTAAAAATTGCTCGTTTTGAACAGAGTTAAATTCACAGTTTGCATTTCCTACTTGACAACTTGAAGCCCGACACTCCCCCAAGAACTTTTCCTAAATGCCCCCCCCTGAGTGGGATACCGTAAATCTTCGAATTAGCTCCCTGGGGGCTTAATTAATTTCTGAATTTTTGCATGGGACTTATTTGAAGGGGGCTTATGCGAGGGGCGGCTTACAAATTTTCTCGGTAGTTGGTCATATTCCAGTTGAAATTTTTCTACTTGTAAGCTATTTATTCGATGCTACACACACAAGCAATTGGATGTTTTTTAAAGGACAGGTGAATTTTCGTTAATGAATGGCTGCTTTTTATTTCCTAGCTCTATAAAGCACTAACAGAATCCCAAATAGGTACAGTCACATGCTTGGATGGCGGCTTCTTCAAGGGAGGGGCTTATTAACAATTTGTGGCTCTAGGGTAGGGGGGTTATTCGAAGGGGCGCTAATTCGAGGATTTACGGTACACAATAAATAGCAAATATCCATGAAGCATGGAACGTTTTCATTTAATATTTAAACAAGAGCAAATGTTTTCAGCAAGATAAAAATGTTTAATTACAATAAAAGGAAAAACAGACAAAAATTCAAATGATAAGAGATGCTGCTCTACCAATTGGTCTTCGTGGTTGGACCTTGAAGGTTCAGAAGGTATTCTCTAAGATGTTTCTGAATCCAGCAAGTGACTCTTGTTCTCGAATATTGTCAGGAATTTTATTCCACTTTTTGGCACCATAGAAGTAAAAGCATCTCTGTGAATACTCTAGCCACACTTGCGTTGTTTAGAAGTACACAGATTTGAGGAAATGCTAGGAGAGGAATTTGCAGAATCGCCAAACTGTTGAGAAAAAGTACAGCAGGCAGTAGTACAGAAAGGCTTTCTCGTTCTTTCGACAGTGAAATGTGCTGATGGCATTGTGTTTTCCACCACATTTGTTGATCAGCTAGCTTTCACTCACTAGGAATATTCTTAGATCCCTTTAATCCTTCTTTAGCATTCAACTAATCTTTTCTTTAATCCATGTATGTAAGCATCTGTACAGATATAATAACCTGTTCACGTGGCGAGAGTTTCACTGGCATTTTCCCGCTTTGCCGAGAAAAATATGACCACGTGATAGATTCTCAGCTTATTTTCACAGCAACGTAGCACAACACAAGTTTTTCAACAGCAGAGCCTACGTCTTTTTAACTCATTTTCACTTTATGCGATAGCTTGGAGTCGATTTGACTGCTTTATTTAGGTGTTTTCTCAAGTGCAGCCTGCAACATCTGTGCTTGCAGCCATTTTGAATTGTATCGTTTTTCTCGCTGTACTAAAGAATTGTGTCGCTAAAGGAACGTGTTTCTTGGCCTAGGCGGAATCCCGGCAATACTCTGCAAAGATTTTCGCCTGCCGAGAACATATTTCTTATCGAACGCTTTCGTTGTTTTCTGTGGTTACGAGATATGAAGCACAATCTTGATTGACCAAGACTCCTACTTCACCACCCGGGAAACATTCAATGAAGACGCTCCACGTTTTAGCTAGCTCTAAGCACCCTTCGATTTACCATAGAAGCGGAGCTGCGTAGGAAAATTAGTGTTTGTAGAAGCCGCGTGTACAGGATTAAGAGTCCTTGCCACATACTGCACGGATAACTATTCTTTCGCAACCGTTGACTTCAATGCCTTCAAATCCTCTGTGCTATCTTCTACCTTCATTGCTAGGTATCCCTTCGCTTCCCTTAAGCTAGTACCGTCTTCGTAGAGCCCTTATAGCATTCAAATTGCAAAGTCTAGAACTTCATAAGTTAGTGATGAAGGAAAGCTAGGATGATAGCGAATTTAATGCTCTCGCTGAGGAACAGCGAGTACTAAGCGTGACATAATAATTAAGCCTTTATTTAGATATTTTACAGCTTTTAGCAAATTGAGAAAAATGTTATTCGAAAAAAAGCGCAAGCAAAGGAGCTTACGCGCGCGATCAACAGCGCGCGCCTAATTTACTCCTTGAAAGGTTTGGTGTTCCAATCTAACGACGTGTTTAAACTATCCAACATTTCACCCAACATTTACCCAACATTGATGTTGAGTGAAATGTTGGATCGTTTGAACACCATGTTGGATCACCCAACATTTGACATTTCCGATGTTGGGTGAAGTTTGATTCTAGTCAAAAATGTTGGGTGACGGTAGCCAACAATTCCATTGTTTTCAAATGTTGGATGAAATGTTGGGTCGTTTGAACACCTCAGCCAACATTGTTGGCATTTCGCATGCGTTCTCCCTTAAAAAATCACGCGCTATTTGTATTTTGATCATAGTTCCGAGTCTCAAACGCACAGCTCCTTCACAGCGTATTCAAATCATAACCTCCATAGAAATATTGGATGAAATGTTGGATGATATGTTGGTCGAAATGTTGGATCGTTTAAACAGGCTTTAATGTTGCTGCAATACTGATGATTATTACATTGATTTTGTTTTGGTATTTACCCTGTACTAATAATTTTTGCAGATAGCTAGTTGTACGCTACCTTAGCAGAGATATATATGGTTGTATGTTAGCAATATATTGAATTACAAGAAGTTTAAACAATCATTATTATTGTTATTATTATTATAGTACTTTTTTGTTTTTAGTAAGGAATATCAAGGAAAGGCCGTAGGGCCTATAACAGAGCCCCGACAAAGGAAGTTAAGTAGAGAGGGAGATAAGATCAAGTTTGTACTGCTTGTAGATTAAGTTTTCCACTATCGATTATCCTGTTCCAGTTCATTCTTCTTTGTGACAAAGTAAGACGTCAATAAAGTTTTGAATATAATCCTTTGAATTTCAGACGTAGTTACACCTACGATATTTAAAAATAAGTTAAGAATAATCTAAGGCTTAAAATCGAATAAAATTTAAGAATATTAAGGAGGCTCAGCGACATTCTTATAAAATAGTTTGTATCTTCTGTCCCAACCTCGTTTGTAAATAATAACCGATCCTTCATCTTCAGTCCCAGTGCTTTTCAGGGCGCTCAATTCTTTTAATGTGTTTATTTTTTACCACTCCATTAAAGGCTTTGGTGTTTGCTTTGTTTACATGTGCCTTCAAATGAAGCGAAAATGGCCTTAAAATATTTGAATAGGTACTAGAAGTGAGTAAACTTTGCTCTCATTCTTGAGCCTGCTATAAGCCATGAATTAGTGTTGATCAAAGCTGATGTTAGCTGGGATGCTTTTTTGAGCGATCATTTTCTTCTGTGTATACACGGTGGTTGTTGTTTTTTTTATAAGAAACTAGGATCAGCTCCTAGTACTAAAAGTTTCTCAATTTGACGTAAAAGTTTTAGTATTCTAGTACTAAGAGTTTCTTAATTAGCTTCTTGTTTTCGAGACCTGGGCTCACCCTATTGTTTTAAAGTCGAACATTTCTGGGTGGATATAACCGCTAACGTCACGAAAAATGCCCAAGCAGATCAAAATAACAAATTGTAGTCTTTTCCAAGCAAAAGTCATACAACTTAATGAGTAGAAGTAGGTCAATGCATCCTTTTTTAACAAATTGATATTGTACAGCTGAGCAAAGTTCTAGAGTTTCTTAATTTTTTGACCAGCGTTCATTCATTCATTAATTCATGTGGTGCTATCTGCTCGCAGCAGGTCAGCAGTCATGGCTCTCCATAAAGTCCAGTCTTGTGCATCTCTCACGCATTCTGCGTATGATCTTTTGTTGGTCCACCCCTTGATATCGTCCATCCACATTCTCCTTGGTCTTCCTCGCTGCCTTTTGCCGTCCACTTTTCCTTCAAGTAACAATCTTTGTAAGGAGCTTTTACGAATTATGTGACCAAAATACTGCAGTTTTCTCTTCATAATGATATTTAATAAACTTCTCCACGTACTCGTACACGAAACGACCTGCGTGCTCGTGTCTTATAAGCAAGTTTCTTATAAGCACAACGTGTACCCTTTGACACCGAATAGTAGGGGGGGGGCAGATGGCAAATTTTTTCAAATTTCATCACTCATTTTCATTTATCAACACCCCTCCCCCAACTAAACAATTTTGAAAATAATCCAATCTTCCATTTTACTAACCTAAAGATTTCAAAGTTTGTAAAAGGATAAGTAAGTAAAACAGATTGGCTTTGTGAAGAGAAATCAAGATTAACAGCTAAGGCAATCAAAATAAGCTATATACCTTATACATACACAAAGTTGACTGCAATATTAATAATTTTGAAATGTTTAAGTCCCCATACCGTCTATTGAACGTTTTCCTATATATGTGAATGTAGGTTAGTTGTAACGTCTCTAATGTTATATGACCCAGTTCGTAGTCTTCGGTTGTGGAGCACCTTTTCTAGTAATTCTGACCATGCGATTTTTCTACGAATACCGTATTTCTCCTCCTATAAGCCATCCCCCTGCGTATATGCCCTCCACAGATAAGCCCACCTTTTCCCTGACACATGCTCTACCCCACGTATAAGCTCCTTCGCAGGTAAGTCCTATAGGAGTACTCCTGCGATCGAAACAAAGAGTAGATACACGAATAGTATTGTACCCTTCTTATCGTGCCTCTGACGTCCTTTTGTGCAGTTTTCCCGCTATGGAGAATGTAAGTACAAGGTATCTCAAGGCCGCTACTTGGACTTTAAGGCTGAAAGTAATGGCAGCAGGAGCGGATCCTGGGGGGAGTCCTGTCCCCCAAACGGCAATGTTTCCTATACCAAGCAATAGTGTTAAGGAACTTTTCACTTGAAAAAGACAATTAATACCCCCCAAAATCCCGCTCTGGAGTCACCCCTGAATGGCAGGGGGAATATTGGCAGTGGAGTATTGGCAGTGGGAGTAGCGATCCGAAGTAGTCATTATCTAGATCTTGTCACAGCTAATATTACAGAATCTTTACGCATTGTATAAGCCCCCCTGCGGATACGTCCCCCCCGCAGATAGGCCCATCACAAAAGCCTTACGTACTCAGATAAACCCTGAGCTTATAGGCGGAGAAATGCGGTATTCCAAATCTCCCTATGGGTTAATCGTGAATTAGATGTTAAGCATTGTTTGCACTCCTTTTGTGAAATTTTGTCTCAATCTCTGCTCAATCAATCAATTATAAGGAAAATTTTTTAAAGAAGACTAGATTGAGCTGTGGCGAAAAATATCTTGAGAACAATTTTGACTTATATTTCCGGAAATGAGACCTTTTGTCAGATGTAACATTAATCTCCATGTCTGATAAGAAATTGGAATGGAACTTATAACATTTTTCACAAGGGGAGGTCCTCGTGCAACATAGCCTCACAGTGACAGCTTTTCAATTAGTTTGCAAGCTGTTAAAATTAGTGAACTCGAAAGTTATTGTTACTGAGGTTGCAATTTCTTCAGTAATTGCAAACGAGATTAGAATGTTAAAATTTGTAGCTAGTGGTTTCATAGTCATGCAATAGTTCTGCATTGTTCTACAGTTGGTTTTTTCAGCAGGTGAATCAATCTGTGTGAAATCAATGTTTATCTGGCTACCACTCCTCTCTTACAATTATCACCGTATGAAATGATTTTAATTTCCAGAGCCAAAGAGAAAGCATTCAACATAGGTGATATGTGAATTTTTGGCGGACCTAGGTGGGATGTGTAGTTTTGTTGAGCCTAGATGGAATGGAAAGTTTTAGTGGGCCTAGATGGAATAGGTGTTTTTGATGGGCCTAGGTGGAATAGGTAGTTTTGGTGAATTTAGATGGAATGGAAAGCTTTGCTAGCTATAGCTGAAATAATTAGTTTCTTGGACCTTGTATAAAGACAGCCAATGTGCTGTCTAATCATATTGCGACAATTTGAATTCAATGCCGTGTAAATGGCGCCCATGTCTTACCCTGGAATAGTTATCATGGATGCCGAGCACTTTCCCTTGGTTGTCAGATATCCAGATTTGGAGGGCATTGCCCCCTGTAGGTACGTGCCTGGCCTGTACAAGGGCTACTTTTATGGCCTAGCGATCAGGGGGCGTAACTAGCATGCTTTCATTTGGGGGGTGTCAAAGGTTTTTGCCCTGCAGAAATGAATTGTACCCTGCGAAGAATTCATCCATAATATGATAACAGATGGTAACAGAGCACCCTTGTAGTGGTAATGAATATAAGATAAACCTCATGTGTACCAATGGTGAAATCCTCATTTGATTGACACCAAAATATACTTGTTTCATGTAGAATGTGATGTGCAGAGATGTAGTTACTGACTTGATTGTTCGCTATGATAGCACTAAAAACAAGCCCCAAATTTGTGTTGGAAATGGAAGCATGCAGGCCATATCATTAGACGAAACAGAAAAGGCCTGTCTTGTCATAGAGAAACGGGAGGAAAATGGGGGTCTGGGGATGAATATATAAGAAAAATTGTTGAACCACGCCCTTTTGGAACATGGGAGAACGTTGTTGTCATTATTGATATTTGTGCTCCGAAGGAAAACTGGTCCTCTAACCTGGAAACCAAATTTCATTTCATTTCAAGTATTTTAGGAGGGTGGCTCTTCAGCAGTGCTGGTTTCAAGGGGCCCTCCATAGCATACATTACAAAATAGACATAATATATCTAAAATCAAATAAAGTGAACCTAGAACGGTCCTGAAAACGTTAACTAAAATGGATATTAACGATAAAAAAATACTGCATCAGAAAAAGAAGAATCAAGATTTAAAATGAGTATATGCTATATACATTTTAAAAAAATAGTGAGGGATGATACCAGCTTTCCCGCAACAGAGAAGCCATTCCAAGTCTTAGCACCTCTGAAAGAGAAACAATTTTGGCCAGTTTTTGAGCTTTTCTTAGGTAGTCTCAAATCAGTTAGTATGTTTCTTAAGCACCTTGGCGTGAGCTGGGATGCCCTAGTGAACAAATTACACATATATTGAGGGGGCTAATTCATGGAGGGATTTATAAACCATGATATTAGTCTCACTAGTGATTAACTGATCTATGGTCTTCCAGCCAAGCTCTTTAATAATTGGCTTGCAAGGGGTGTCAAAACTACTGCCAGTTACAATTCGGGCAGCACGGTTCTGCAACTTCTTCAACTGATTATTCTCAGTGACACCAGTACACCCCCATACTAAACAACAGTAGCGAAAATGTGGTTCAATAATCCCTGTGTATGAGGTCCTACGTGTCTCTTCTGATAGAAATTGCTTAGCGTGCCTTAAAAACCTAAGTGCTTTTGAGACCTTAGACGACGTGACCTTATTATGCTCCTTCCAATCCAGGGAATCATCTATCTGAACACTAAGATATTTAGTTTTTTGAACAGCCTCAAATTCATCTACCTGAATCTTTAACCTTAAAGATTCATTGTTGCTTTTTAGGGCTTTTAGCTTAGGTTTTGTAGAAATAAACATGGAATGACTTTTCATGACATTAAGTGAAAGCTTATTGCCTTTTAACCAGTTATCAACATGCGTAAGATCTCCATTGATGGCCTCATTTAGCAGATAGATATTGCTAGACTGGTGTTGAAGGCACGTATCATCAGCAAACATGGACATCCTTGAATTTTGGACAGCCCTTGGTAGATCATTGATGTAAATAAGAAATAAAAGAGGTCCAAGACATGAGCCCTGAGGTACACCAATCTTCATTTCCTGGATTGACGAGTCAACACCATAACCCTTGTAAATTGCTTACGATTGGAGAGATAGGATTTAAACCACGCTAAATCCCGACCTTGAATACCATAGTATTCCAGCTTTTGGCAAAGGATATCATGGTCGACAGTGTCGAAAGCCTTTTTGAAGTCAATGAACACTACCCCTATTAACTTTCCTAGATCCGTCCCATTATACCAGTCATCAGTGCTCTTAACTACACTCATTACAGTAGAATGAAGGCGCAAAAAACCCTGATTGCTCATAAGAGAAAGAACCATTATCATTCATGTGTTAGTATAGTTGGTTGGCAATAAGCTTTTCAAGGAGCCTTGCGGTGCCTTGTAGAACAGAAATTGGGCGATAATTCGACATTTCAGCCTTACCAAGATTGTTGTAACCCTGGCACATTTCCACAGGTCTGGAAACTGGCTTGTTTCAATTGACGTATTAAATAAATCAGCCAATGACTTTTCAATAAAAGGCATGGCTAGCTTTAAGAAGTAGCAGGAAATGTTGTCCTTCCCAAAGCACTTAGTAGTTTTGATTTTGGCAATTGCATCTCTGATCTCTTTTACCGTAAGTGTTAGGTGTTAATGATAAATAGGACCAAGATGCGAGTACGCTACGTTGACCATCATTTTGGTGTCGTATGCCTGTAGTCCAACGCTAGAAACAGAATCTCACGCTAGTGTGCTGAGGGAAAGATAATTCAAGTCGGAAAGTGCACTGGAATTTATACGCGACACGACTCTTGATATCATCATTGCCCTGCGAATTGCTCTCTTTTACCTGTTAGGGGGGTGTAGCAGCCCACCGTAATTTAGTCCCCTGAATGCTTGGATAATTAGTATAGTGATGGCTGAGTCTCCCCTCACCATCAAGTAAATTAAAGTCATTTTCATCGCTGGCATAGGGCGTGATTGATTTAAAATCATTTATTATTGATGCAGTGTTAGCTTTGTTAGTTTTAGACGCTGCATTGGCGGTCAGAATTTTGTAAACAAACTCGTTAATGTATTCAAATCTGTCCTTTCACACAGTAGTAGGCGTGATGCAGAATCCATTTTCCACAAGCTATGGTGCCACTGAATGATCTGTAGACTTGAGAATGTTTCTTGCACTTGCAACATCTGTTTGCCAACTCTGCTCACTGCAGAAGATACTAAACAGGGCATTTTACATTATTGAGTCAGCTCCAGTTAAGAATAAGCTACCAGCCAAGCGATTAAGCGTTTCATATTAAGATTTTCATATATGACAGGCCCATAATGGTACACAAGATTCTCAAGAAAAGGTGTCCAGAAAATTGTAATGAAAAGCTTACGAGGAGAACTCAGATCTCAAAATGCAAAACTCGTAGAATAAATGATCTCCAGATACGAAAACCACGCTTAGAAATCTCATTAAAATGCTCTTTGTACTCCGGTGCTAAGGTCTGGAATGATATCCCAAACGCCATTGGAAATGTGGAATCTACTCACTTCTTCAAGTACAAAATGAAAATCCACCTCTTGGGGAAATGAATGAAACCAATACAAAAATAGTATATCCCCTAACGTTACCTCCTGGTTGATCAGTTTAAATACCCCTTTATTTATTTACGTAATTTTTTTGTTATTTATTTAACGTCCTATGTAAATACCTTTATCTATTTATGCGACAACTGAAGGAGTATCATGATGATAATAATAATTTTTATCTACCCTCAGGGGTGATTTTTTGGGGACACAGCCCCCCTAAATTTTTGTACTAATCTTGGTTTTCAAATTGCATTGACCTTGCTTCTAATGTTTTGTATTGTATTGCTTTGATGAATTTCCTCACCGCTATATGGCTATTGAGATCTTTGTTGATTTTGGCAAAACTATATCACAATTAGACTGAATTATCATATCTCCATCCTCAAAAATATGGGCGTGGCTATAAATGGGCCACACCCATTTTATCAAACTGCACCTAGAACCCCTTGTCAAAATTTTTTGAAATCACCCCTGTCTAAACCTATAGGCCTAGCACTGGATAGCATTTCCGATAGATTTACGTTCCATCAATGTAATTGGCAAAATACCATGGCTGCTAAATGGCATGTGTCTCTAGGTGTGGCATAGCGTACACCTGTGACCACCTGTTAGCAGGGGAGGATTATACTCTTGCATCATTGTGATAGATGTTAACCTATAAATAGGTGCAATAGCTGAGAACGCCTCTATCAGTAATCTTATCGTAGGTATCTAGAACGACTATTTGAATAGCATAATTGATGGCCTTTCTAAAGAACTGCCCGCGAAAGCGCCCGAGTCATAATTTAATTCAGGTAAATGTATTACACACTCTCTACTCTTGTAGTGGATGTTATTTGTGCACGAAAAGCACTCGAACATGTATACATTTGACCCCGTTTTATGGGTTCGGATCCAAAACTATTCGGATTGTATTGAATGCGATCGCTGCCCGACCCCTTGTAGACGGATCAGAAAGAGATTGTTATTATATTGTTTGCACAAAGTTGAAAGTTTTCGGATAGCGAGAACGATCCATAAGTATCCTCTATTGAATGTGATCCTAAAGCATTTCAATAGAAGATCGGAAAGTATGTGAATCACACGGTCCTGCGTAGGTGCAAAGCCTTGCAGTTCCATTATCAATCCGGATAATCAAGGATCCGATACCAGGTAAAAGGGGTTATAGAGCAGAATGTAATGGTTGCCAGTTTGACCTAACGAAATTTGGATATTCCAAGTGTGTTGATGGGTATAGGCCAACTATTGATATGCAAGGTAGAAGCCTTTCTAACCATCATTTCGGCAAATATTTTGATGTCATCGTTTCACTATACTTAGGCCCGCTCATTCGGTAGTTATTGCTTAACTTTCACGATCGCGGGAGAGCCTTTGTGCATGCTACCGATTCGCTGATAGTCATTCTTGTTAACGTAGCCGAAGGAGGTCTTTCTAGTTCTTTCCAAAATTTTGTGTTTGTGAAGCTAGAGGTTTCTTTAAAGGTAACTTTCTGAAGTTTTTTTTTAAAGCGTAGCTTTATGAAGCTGTTTCGTCATTCGAAGTATCTTTCGTTTTCATGTTATTAGGTTGTCTTAGTCGAGTCTCTAGTGATCGATGTCACTAAATGGGTGCCGCTCATTTCTTCATTTCTTCTCATATTAAGTTAATTATGCAGGGTAGAGTATGCAGCTAAAAACAGATTTTTATACTGCCCTGAAAAAAAACTAAACAATCTAGTTAAATTCATATAAAAAGAAGAAATTATACTAAGAACTTCATACAGTAATACAAGCAGAAACGAAAATTAAAAAGTAATGAAGTTAGCGAAAGGATTCTCTGCTGATAATTGATTTTGAGTTTGTGCTTTTTTGACATTAGCACTTAGGTTGTTCCAGAGTCGTGCTCTTCTGTAAGAGAAGCATTTCTGACGATTGTAAGTTTTTAGGAGAGGCAATTTAGATCAGTCATAGTATTTCGGAGCTCCCTGTTGGTATTTTGATATAACCTTTCGAAAAAGCTCGAAAAGTAGGTGGATTCTTAATTAGTTATTGACCGATACAGCATCTTCAAGTAAGCGTCGAAATATTGAAATCTATACAGAATTCACCCAGTAGGTGTCTCCGTATGCAGTCAATAGCCGGGATTCCTGCCCTTGATAATAATTTCGGCATGCCTACGTTATCATAACTACCCAACAGTGGTTGAATACTTGTCAATGCGTATTTGCTTCCTTCCCACCTGTTTGTTTCACAAATAATGCAGTTTTGCTCAGCTGAATTCAACAATTGAGGTCTTTTCAGCATCTATTTACAAAGCTTTGCTTACTTTCCTGTAAATCTTTGCTTTATTGCTCGCCGTGCTACTTGTGGTGTTGAGTAGTACATCTACCGATGAACACTTACATCAACAAAACGGGTGGGAAAGTGGAATAAGTAGCTACGTAGGAGTAGGGACAAAACTTGAGGGGGTATAGGGATGAGTCATCCTCCAAACTTTGAATTTTGCCACTTCGCAGGACAGCGCACTGTATTTCTGCAGGGCAACTTACAGGACCCAGGGCGTTTGGATCAACTATTATTGTTTAAAAAACAAGGTCACAGAAAAAATATGCTGAAGTTACGTCCTTGCGCAGGAATTTGTCTCCTGTCTGTACATCCTACCAGGGTGCATTCCAAGTAAACTGCACGCCGAGGGTGCGCCTGTGCAGCACGAGCCCATGCCAGTAACAGCAGGGATCGCTTCCCATCCAATTTCACAAGTCAACTACTCAAGAATTTACATATGCCAAAATTTTTTCCGTTATTTTTCACACCGAACGCCGAAGATCTTCGGGCCTAAGTGCGGAGTCCCTTCGGATATCCTATGTATCTAGTTTTCGGCCTTTGTAGAGTCTGGCCACCGGTGGAAATGACGAATCTTTCACGAATTATCATTATGAACACTTTGTACATTTAGCTACTAAACCGTTGCAATTAATACATGGTTATAAACGTGATAAAAAATGGGAATCAAGAATTTAGTATATACATGCTGCATGGGTGCTGCTCTTCCAGGGGGTCCAAGGAGCGAGTCTGCTAAGTATGATAGAACTAGGGTGCGAAACAGAACTCCGAGAAGAATTTGTGGATCAAACCTTATCATCCTGGAGCCATATTGGTACACATTAAGGCTCTTTCAGTGAAGCACAGGGTTTTACTGCTCTCAGTCTGCTGTTGCTGTAATAAGAGATGAACGGATCAAAGCTTCTCTCTTAGAAGCTAAGGCCTGAATACAAAGTTCATTGTCATCCATTTGAGCTTCATTACAGTTTTGGGGTGGCTACGGTTTTTGTGCATGAGACAGTGGAAAGCTCTTGGTTGTTTCGGTAAAAGTGATACGTCACTTCCACTTCGGTACTGTAAGGCTTCGTCCTCTGTTGAGTATTCTGTGGAAGGGAAGAGAGGAATGCACTTTTTGAGGGGGCGTGGGGGTGTAATGCCCGCGATTTGGACGAAACTGCAACAGAGTTGGTCGTGATGCAAGAGAGTTAGCATTCTGTTGCTCACAGTGTTTCCTTGGCCCTTATTTAGTAAAGCCCTGGCTAATCGACTCGATTTTTCACTCGACTTTTTACTCACCAAAAAGCGAGGTATAAGTCAAGCTTTTGGCCACCTTGTTGAGTGAGTCGAGTGGAATCGAGTGATGTTGAGTGAAGGGTGATCTTTGTCAATAGAATCGAGCAAAAGGATCGTTATTGAGTGAAAATCAACTCGTTGGGCCACCTTGTCGAGGAAGTCGAGTGAAAACATGTGCAGTAGCGTCTCATTGGGCGGGCAAATATTTGTAATTGTAAATATGTTTTAGCTGATGTGCGTTGCGGAAATATGAGTAATGTCGAGAGAAAAGTCAAGAGAAATTTCGAGTGAAAGATCGAGTCGTTTTGGCCACATATGCTCGACTACCCTCAACTTTGAGATCAATTGTTGAGGAAAAAATCGAGTGAAAAATCGAGTCGTTTGGCCAGGACCTAACAGTTGGCCAGATGTTTGCAAAACACCTCACCAAAGAAATTGTCTAGGCACGTCTGTGAGGGAGAAAAACTAGTGTTCTACTTTGAAGAACGCCCTAAACTCAAGCTGGAGAACTTTAGATCAAAGAGTCCAGGGTTCGTTGTGCCACTTAGTTGCAAAGTCATTGCCTTTAATTCAATGTAAGGCCTTCGATCCAATTATTAGTAGCCTCTAGCTGTTGTATCACTTGCTTCGGCTGACTATTTGACACCGAATTGTAGGAGTGTATAATAAGGAGGGGGTTAGGGGTTCACTGTTCAATAGACGGTATGGGGACCCAAACATTTCAAAATTATTGTAATTAGTTATTAACATTGTTTAAGTATAAGGTAAATAGTTTGTTTTGATTTCCTTAGTTGTTAATGTTGATTTGCATTCACAAAGCCAATTTATTTTCTTTACCTATTTATTTTAAAACTTTGAAATCTTTAGGTTAGTAAAATAGGGGGGTTGAATTTTTTCGAAATTGCTTGGTTGGAGTGTAGTGTTCAATAAATTGAATTGGGTGGTGAAATTTTCAAAAATCTGCATTCGAGGGCGTGGCCGCTCTTCTATTTGTTGCCAAAGAGCACCTCAGCAGATCTTTAGTTGATCTTTCTTTTTATCTCCTTAATCGCCATATTGTGAATCTGTTGATCTGCCTTGTTGAATCAATAGTGTTTTCTCCTCAGCTGTCTCTTCATAGCAATTTCCTCCAGCAAATTGCCATCTACTTCTAGGAGTTATTAGCAGGGCATTAATAATAACAAACGTTGCACGTAATTGCAATCGCGTTATTCGAAGGATTTAGGTTTTGTATTCCTAATTGTATTATGTAAACTATTTTTCATACGAAGCACCTGTTTTATGAATGGAAATACGACTTTTCATAGGAATCATTAAGCCTTAAAACTCAAAGTCTCGTAATTTGGGGTCTGAGCTGGCAATACAGGCTTTTTTTATATAAGAAAATGGTTTATAAGAAACCTAGTACTAAGCTGCCTAAAGTTTAAGAAACTTTTAGAAATAAAACGAAAGAGCTAAGAAACTTTAGAAGAATTCAAGTTTTTTTATAAGAAAAAAGTTTATAAGAAAATGATGCTCAAATCGTCAAAATCTTAAGAAAATTGCAAGAAAATCGCGAGGCTCAATATCCAAAATTAAGTGTCTTTATAGGCCAAAAATCGGTATTTCGTCGTTATTGCATTCAAAGTGTTGAAGATGGAATTCAAATTTGAGTATACAATATTATTAATGAAAGTGTAGACCATTTTAGCCAGTTTATTTCAGTAAAAGTTAAGAAAAATTAAGAAAGTCTCTGGCAGAATTTCGGGAAAAGTTAAGAAAATTGAGGCTCAGGCAGAATAATGGTTTTTTTATAAAAAAAGAACGTGTACCACATTGAACTAGTTACCTAGTTCATGGTAAAGCTGAGCCGAAATAATGTGAACATTACACTGCTTTAGAATTTAACTTCCACTTATGCATTTTTTTAATGCTACTGTTTGTTTTGTTTATATTTTCATTACAATTTTGTTCCTTAAATTAAGAAACTTTAAAAGAAGCTTTTAGAACTGGAATTTGGCCAAAAATTAAGAAATTTTTCGTACTAGACCTTGAGTAGGTTTCTTATAGAGGAAAACATAAAAGTTTCTTTTAGTTTATTATTGTTTTCATGAGCAACTCAGATACGCGTAGGAGGCAGGGGGCAGGGGGGCTGCAGTTCCCCAAGTTGGGCAGAAATCCGTTTCACTCGGACACATTTTCTGTAAGAACAATATTAACTTCAGGCAACTTCTCTGCCTGCTCTCCAGCTCTATTTGATATTTCGGACAGAAAATGTACAGCTCCTCCTAGATTTGACGTCCTCCTTCGCCCATGAAAGCAATTCAGATGTAGTTGGTCGGAAATGCTGAGAGGATTGCACGATTTGAAAAAATTGAAAATGCCACCTTTTCAGGTCGTAAACACTATTCACCGTCCGAAGCTGTTTTGGCACAAATCTATGGATTATCAGCACTATTGGACTTCGTATTGCAGTTGTTAATCTTATATTTTTTATATTACTTCTATGGTAGCCTAATTTTGGTGTTATACCGGAGTGATGACCCAGTGGTAGAGCGTCTGCCTCACAACCGGTAGGTCGTAGGTTCGAGCCCCGGCCGAGTCATACCAAAAATGGTACTCACTGCCTTCTCGTCTGGCGCTCGACATATGAGAATGGAGTGGGAAAGTTAAACTCGCGGAGCTACCAGTGGACCAGCTCCCCGCTGTAGCTTTCACTGCATTCGCAGACGCATGGCCTAGGGCTATAGAAAAGGAGATAGGCGCCGCCCTATGCTCCATTGGTGGGGAAAGGACTTGAATTTCCGTGTTATTGCAGTTAAGGTGCTTCGAATATCAAGTCTATAGCTGAATGGATTTTCTGGTTAAATAAGATCAGATAAATAGCGACAAAAATGTACCCAGCAACATGAAAGGTATATTTCATGATACTTCTAACGAAACATAAATAGGTTCTTGAGAAATACAGTGTTATTTTGCTTTTACAAAATGAGGAAGGTTCATGTAAAGAATTCGCAGACGAGGAAAGTTTGACATTTTCTAAAATTACATACTTTCAACTTATGATGGTTGTTGAGTATTTCATGTAGTGCTGCAGTACCCAAGATAGCTGAACTGGATTGAGTGGTCATGGATAGAAAATAAACGAGTAAAGTTGGCAGCTTAGTGCACTTATTGAGGAACAATACCACCCTGCCTCCACTGCGTAAGAGCTTGGGTGTTGCGAAATTCTTAAAAACCAGCGTATACTTGCGCTGAAGGAGTATGGGAGTAGGACAAAGTTTGGTTTGGTTCAGCTATGCTTACAATTTCTTGGTTTTTTGTAGCACTGGAAACCCGTCAACATATGACAAAGCCAAAAAGTTTCCCCCATGATATTTTGCTACCTGATGATAACCTGCACTTTTTGTGGTTAGATTCAGAGCGGCTGACCTTGGGAATTCATCTGACCCAATTTACATCAGCATCTGGACTATTAAATTGTATAAATTGATAAAACATGGCGGAGACTTTCAGTTTAGATAAATCATTATCAAATTAATTTAATAGTTTCTGCTCACTAACCGCCTGCTACCACCCACAGACTGCACGTGTAACGTCGGTGCTAAACTCAGACACGGTTTTTTTTATAAGAAACCCAGCTCAAGGCCCAGTACTAAAAGTTTCTTAATTTTTACCACATTTTAGTTTTTAAAGTTTCGTAAAAGTTTCTTAATTTAGCGAACTAAATTGCTGTGAAAGTGTATGCAGAACATGAAGGTAGCAAACTATTTGTCCTATAACAAAATGCGTCAATGCGAGGTGTAATTCTAAAGCAATGTCACATTCACATTGTTTTGGTACAGCTTTGCGCTGAACCAGGTAACGATTTAAGTATGTTACTTTGTGAAAAGTTTCTTAGCTCTTTCCTTGTACACTTTTTTTTATAAGAAAAAAGTTTATAAGAAAATGAGGCTCTAATTGTCAAACTCTTAAGAAAATCGTAATAAAATCACCAGGCTCAATTTCCACAATTTAGTGTTTTTATTGGCCCAAAAATGGATATTTCGTAGGTATTGCATTCAAAATGTTAAAGATTGAATTCAAATTCAAGCATACAATATTAATAACGAAAGTGCAAACCATTTTAGTCAGTTTATTTTAGTAACAGTTAAGAAAAATTTAAGAAAATCTCAGCCTCAATTTCGGGAAAAGTTAAGAAAATTGAGGCTCAGGCAAAGTTATGGTTTTCTTATAAAAAAAGTGTAGTTCTAGAAGTTTCTTAAATTTTGGGCTGTCTAGTACTAGGTTCCTTGTAAAGTTGTTTCTTATAAAAAATCGTGTATTGTATTTGATAGCCTTATTGTGACTATAGCAATGTATCCTAGTGTCCAGTTCCTCACAGCCGTATCCCTTTTGCAGCACCGACAGACATAATATACTATTGTAATGTTACTATTGAAAACAAAGATGAAAGTCGTGTTGGGGTTTGTTGCCTCTCAGGTGTAGCGTCTATTTTGTCAACTCAATCTCATTCATGATCGTTGTCTTACGCAGGGGCGGACTGTCCGGTTAGGCCATTTGGATGAATGTCCGAAGGACCGGCTGCTAGAAGTGGAGAAAACGTTAAATTCTGAATTTGACTAACCGTATAATGTACATAGGAAAGAACTGACATTAAAGTTGCAGATTTATCAGAAAATTACAGCCTTTTTCAGTATCTGCCTGTCGATTTTCGCCTTCTTCAGCCAGTCCGCCCTTGGTCTTACGAGGCAACTACTATGAATTGTTAGAATAATTTATTTCAGAATAGCATCCAGGGACGTAGGAAGCATTCAGAACATGGGGGCACACATCTTCAGGGGGCACCCTTCCACGCAACAAGAGGGAACTCTGTAAGATGCAATGCGAAACTTTGCATACAAATTTGTGACAACAGGGGTAAGTGCCCGCTCTGTCCCTGGGTTCCTACATCTTAGATTGCATCTAAGGCGAGGACGTCTAAAGCTTTTGCAGCCAAGGCCTAATACAGAACGATAAGCAACGGGCCGGGCCGGGCCACACGCTATAAGTAGTATATGAAGTCAATAACATTGCCCACAATGGTAGGAGTGATACTATGCTTTGGACTTATCATTTTCAGACAATTCTTCAACGTTTGCAAAAATTTGACAATATATACATACGTTTATGATATACAACAAATTTTCTAAATTTTATACGGGCCAATAACAGCTGGATGGTGGGGGCTGCATTTGGCCCGCGAGCCGTAGTTTGGACACCTGATCTAACGGTTTCTGGATTCCAAGAACTGTTGAAGTAACTTAGAGAGAATTTGCTTGCCTTTCCTGTCAAAACGAGAACCGACAAGGCCTACTTTAGTGTGGTCTTGGATACGTTTTGTGGTCCTGGAAATTTTGAGTGTGACCTTGGAAATTTGAAAGTGTGATCAACTTTTCCACTTTCTTGTGCTTCTTATTTCGTAGAAGTCGTTCTTTCCTTTGGTTTGGATATACTTTACACTAATTACAACGTTTTTCAATGCGGCATCAAACAGCAAAAGGCTTCACATGAAATTTTGGATTGTTTCAAGGGCATGGTCACCAAAGTGACTCAAGTAGGGTGTGGTCAAGCTTTTTCAAAGCATAGTGTGGTCTAAGAAAATTCCTACATCATCATTCATCATCATTTCAATTTTTTAAAGACGCTGGCCCATTCAGCTATGCTGGTTTGCAAGGGACCGTCTATTTACAAAATAAAAGCTAGAAACTTTCGATAAAAAGAAGGAAAAAGTACATATTTAAAAAAGTCTACATTTATTAGCGTATAAAGCTAGATATGTAAAACTACTTTAAAATATGACTTAAAAGATGCCAGAGATGGTACACGTTTAGCATAAAATAGGCTTGAGAACCCAGGATTGACATCCTGACCTTTGCACTAAAAAGGCACTATGGTTCGTTTAAACTTGTATTGAAGCTTTCTTTGCAAATTGCGAACCAGTCCCATGTGCTTGTTGTAGTGATTGTAGCACTGATGAGACTTGACTGTTATTGTTCAGTTATTGTAACTCGGATATAGCTAGCGCAATTTCAAGCGTTTTGGCACATTTCATCAATAATTCATCAACAACCCGCATTGTGAAAGTGAAAAAGGAGTATTATTATCCAATTCAAATATTTTTTGATTACAAGCCAAAGAAACTGATTCCTTATATGTAGACGATTACGCTTAAATCAATTAGCCGCTTACAAAATATCTTCAATTTTCGTTAATTTTAATCGATGGATGCTCGTCTGCTAACTGGTGGTGTAGTTTAATTACAATGCTAGCATGCTGTGGAGCATAGTTGGTAGATAGATATAAGAAGATATCACTCTGTTGCGAAGTAAATAAGGAAAAGTAGTTTTGAGAAGGTTTGTGAAGAGAATGGGCGAGGTGGCATCGAGGTTAGATCGCATGACTTCCTGTGCGGAAGGTCTACTGTTCAAGTCCGGCTTGATGTCTTCACTGAATGTTTTCTCACTGTTCACCCAGCATCGAATGGGTACCTGGTGGCTCCACTAGGGAGGGAAAGGCGATTGGGGAGGGTAAGGAAGTAGAACTGGCCACCCTTCCTCATAGGCCGATGGCTCCAGATAAGTGTCCTTTCTAACAGGCACTTCCATACGTACGAAAGTATACGGGACTACCTTTGCCTTTACCTTTTATGAAACAAAGCCGAGTGATATGCATTGAATAAAATCGAGATATTTTAGCATCGCCTACGATGAGACAAAACTAGTTGCTATTGTTAGACGTTTTGAGCCCATCCTTGGTCCCATTATCAAGAACAAAGCAGGAGTGACTCTAGGGGAGGACTAGGGTGCTGTAGCCCCCGCCAGAACATGCTAACCCCCCATCAGAAGGTAAAATACTATTTTTTAGGAATTTTTTCTATTTATAGTACCCTGCCAACTGTATTGTAGCCCCCTCATCAGAAGAGTCAGCCCCCCGCATCGGAAAATTGCTGGAACTACTCCTGGGCAAAGAGAATGAAGAAAACTTTTGAAAGCTGACGACCAGATAGAAACAAAAGCAACAGGAAAATAAATTAGTGCAAAGAATTTAATTCAAGAAAGTTTTAGAGCTGAAGGTGATATTTGGGAGGTTTATGATAATGACTTGATCAGGATTTCGAGTCATTCGTTAAAGTTTTCTGCGCATGGATGAGCAAGACTTTTATATAGGAAATAGTTATCTATCAAGTCCTGCGGGGGAGCAAAGTCATGTTGGCATTTTTATTTAAAGAGGCATTGACTACGTACAGCTTCGTGCTTTTGCCGAATCAGGTATCTCAGAATTTTTATATCGAGACTTGTTATGGCCTAAGAAAACGAGAGCATTGAAAGGAAATTTAAAGTGTTCATTTGTAGCCAATATTCTGGCTGTCTTGTTACTCATCGTTAAGGATTAATCACCTCGTTCTTTCAGGTTTAATCTTGGTCAATTAGAATCACTTTTCAATGATTGATTTGACGACGAATTGTGTATGGCTACCATTCTGTTGATACTGCATGTTGAAAAACTTCGTTCTCGCTTCTCACAATCGCTATGTCAAAATTTCTGCGCTTCTTGGTAAATATTTACATGATGGTGTTATCATACTCCGTGAAATTCTCGTATTTTTTGTGCTGTTGGGCTTTAGCACCCGCAAATGACTTTCTTTCGTCTGTTCTCATGAATTGAAGATTTATTTGCCCGCGCTGTAGATGCTATTTCTCCGGGAACCATTCAAAGATTACCTTTTTTGCGTACATCATATCCATAAGCTGCGTACTCAGTGATTTTCTCTGATTTATTAAGTCCTTTTCATAAATGTTTTTGCTCAAGAATATACCCCAGTTTTGTATATGTGCATGAATTTCAGACTTCTGACTGTATGTTCGGCTTTCATTTCTGGCGCATGGAAAATGTTGGTGGAGCAGTGACGCAGATTACGAGGCTACTTCGATATCACTATAGCCTAGCTCCAATGTTTTTTACATGCTTGTTGATTGAGAAGGATTGTTCGATGAAATCTGTTACTTTGGGGCTGCACGAGGACAAATAGTTCACGGGTTTTAATGATTAGCTTCCTCATAACCCCTAAATTCAGAACCAATAGCCAGTGATGGCGCCACGAGGGGACTGGGGGAACTTTCTCCCTACTTCTCGCCAAATTTAAGGCCCCGTTTGCACTATACCGTTTTCGTACGAAAACGGCATGGAAATGTTCCGTTTTAGCCTACCGTCTACCCTGAACCGTTTTCCTATCCGACATAAAATGAAGACTATTGCATAAGAAAATACTATAGCGTTTAAATTATGCCGTGTTCATACGAAAATATTTCCATACCGTTTTTGTATGAAAACGGTATATTGTAAACGGGGCCTAATTTTCTAACTGGTCTAAATTGGATGAGAAAATGTTAAGTCTTGGCCAAACCAGTGCAACATTTCTCCCAATAAATACCAAAATTGTTGGGCAGTGTTGGACATGGTTGTGGAGGTGGCCAAACCAACACAACATTAGTACCCAACATTTAGTCATTGGAAATTGCGATATCAACAACTGAAACTTTCCATTGCGATTGCAAAAATCGACGAGAACAACGTGTTTACTTCTAATATTATATGTTTTAATTTAATTAGTTGAAAGTGGCAGGTCATTCGAAAATCAACTGGGGCTGTAGGACTACCTCTCTACATTATTATTTAATGAAATGATTGAAATTTCGGGTGATGGCAAAGAAAGTAGTGAAATGGAGAATAGTTGCGGCAAAACCAGAAAATAGACAAAGAGGAGAAATGAAAGTGGGCTATTTATAACACATCAATAGTTTTCATTTGATATTTGGTTTCCACCTTTAGCAAAGCGTACCCACAACTTCCCTCGACTCAAGAAAATGAATTCAAAACGTGACGTACTTTTACTATTGTGCTTGCGCGATTGCGATTTTGTTGGGTAGAATGGCCAAACTATTCCAATATCATCCAACATCATCCAACATCATCCAACAACATCCATCAGCATCCAACATTTTTGACCGAAGTCAAACTTTGCCCAACATCCAACAATATCCAATATCATCCAACATCATCCAACAACATCCAACATCATCCAACAACATCCAACATCATCCAACAACATCCAACAACATCCAACATCATCCAACAACATCCATCAGCATCCAACATTTTTGACCGAAGTCAAACTTTGCCCAACATCCAACAATATCCAATATCATCCAACATCATCCAACAACATCCAACATCATCCAACAACATCCAACATCATCCAACAACATCCAACATCATCCAACAACATCCATCAGCATCCAACATTTTTGACCGAAGTCAAACTTTGCCCAACATCCAACAATATCCAATATCACCCAACAATGCCCAACATGGTTGGCTAAACCAGTGCAACATTCATACCCAACATTGTTGGCATTCGTTGGAAAAAATTGTTTGGCTGGCTTGGCCAAGGTTTTACGGTTGGGGTGAGGGACCTCTAGCAAGGTTTTGAAATTTGTCAGTACGAGTTAAATTCTAAAGCAATATCATATTCACATTGTTTTGGTACAGCTTTACGTTAACTAGGTAACGTCAATGTGCTATTTGTCTAAAGTTTCTTAGCTCTTCCTTGTAGTTCTAAAGGTTTCTTAAATTGTAGGCTGTCTAGTACTAGGTTGCTTATAAAGTGGTTTCTTATAAAAAAATGTGTATCAAAATGTCAGATTGTGACCAAAAAGGCCTGCTTAATATGTAGCCAGATGGGGCCCCAAAACCACGTGAAAAGAGGTGATAAACGTGTGGGCTTGGCAACCATAAACACGTGCTTGCCCGTTAGTTGACACTGGATTTTTGTACCGGGAAGTCTTAAAGCGCTGGATTCTTGTTATTCGATCAAACCACAGACTTCGCCTGGTGGATATGCCCTTACCCGAAATAACTTAAGCTGGAATAATCTTTTCATTCCACCACATGGCACAAGATGTAGCAGAATTGTTTATTAGTATCAAGTGTCTGTGGAATGCCTTTGAGAATATTCTCTCATCACGGACTACGAGAAGCTACAGGACCAGGTGTGTTTCGGGGGGGGGGAGTTTTGGTGGGTCCAGGCCCATATTAGCTATGTTTCATCTCACGCTTTTCTCCAACAATCAAGCTTTAGTTGAACCTTGCTAGAGTTGGTAGCATGATAGAATGGGGAACGCATGTTTTCAGTATAGGCTGCAAAGAGGCATATTACCAAAAATACCGTGACTTATGCAGGCTAATGGCTTCCTTTAACTCCCAGTTCCTATATCAGTGTCTTGGCCATGTACCAAGCACACAAGCGCACCGTCTCGTTTGCAATTGCCTATAAACTTTAAGGGGTTATCCCCGTTTAACCCCATCACATCCCCGATTTAACCCCATTACCAGCCCTGAAAAGACTGGAGAACAATAGGCTGTTTGTGTGGGTCCTCGAGGGAGCATTGGAATGACTTTATTGGACTAGTGACAGCTGATTGCTTGCTGATTGGTAGAAGCAATTTGCAGAGGTGCCCACAATGCGAACCCCGCACCTCTCATACGGTGCCACTAGTTAGAACCACTATCTTCAATAATTCACAAACGTCAATCTGTGTTTGTTTGAAGTTAAGTTATTTTCAGTGTTATATGTGCTGCCCTATCACCTGGTGGTTAGCGATTATTGGCCTAGCCGTGTCTTTAATTCTCAACCTTAAACGATCTTCGAGAATCGTTTGCATTGTGGCCTGTGTGGGGTCACGCGAAACACAAAACACAAGGCCAAGTGGATTGACCTATGTAATTATACTATTTAAACCTTATTGTGACATACTTCACTGGCCTTTTATGTAGGGGATAATACCGCTTAAAGCTCTCAGACAGAAATAGATAACGACAGACCACAGAGTGATAGTCCTCAGGTTTTTGAGAACTCTTGTCCTGCCCGACAATAACACATCGCCTTGCTCGGCCTTGCAGCTACATCAGCATTCGCGTCAACCTTGTAGGAGCACAATCCTGCAATAATCAGTAGGGGAACTCGTTTTGTACGGTATGTATTAACGATGTTTTTTATGCAATTTGTGCCGCGTTATATCACTAGGCTGATTGTAAGGCGCATAGTTTTAATCCGCTAAGTTGCTGGGTCCCGTTATTTAGATGACCTAGTCTGTGTTAGATTCTTTTGCGCTTTCAAAGCAATGTTATCTAAAACCAAACCATTTCGTTAGCGTCTCTTCTCCATAATACATCTACTTTAGCACTGCCTGTTAAAACAAATTCACGAATTTAGCCGTTCGGTTATCAATTTTCAATGGGCTTTACTGTTTACAAAATCGTTTCAAAGGCGGCTTAGCGTAAAGTTCTTGTATTGATTATCGTTGAGTCTAACCATAAGGTACCTGTTGTTCAATTCCTCTGTTAAGTGCCCGTTCATTGATTACATATGAAAAGCATTTTCCGTTTGAAAGGCTATTGGTATTGCTATTTGTTGGGCGAAACAACAGTTACATTGCGTTAATATGATTCGAGATATCAACCTGCCGCGGTACACTATCCATCTGTAGCAAATATCAATACATGTTGGCGTCTTGTAATGTTACTTAGGGCTGCCTAAAAGGTTTCTAGATTCGGTCTACCGATTTTTTTTATGAATGAATCGGGAATTTTGACCTCACGAGAAGTTTTCTTGCTTTACGGCATGATTAATTTTCTAATTAATTCATTGTATATGTCAGATCAGGAAGAACCATTCTTTATGAGTCGCGATAAATGGATAATTGTCTTTGAAATTGCACCAATATCCAATTGTCAGGATCTCAGGATTGGGATCCGTGGCTCTAATAGAACCCGTTCCCCGTAGTTATAGCTCTTTCCTTTCCACTAGTTCCAAAATTACTCTGTCGGTAGAAGTTTGTTGCTAGAGATACCGGGATAGATTATATTCCAGTGCGCTTCCAACATTGAGTGTGAGAAGCTTTAGGGGGCCGGGGAATACTAAACTACGTTTAGGTCTTATTCCTAGTTGGTGAGGACCCATTTTGCTGGCGTAAGCGTGTGAGATGGCAGTGACGTGAATAATCTTCGCTACCTTCGTTGACAAGGATTTATTGAGGAGCTATTTTTTGCTCCCACCCTCCCCCAGACTAGAGGGTTGGCACGGAAAATTGGGCGTTCAGAATGACAGCGCGTATTTTGAAATGGGGTGGGAGCTGCTCAGTTCCCTGTTGTGGCATGGCTTTCGTGCATTGTTTGACAAAAGGTAGCAAGCAATCTTTCTCTCCATGGAAGTTGGGGCTATAACCGTCAGCTCCCAACCCCTGTCACTCATGACAGTCTTTCATGTGACCGCAAAGAAGGTGGCCCAAAAGGTAGTAGTACGGCGCTATCTCAGCACCTGCGTAGCATCGATTTGTTTGTAGCCAGATTTACATGCCACAGTGACTTTATTAGTATCTATGGCCATCTGCGCATTTAATGGTAAGCAACGCAGACTACGTATTCGCATATCGCACGAACTCGCATAATTTGCGAGCGTCAGCTGTAGGTATTAATGCTCTTTGGGCAATATATTATGGTATATAGACCACTATGCATACGTCAATGTAACTGCGGAAACTCCTTTACGGACAATGCCAGGAGTTAATGAATTTGGCGTGACTAATTACCTGAGTATTATTCGTGTTTGGACGTCACAGAATATGGAGTGCAGTTAGTTTTCGATTGAAGCACGCCAATCCATTCTCGTAGAAGATTTCAATTTTGTGGTAAGATTATATCTATATTAGAGAATAGCGAGCTATTTCTTTCAGTAATTTTCTAGCTAATTTGTTTACTTTTTTGTATGCCTCATCTTCGCAAACCATGGCTATTTTCTCTGATAGGCCGTTTTGATACTAGAAAGACTGACCATCAAATGTCTGGTGATAAATGTTGGAACTGGAATTTGTTTGAATAACGTCCTGCATCAATTGGTCAGACCAGCGAACCATGTAATAATCCAATTTGATTAGCTTACTGAACCAGGAGAGGTTATTACACTTGATGTAAGGTGCCCATTGATTAGGCCAAGCTGTTTTGAGTGTGTTTATACTGAGTAATTGTGGAATAATATAACCAAGTGTGATTATTTCTGCATTTGGCGTTTGACCTGCATATACTTCACCTTTCAGTGGGCGAGTCCAGCCATCTCTATTCAATTAGTATTATTCCTTAGCTGTCTGTTTTAATCATATTGACACGCAGATAAACCTTGGGACAGTAAACAATGATATTAATTATTCAGTATAATGTTAGAATTACCGTTTAGAAATATGGACTCGGTCCACATGCTCTTTCATCTGTTGTGGGTAGAATCGAAAGTCACTGCCCTATGGCGTAATTGAATGAGATGATAGGGCGAACAGGTATTCACAAAGTGAGTGCATTTTGTCGAAGCTATATAAAATTTATCTTTCATCAATAAATACTAGTTATTTACGTGGTTTATTGGTTCTTTATTTACCCATTCAATTTGTATAATATGTCGGCTGTTCAGCTGAGTGCCGCCAGGATTCACTAGAGCGTTGATTTGCCGATCTACGAGTGAACGGGAAAATGGATAGATTGATAGCGTGTGCTAAGCAACAGCTTGCCGAAGATATTTGAGTTTGGGAGGGGGGTATAACAGCAGAACTTCACCGACAGGCTACTAAATATCCAAGAATTACCGACAAACGATGATCGTTATACGACAAACAATGATCGTTTAACGACAAACGATGATCGTTTAACGACAAACGGTGATTGTTTAACGACAAACGATGGTCGTTTACCGGCAGGCGATGCTCGCAAAACAAGTATTTACCGACAAACTATAGAATCACCGACGGTTTCAGCAACAGTGGATGTGTGACACCCCACACCCCCTACTTTGGCACGCCTCTGGTGCTGCTAAATCTGTATAACTGCACCTTATTCTCTTTGGCAACTTTTGAGGAAATTTGACTTCTGGACCATGTACATATGAAAGCCGCATGTCATCGGTCATATAGTCCCTTGATTCCTTGAGCATCATGAATGAACACCAAGAAAGACATTTTCGTTGTTGCTGTGCGACAAGCTATATAAAAGTCCACACTAGTGGGCACAGAAACTTTAATGTTTGTCTTCTTTGCTGAGGCAATGGCCCACTACTGCCTATGTTAGAAGATACTCTGTTAGAAGAAGCATACACGTTTTTTATAAGAAAAAAGTTTATAAGAAAATGAGTCTCAAATGGTCAAAATCTTAAGATAATCGTAAGAAAATCACGAGGCTCAATTTCCAAAATTAAGTGTTTTTACAGGCCAAAAATTGGCATTTCGTCGTTATTGCATTCAAAATGTTAAAGATGGAATTCAAATTCAAGTATATAATATTATTTACTAAAGTGTATACCATTCTAGCCAGTTTACTTCAGTAAAAGTTAAGAAAAATTTAAGAAAATCTCAGGCTCAATTTGGAGAAAAGTTAAGAAAATTGAGGCTCAGGCAAAATTATGATTTTCTTATAAAAAAAACGTATAAAACTCTTATCTCCTCATGTCCAAACCTCCATTGCTGCAATTCAACGCCATGCAATTCAGTATATCATGCAATTTAACATCATGCAATACAGTTCAATACTATACCGTGCAATTAAACACCTTCAATTTTGTAATGCAATAGAAAGGTGTTATGCTGTGGAATAGAATTCTATAAAACACAGACCAATACTACGCAAGACAATACAATACCAACAAAACAAGCAGATATTGTCTAGCACAATTCAACATTGCAATATACTGACATAAACGTCTATGGAATAAAGATAATTGCTATACAATGCAGCTCAACACTATATAAAACAGAGATGTTACCCTGGAGGTCAAATTCCTTGGCCATTCTTCCTAATTTCCCTTAAGGGGCTATGCCGTGTAATTTTGCTGCAATTACGTCAAATGCCTTACTAAAAATTAAAAAATCAACATTCTTAATCGGTGTATCGAGTTATGTCTATGCACGAACGCAAAGTATCGTCTTCGGACTAATCTAATGAGTTCATTGTATCTAAAAAGATCCTTCATCTAGTGTTCTCGGTCGCTGGGATATGCCAAAGGATGATCCCATATCAAAGATAGGGCGTTTTATTGTACTTCTTGGTGATTCCCTTATCCTGTGTCTCTTTATTGTGTTATGATAATGTAATCTTTCACGGTAGATATAGCTAATCAAATTCAAACACGATAGATTTCATCATTATTCTCTAAATCTACTGGATGAGGGTTTTGCATGAAAGGTAGATCCAGGGCTATCTCTCCTTATATGCGGATCATGACCTCAGATGATGATTGGATTGTTAGTAACCCTGAGAAGCTCTGGTATTTGTTGTATTGACCCTAAAAGGACCTTTTATCCGACCCTATATAACCAGATATTTGAGCCTTTTCAGGGCTTCGCGCCATTGCTCAAGCTGCAGTAGGCCTCTCAAAAGTGTTCTTCGAGTCAAAAGATTTCGGTACGCATTTCTTGTTTTAATAATAAACAGCATCAGTTCAAAATCGCAGAAATTTTGCAGAGTCTTATTGCCTTTTTTATTGCTTGTTTTTCCTAAAATATTATTGCTTATGTTTGTCCTACATTTGCACCTTATATGCGGATCATGACAGAAGCTTATTCATCGTGAAACATATGATATAGCATTCAACGTTTGAACAAGGTAGCCTCCGACTACCTTACCAGTTGTATTTCTAAATGTTCTGATCGTCACACTCGTGAACTTAGGAATTCTGCGACTGATCTACTAATATCCCATATGAAAACGTCTTATGGAAAAAAATCCTTTGCTTTTCGCGGAGCAAGAGTGGAACAATCATGATTTAAGAACAAAACTATCGCCCTCTATTCATTGCTTCAAGCATCTTTGAAAGATTCCAAGATAAATTGCCTGGGTTAGCTTGTCTTCTTTTAGTTTGTTCTTTTTTTGATTGCACCGTAATTATTTATACATATGTAGATCATTTCATTTCAGATATCTTATATTGTAATTAGGTTTTCTTTTTTTCACAGGGCCAATTCTAAACCAGGCTACTGAATTTTTGCCGTGTATAAATAAGTTTTAAATTGAAACGAAAATGCACAGATTAGCCAATATTAACCTACTCAATTTTCGACTCTTGACGTCACGACGGCTCTTCGTCTGTTCAAATATTATATATTTTTGTATTTCCTGCTTTTTCAAATGTTCTGCAAATGTCGAAATCACTATATTTTGAGCATCTAATATCGTTTGAATAGTTGTGATAGCTTTTTACAGGCAGTAAGACAGTATTTCCGAACTCGGTCTTCGACTCTGTTCTTTTGTATTGATCGCTGCCTTCTTGACAAAAGTCTCTCATATCATTTAAACAATGATAGATTAGAATTTTAAAAGAATTACTAGAACGAAAGGCCGGAAAAGCTTCAAGAAAAGTGTTTAGAAAAGTCATACACAGGGTTTCGTGAAAACTGCATTGGAAATTTGTAATTGTATTTTCTCTTATCGCATTCTCAACATTTATCTTATCGCACACTTGAGGCACACTTTCCTAAGGGGAGTATTCGTAAAGTTGTACCAACGTCATTGTGGAAAATACTCTTGATTGTTTCTTCTATTTTTAACAGTTTTACGCTACTTAGCGATGTAAAAAGTAACGCTATGCTATTTTGTTATTGTGAATTCGCTGTTATTTTATCCGATCTAATCGTGTCTAATCGGACACTTGTACATTCTATCTTGTGTTACTGACATTTGCCCTAACCCATCGCATGGCTTCATGTCAAGCCGTATCACATTCTGTCGTGTTGCACCGTGTCACTTCCTCGTGTTTACTCGCATTCCTTGTATTGCTCCGTTTGACTCTGCCATTCGCAGTCGCATATTAATTAATCTTGCTATAGTTTAATATATTTCTAACTTGGAAGCGTGGAATTGTTAACGAGTTTTGGCTCCGCAAATACTGCACACTCGTGAGACTTGATAGCTTTTTAATGCTCCATCCAAACTGTAGGTTCGTACCAAATTGCGTCTAGGGCTACACAAGACAGTATCCTATGTGTTGAGCAATGTTATCTGTCCCTTCGATCTGTCATAAATTTCTCGATCGTTTTATTTCAGATTGTTGACACAGTCGAAACTGACGAGAACGAGGAAATTATTCGCAGCGAATCGTCGCCAAAGAGTCGCAGATATCCTGCCACCGACGACAGCGATAGCAAAGAGTTTATTGGCATGAAGACAACAGCTACCGTGCCTCCTTTGCCGAGCTTACTGCAACGAAACAAAGAACGGACGAGTAGCATGCAAAACCAAGCTGCTGCAGCGCGCAACGACGATGAAGGCAGTTTCGCGGCTGCTCTGAGAAAGTTAGCACAGCAAGCCATAGTACCCGTTGGTAGGAGACCAGCAGTAAGGGATGAACGCCAACAAACGCCACCAAGCTCATTCAAGCCAGGTATGCAGCATTCTTAGTGTTTTGATGCTAGGTAGAGTCAGACATTTTTCATATTACGCGGGCGATCGTCTTCGCCTGCGCAAACGCCCTCGTAGACCTATTTGGACGCGATTAACTGCCCTCGCAAAAGCATAATTTAGTCCCCAGCTCTTATAATATCAACAATTTATTTATAGTAGGCAAAAGAAGTTAAGATAGCAAAATTACTGCTAATTATATAAATTAGTGCTCAATTTAAGATCATAAGAAGAACACAGAATTTATTGCAGAGCTTGTAAAATTTATCGCCCAATCGCCGTCCTAGGCTGATTTGCGCGCACGTTGTATCTCCCTTATGACCATTTCTTCGCGAAAAGATTTGGTATAATACAGGCAACATATGAGGCTAACCCTGTTATATTTAGAGGTAGCATCATTGGGACCCCTTTTACTAATGATATAAAAACATATGATAATGTTGTAGCATTTAGAATGAAACTAATAGCCTGGAATGGGGAAAGCTGTAGCTGTAAGATATGTAGATAAAGTGTGGTTTTTTTATCGCTCTTTTATCGCATTATGACCGTAGTTTTAGTTATTTTTGATTAGCTGCTTTCGCTGATGCCATTAGCCATGGGCGTAGGAGGACGTCATATTTAGGGGGACTGTAAATTCTCTGCCCGAAATATCAAATAGAGCTGGGGAGCCGGCAGAAAAGTTGCCCGAATTTCCTATTGTTCGTTCAGAAAATTTGCCCAAGTGTAATGGATTTTTGCCCAACTTGGGGAGCTGTAGCCCCCAGCCCTCCCGCCTACGCTGATGATTATAACTATTTATGTATATTTTACCAATTGTAGGGTATGTTTTGACTTTAATAGCGGTAATAATATAAAGTCCTACATGATTTGCAGTCTTTTATTTTTACGCTAATAAGATGACGAAGAAAGGCACTATAGAAATGTTTGTTTATGTAGCATTCAATTCAGTTCAAATTCAATTCAATTCAAATTCAACTACTAACTAACTAATTCAACAACATTCCATAACAACAACAACAACAAACAAACTTTACTTAATTAAAATATTATAGGAAGAAGCGAAAATAAAAGATGTAGTTAATACAAAGTCTAATGTAAGATAGCTGAATTCTAAGGAGGAACTGTCTAAGTAGGTTAACTAACGAGAAAAGAGCCCCCCTTGCCTGTTTTTCTAAATTGCATCTGCATAAGCTTTACAGAGGTTAGAATTGCATTCTTTAAATGTTTGCTCGCAAAGAGTTTCACATGATTTCTAGTAGGCGTTTTTGTAATTTTTTTAAAAATATATACCTTGAAGATGAAGTTCTAATTTCCCTAGGATTAAACATAATGGTTTAAGGGCCTTTTTTGCTGCTTTGGATCTTTGTTTTATCTTTAACATCAGTAGGAATAAGGGAAGGACAACATAGAACTGTTGTTTACAGTTTGACGTGCTAGTTTACAACATGATTCAACGCAATAACTCTTGAGGCAATCTTTTACGATACCACATTGGTGAATTTCAACGCAACGCATTACAACACATAACAAGACAGGGAAATACAACACAGGAGCTTGTGATATAATATATGACGCAATAGTTTATAGTGCAGGAGATTGTAATACACGTTATTTTTTATAGGAAACCCCTCATTTTGCCTGAGCCTCAATTTTCTTAATTTTCCCGAAATTGAGCCTGAGATTTTCTTAAATTTTTCTTTACTTTTACTAAAATAAACTGGCTGAAATGGTTTTTACATTCGTTATTAATATTGTATAATTCCATCTTTAACATTTTGAATGCAATAACGACGAAATATCAATTTTTGGCCAATAAAAACACTTAATTTTGGAAATTGAACCTCGTGATTTTCTTAAGATGTTCTTAAGATTTTGACCATTTGAGTCTCAATTTCTTATAAACTTTTTTCTTATAAAAAAGCATGTAAAGAGCTCTGAAATGCTATGCTTTTGAAAAAAGGGTTTAAAGGCAAGATTGCATATCGCAATACGAAGACGCTAATATTTAAAGAATGCAGTTTAATTCGTTTCTTCTGTGAACAGAACAATGGCAGTGTACAATTAGGGGTATGGGCCTCCCTTCATATTTTGTGTTAGGGGGGGGTGACAGGCGAATTTTCCCTTCAAAAATGCTTTCGTCTTGCAAATAATTGTCGTTCAAACGTAGATATTGCCCAGCAGAAAGAATCTCTATTAAAATTTAGGGTTGAATCTCCCCTAATACCCCGTCTAGTGAAGCCCCTAATTTAAAATAAAAATGCACTATGTTCTGTATACAGTTCCACAATTTGCTGTGCTGTTCAGGTCAGTGAAGTCTTGTTGTACTGTTATCCTTTTCCACCTTCATCCTGATAATCTAGAGTGTTTTCCACCCGTAGGATCATCAAACATGGAGACGACAAAGTCTCCACCACGTACAAATGGAAATGGGCGCCAGTCGCATAGTCCTTTTTATTCGAGAAACAACATGCGCCCAAGTAGCATTGCGTCATCTTCAATCGCTTCCATTTTACCTTCAAATGGTGCCTTTGAAAAAGAGAAGTCAGAAATCCACAGTAAAGGACCTTATGGTATATACTTTTCATTTACAAATTTGCAACTCTGTTTTTGCCTGAATGTCATATATCTATATAGGGTTGGCATAGGCTATGTGTCAGAGGCCTTGAAGCGATGAAGTATATTTCAGTTATATTACAGTTTCCCAGTTTAGTGCATTGAGGCAAAACTTCAATGAAGGTGTGTGGGGTGTTAGATGATAACAGGGTGTCTGCGAATTCAGTGAATTGAGGTAAACCAGGGAAAATCAAGGAAATGGGTTGTGCTTAAAAGGTATCAGGGAAAATTCAGGTTATTCGTCTAATGCTAGAAACAATCAAATAGATATCAGGGAAAATGTTTGTCTTTGTTTCCAAAATTATTCGATTCCCTAATATACCTAGGAAACTCGCAAGAGAACAAAGTATGCCAACAGTGAACTTGTTGGTTTTCCTTTTTCGTGATGGAAGTAGAGCCACACTTTGCTCAAATAGGCGAGAGTTTGCAAAAATAGCCTTATATTGTGATAAGCGTAGTGTGTAATATATGCTCATGAAATTTATTATATCAGGGAAACAGGGTAGAAATGAGGGAGATGTCAGGGAGGACGACTTTTCTGATTTGGCATACACCCTACTCAGCGTTGGGGGTAAGGGGGGATTGCTTTGTTGAACCCCAATTGAAGACAGACTCAGTTGTTTCCATCGTTGCTAGCAAATGCCACAGGGTTAATACAGCCAGGGATATTCAGGGAATAATTTAAGGCTTTTAAGGAAAGTCAGGGAGAATCAGGGAAAATCAGGGAATTTTTTCTATAGTCTGGAAAAATTTATGTTTTCCTGATAAATCAAGGAATTTTTGTTTCTTTTGTATATTTATGCAACCCCAGTTAATGACCGTACATGATACATGGCAGTATTGATAATTTGGTTGATTATTAGAGCTTAAAAAGATGAAATTAGAAGTTCGTTAGAACAGTTTTATTTTAAACATGCTTGTAAAATATCATCCATATCTAAGTATCAAAAAGATCTCGTTGATACGGAATCTTTTTGATACTTAGTCAGTGAAAAAACATAGCACTTTAAAATATATCAAGGAAAAATAGATATCTAATAATGTTATTAATCGGGGAAAGCTGTACAAGTTAAACAACAAATCTTTTTGCCACAAAAGCTGTATGAGCCCTGATGGAAAGAAGCAATTGAAATATTTCTTACAAAAGCCAATTGGTGTGTCTTTATAGGGGTCTCTTCAACTCCTGATGACCATCATTCCAGAAGGATGTCTAGGCCGATATTTTCTGGAGTTATTCCACATCACGAAACGACTGAAAGTATTTACAGACAAAGCAGAGGTGAGTGCTAAATCAGGAATTGTTTTCTGTAGTTTGGAATCAAATGTATGACTCAGTTTGTCTTTTGTACTTGTTATTGCTTTTCAAATGCGTTTCGTTTTCTCTCTGCTTTGTTTCAATTTGAATGCTAATGATTTTAGTATATAGTGACGTCGTATTTATTGGTGTTGACCACTCGCTTTGTCTGATATTTGCAATGCAGAATGCGTAGCCGCTTACTACCTGGGGGCCTGAGGGCTCGAGCCACCTCTGGGCAATGCTGCGGTGAGCTGAGTCCCCCTGAAAATTGTGAAAAGAACACTTTTGGTTTTCCAAATCACAGAAACCCAAGAGCTGATGTGATAATGATACATTGACGCTTCTGTTATACATCTATATATATATATATATATATATTCGTTATCTGTTGAAGATGAAGGAACTTTGCCCGATGAGCATAATTGCCTGATGATCGAGAAATCGTGAAACTAATAGTCGCAATTCCGCAGTTTTATTTTCTGTGTCAATCTACCTATATTACGCTCTGCGAAATGTATTGAGCACTCTCAGTTATAGAGGATACAAGGAATTCAAGTTATATATATATATATATAATGTATATATATATGTATATATATATATATATATCTGTTCTATTTGTTTGGATAGCTTTTTATTTTGTTATCTTAATTAAAATATATTATATGATATATAACTACAAAGTGTATTAATGGAAGGAAATTTTCTAAACTTTTAATTTGAGCCCCCCCCCTGAGAAAATCAAAATTTGGCGCCCATGGTAAAATGCTGTTATTTTTTTTCTTTAATTATAAAGTTTCATCATTTATTATTATTAATTATTATCATTCGCTATTCGTTATCTGTTGAAGATGAAGGAACTTTGCATCTGGGAGAAAAACGGCCCATTAGAGACGCTCCTGATCCGGTTTCCAGGGCGCACAATGTTACTGGTATGACTAATGGGCCTAGCAATGGACAGCTGAACATTCTTGGGATTAAGGTAATCAACGTTATAAAACTGTGCAATGATCATAACAGGATTTGCCAACTATAATACGGATCGACAGCCAAGTATTCTTTTTTACAGACTTTGTCTAATTAGGCCGTTTTTTAATGGAGTGTTTGTCTTCTACTTCTAAATCAAATCCAATAATTTCTTTCCAAGTGATTCTCACTGCGTTACATACAAAGGTTGTTGTTAATGTTTTATATAGCTATTTGAATCCTTTGAAGTTGTGTAGATATGTTCCACAGCTGGGAAGTTGTTTATATCTACGATCCAGTCCATGGTCAGAAGAAATAGCCGCAAGGGCGTCAATTTGTGTGTGCGCTCTTGTCTGCCCGAGAGATTGCTCTTTATTATTTGGAATCGCACGTGCGATTCAAGATTTGTGTATCTAAAATACAGACTTTCTTGTTGTTGAAGCATGCCAAATGTCCAATTTAAGATAAAACAGGATAAAGCAGAGTTATGGAAAACAAAGGTGACCGTCACTAGCGTTGCAGCTGCTACAATTAAGTTCCCATTTGGCAAGTGTGATTGCACGGTTGACAGTGATGCCGGCACGGGTGATTTGTCGCTGGGGATTTAGCAAGTGTACGGACATGCGCACGTGAGATCGCACGATCTTTCGGGCGTGGAAGTGATAATCTTGATTTGCAAAGGGAAGGTTTCTTTGTGGAAAATTCTGGGTTAAGCCTAGCACACACAGCACGATTTTTGTCGCTGGCAACAGAAATCTTGTCTTCTGTCGTCAGCGACGAAAATGAGTGTCTAGCATATTTGATATTGAAGATCGTCGTCAGCGACAAAAATCTTTTTTATGTGTTTCTCGCACACGGCAAGTTTTCGTCGCCAGCGACAAAAATCTTCGTCTTCAGCGACAAAAATCGTGCTGTGTGCGCTAGGCTTTACTCTAGAACAAACAATTCGTACAGGCTGTCAAAAAGCGAGTTGATATTTTTAGCCTGGCAACTATTAAATAAGAACAAATACACTCCCGTATGTCAGTAGTATATCTTCTTCAGCACACTTTTCTCTTCAGCCTCCCGTTGACACTATTCTTTTAACATTTAATATTTCTATACCCCAGGATCGAGGCAGCAACATTGGCCTGGTTCATCCTCAACCTGTTCGAAAGCTGCCAGATGATGTAGGTCTTCTGTAGTTAATATTCAATTTTAACTCTATTCGGCTTGAAGTCCGACCTAGCTTAACTTTTAAGAAGCATTCCGGCCTATTTGAACATGCTGCGGACAAAGGAACTACAAAGAGCCACCGTGAGAAAATGCTACAAGGTTTCATCATTACACTCAGAAGTAGGCCTCTGTGTATCAATGTTTTGTTTAGGTTTGAAATGTTCATTTAATCTTTGAGATGTGTCTTGCACTAAAGTAGTGGTCATTTTCAAGGTCATTTTCACAATTTTTAGACTAAACAGGCAAGAGCTTTTATCGTCTTTCTTTTTTATTTTCTTATTTTCATATATATTCTTTACTTTGTGTAACGTTTAACTTTTATTTGTGTATATATTTTAATTGTACTTAGAGGTATATTGTAGTTAGTGTTTATATATTAACAGGGCAGTTTTTAAATCAGATTTCTGTAACTTTCCCCTGTATATAGAATTTAATATGAAATGAAATGAAATAAAAAAGTGGTTTTCAAACTTTTTGGTGGAGCGGGGCTCCAAGGAGGCATTCCAGTGGTTCAAAGAGCTTCTCTTCACATGTCTGCACGGGAGAGGTAGCGTTTACGTGGGGCCGACCGAATATTTGGTCGGTCAAATATTCGGCCGCTTACGAAAGCAACCTTAGGGAGTGTTCACAAGGGCCCGACCTAAATTTGGCCGCTCAAATATTCGGTCGGCCTCGTGTAAACGTAGCCAGAATTAGAAATTACTGTCGATTGTGGGTAACATTTATCTAACTTCTGGTGGAGCCCCTGCGCTGCACTGGTGGAATCCTAGGATTCCGGGAAAACCCTCGTTGAAAGCTACTGCATTAAAAATATTCTAGTTGGCTTTTGTTTGTTTGTAATTTCTAGCACAAGGTACACTAGATCGATTCAGGGGATCATTCAAATAGTACGTAGCGGTAGGGGGTGGGTGGGTGGGTGTGCGCTCTTTTTGTGGCAAACTGTTACGAAAATCTGGGGGTGAGGGGTGTAAATTATTTTTGTTGCTTATCGCCAAAAATTTAGCGCAATAGTTACGCTCTTCACTTTCTGATGAGCGTTTCTAAAAAATATTCAAATAAACAAGGAGTTTGTAACCTTATCGAACCTAATCTTGCAGTATCTCTAATCATGTATTAATTTCAGAAATTTTGAACTATTATCTGTTGATATACTGCTTCAAGTTATATTTTGTACATAGATAGGGACTGGTGTTGGGTGGGGATCTCATGCCAGAATGTTGCGTAACAAAGAGCGGTAACAGCTCGATTGTGGCAAGCCGTTACATAGGGGCTGAAGGGTCAAAGTGACAATATGTTCCGTTACATACATTCTGAATGATCCTTTAACTGTAAATAAAATGTGTTATTATTATAAATACTGTTTATTAAGTTTCGGACTTTTCAAAAATAAAATACCTTGGAAATTAGTTATCCCATTTCATTCAGGATATCTGTAAAGATTTCCAATATTCTTTAGTAATTGCTATGAAATTTCGGGAAGGAAAATGCTTATTTCAATCTTAACCCATTTTTCTTGAGTCTTGTGAACTATTTTTATCAAGGATGCAATGATAATTTACCTCCTTGCTACGTAACATTCTGGCATGAGACCCCCCAACACCAGCTATGGCCAGTGGCGTCGCGTGACCTCTTTTTCCTTACCGACAGAAACTAGTAAAGCTGTGAATTTACCGATTGTTGTGATTTTACCAATAGAAGCGTTTTCCTGTCAAGCATTTCTTAGTTTCATGGAGTGCCTAGGGCACCCCCACATCTCCCGCTAGCTACACGCCTTGTCATAGCTACTACAAAGTAACGTTTCTCTAACCGACAGCAATATTGTGATTTTTCTGCCGTAATTAGCTCCTGTAATTAGCTACATGCCAGCCTACTGTAAATAAATAAATTATTATTTTTATTGCTATTTTCCGTCAGGAGGCTTTAAAATCCGGAATCATGAACAGCATCCGGTCACATCCTATGGAGTCGCACGGGAGTCTTTTCCGACCTCCTTCACCTGCGGAAAATCTTTCACGATATCAACTCGTGCATGGTCTCCATCAGCACAACTCGCAAGGTGCATGCCCTGTTCACGGCCACGAATCAGGACACCATCATGGTAGCCCGAGGGATCATGCTGGTCGGCCCGGTAGGCTTCCATTTGATGGTATGCCCCCACGCAGTGGACCAATATCTGAGTATAGAGGAATCCATCCGCATCACCAGAGAATGAGAGACGAATTGTATAGCATAAACAGAATACCTTTTGAGGTAAATTGAAATATTAATTTCTTAGCATATTCTTTACAGTTGGAATAATGTACACTTTAAGCGGGGTGAGTGGTCAAGCGGCACAGCTAGTTCCATTAGCTTAACTGAAGTTAAGCATGGCTGTGTGCGGTCAGAAACTGGATGGGTGACCAGCCAGATGAATGACCAAAACAACTCACTCCGCCGTCCTTCGGAAGGGACGTTAAACTAGGGGTCCCATGCCTGGATGCGGCATGCATAGTAGGCCTAAATTAGCTGGAAAAGCTAGGTATAACAGCCTACTCAAAATAAAGTAAGCAACAACGACAACAACAACAACCCAAAAAGTTTCTGATTGTTTCTATCAAATTGAATGATGTTTTCAATGATGTTTCTACGATCATGAGCTGTTTTATTCTCTCGTGGACGGTTAATATTATTGATAGCTGCACTTTGGATCTGCCGAAATAATGCCACATCTGCAGTGCTGTAGAAGCATTACTATAGGTAGGGGGGCTTCATTGATAGCTAGGGGGGATCTTTTCTTGCAAGTACTTTATAAGAAACTTTGAAGTTAACTCACGTTGTTATATATTGAAATGATAATGTTGTTCAGTAAACGTATTTTAAATACATAATATCTTGTGAACTAACAATTTCCTGACAGCTTTTTAAATATAAAATGGCCATTTACAGCAGAACATTGATTTTTCTATGCTCATATTTCCAAGATTTTTTCAAAATTGGGGGCCTACGCTCCCCTACGCCCCCCTCGTCTACACCACTGCCCGTGTGAAGCAGTTTACTAGTATCTTCATCATCATCAATATCAACAATATATTTATAGTAGGCAAAAGAAATTAAGATAGCAAAATTACTGCTAATCAAGGCCTACTGGCTTAAAAGATTAAAATATATTACAAGTGTAAAATAAAAATTGATACATATCATGTTAGGTACCCAACCTGTGGTATATATATTTTGCAAAGTCTGCAGTTGCAGTTCTCGCCCTTTCAACATTTAATATGGCTTTTGAAAATAGCAAGTGTGCTTGCTTGTTTGATTATATTTGGTAAAGTCGACCAAAGTCTATTTCCAAGGAGTGATCATACTTTCTCATTTTAGCGGCGTGATGGTTTGCCAAGCCATGTGCTAGAAGAAGATTTGAGGCGACGTGGCTATGATTGGCCTTGGACGATGCAGCACCCTTTATATGAAAGCGAGCAGTACAGACGACACATGGTTAATGGTTATAGAGGAAGTGAACATGCCTACAAGGTATCTATAAACATCAGAATGCAATACAAGTTTTTTTTATAAGAAACATGGCTATAAGAAACCTTATGCTACAGGCTTTCGTGGGAGGAAGACTCTGACAGGAGCGCTAGCTATTTCTTCATTTCATTTCATTTTATAATATTTATACAGGGTAAAACATTCAGCTAATTGGTTTACAATGTACCCTGTTAAAAATAAATACTTACAAAAGACAATAATCTAAATTTACACGTAAATCAAAATAAAACTACAATCTATAAGATCTATACAGCCATTAGCAAAGTGTATACAAAATTGTAGATATGGTCATGATATGGTATAAGGTGATGTGAGAGAGAATTAGCTAGATGCAAGCTATTAAATACCTAAAACCGTCCAAGCTTGTGGTAGCGTGCGATGTTTGAAGAATTAGCTTAAAAGCAATGCCCCTGTGTATATATGGATTTCTATCGCCCTGTATACAACAGATCACAATCATTTCTGATGAGATTAGGGTAGCGTTTACACTAGGCCGACCGAATATTTGGTCGGTCAAATATTAGGCCACTTAGGCGTAGCATTCACACGGGGCTGACTAACCGACCTCAAATTAGGACACTTAGGTGTGCAAATGTTCGGCCGCTTACGAAAGCAACCTTAGGCAGCGTTCACACTGGACCGAACTAATATTTGGCCGCTCAAATATTCGGCCGGCCCCGTCTAAACGTAGCCTAGGTGTTACCAAGTAAGGAACATTGAATTCATCTCAGAAACCCACGGAACTAACAACGTCAACTTACCACTTCAAAGCAACCAAGGCGTGTGATATTTTAAATGAAAAATTTAAACTTTTTTTTGCTGTACTTCACCCAGTAGATGTTTTTGTTTAAAATTTCTTTTTAAAGTACTTGAGAGTTTAGGCCTATCGTATATCAACAGCCGTAGCATTCCATAATTTCAGAGCCACATATTTAGAGCCCTTTTTTGCTTGTTCTTGGGATTTGAAGATCTTTGCAGTTCCTTTTTGCATGTTTTGAGTGCGCAGATGTTAGCGTTGTTTCCAAAAGTCTATGCTTTTTAAAGGAATAGTTTTTTGTCCAACCCTTACTTATTTTGGCTTATGAATGGACCGATTTTCTTTTTTAGTCACCATCACTCAGTCTTTTCCACTTTCCCCAATAATCATATTCCACTTACCGCTTTGCAGGAGGTGATTCATGGTCCGCATTATATGTCGCCACATCTGTACTATCCCCCGGAATATCCTCCCATGGACCCGTATGCCCACCCGTCTATGCCGCCTTCTGATGTCTTCCCTAATCGCTACAGCTCGGCACAACTGAGCCCGAGACTTTACGACTATTACCGACGAGATAGGCCACTTTCAGAAAGAGCAACAGATCGCAGCGAAAGCAGGCGTCAAGATTCGGTGAACCTCAAGCTCGGTCAAAGCGAGAGTGATCGACGATCTACCGAACACTCAATTGCAGATGGCAGAAGTATGGACGAAAGGAATTCGCGTCGCAGTGAAATATCTGACTATTTCAGTTTTTCGAAAGAGCGCGTTGCTCACATCTCATCCAAAGGTTGGTACACCTTGCTTGAATTACTTTAGACTTCTAAAATGTTAAATATTTTACTTCAACATATCTCCAGTCCAGTAATGTAGACGATGTAAGTTAGTGGCTTGAAAAACTCCGTATGACCCCAAAGCTTCTGAGGCTACTAAGATCTTTTTCAAGAGACACGGTCTTTGCGCCGTTTGGTGTGAAACTTAGGATGGGCTCCAAACTTCTAAATTCAAAGGGCTTCATTCGTCTCAGTAAGGCCATTTTCCAACCCTTAGCTTTACTTCCGTTTAGTCTTGCATGTTGAATACAGCGTCTAGGATTTATATCCTGTATTTTACCTCTTGGGAAATTTCTTGTAGATGATAGAAAAGAACGCAACTCTCTAGAGAACATTATTGAAGCGATCGGGAAAAAGGCAAGTGCAGAAAGTGATGAACCAAGGAGAGTAAGTACCTTTGAGCTGTAGCTGTTAAATGAAGTAGATTTTATAGGTATAGTATCTGATGCTTGTCCCCCAAACCAATTTGTGCTAGGCCATTTTTCGCTGAATTGCTTCTTCAGTTTCATTTGTATTGAGTAGGATGATAAGTATTGATTTGAGTGATTGATATTGATTGGAATGATAGGCTATCAAGATGCAATTTCTGCCAAAAGTCTTGGAACACTTGCATTAGTTCTGCTGCTCATTTGGTGGTATCCCCTTCTCCCCCTCAAAACAATGTTGTTATATACAGTGTTGACAGGTACAGAAAAAGTCACAATGCTTGCATATACTTCTCTGACAAATAAACACTTAATTCAACATTGTTTTTAGGGGGGAGGGGATTTCAATCGTTCGACATGGATAAGAAAATCATTATTATCAGAAATTATGCATTAATTAATTGGTGTTCCAAGAACTTTTGGCAGAGATTGTAGGTGGCATTGGTTCCAAATTTTTGATTGGTTAAGAGCTCTGATCACATCTAGATTCTCCTTACCGTGTCAGACTTGCTATTGGCCAATACGGTAAGGAGAATTTAAATGTGATCAGAACTTTTGGAACTAATTGGTGTTCCAAGAACTTTTGGCAGAGATTGTATATGCAATACCGACTGGGCTTGATTATCATGTCATTTAATTTCGCAGAAAATGCGCATTATGGAGAACCTTAAGTTAGTTGCAAAGCCCTACGATGAAAGAGGTATGTTAAATTTACTTTTTGTCATTACCAGTAACTCCCACTGATAACGAACGTGCTAATGGACTTCGAACTAGGAAATTAAGGACTCTCTAACCACTGTCAAACAGAAAAAAATCATGGACAGGAATTACTTGCATCTACAGATTATGCAAACTTTTTATTAAATGTCATTAAACTGTGATTACCGTTTCTTTAGGGTGAATTATGACGTTAAGTCTCCTCGTGTAGCTTAAATTGCAAAGTGAAACGTAGGACCGACCCACGAGAAAGAGAGCCATGAATTTAGAACAAAATTCATTCCATTAGCCCAATGTGACAAAACCTTGTTAATTGATAATTTACTAAGATACCACCAGACTGGCAAAATAACAATGAAATATTTTTAATGGTAGTTGCGACAGTGCTAACAGAATTATATTTTCATCATAAATATGACCATTAGGTGCAAGGAATTTTTTCATATCTTAGGTTGATTAAATTAATTAATTAATTAGTTAATTAATTAATTGTTATTAGAATTTTCACTACTGCGACCCGTTTTTCTAAGCTACAACTGAACGTCAGCTTTGCGCATTCTAATGGCTAATTTTGCCATATCAAGCATATCAAGAATTCTTTCTGCAATTTTCTCTCTTCCTTGCATTCTAAAATGGCACCAGAATCATGTGTACGTCGTTCTAATTTAAAAGAAGTTAGTATTTGAATTTGTGGTCAAGTATACAGGGTTCGTGTTACTCCTTAAATTCTTTAGGTACTCCGTAAATTTAATCTACGTTTTTAAGGACGCTCAAAACTCGCATATTTTGGGCAAAAACTCCTTAAAAACTCCTTATTTCTAATCAATTCTTGGGGAGAGGAATGTCAACGGAAGATTTATTTACTAAATGAATGGAGTTTTGTCATGGAAATACACAAAAATACACGTTAAAAATCATTGTTTAAAACCTCCTTAAAAGTCCTTAAATTTTATCTTCTCACAACAATACGAACCCTGAGTATAGATAGACAGCCAAGCGTACAAATTGGATATGGACAGCCGTGGATGTGCCTAGCCGTGGCCTAGCGGTAGTGCCCTCAGCTCAGACCAACGTGGTCCTGGGTTCGAGGCCCACCACAGGCCATTGGTGATGTCAAGAAGGGCATCCGGTCCTCAATGCTCGTGCCAGAACTATAGTCCCCGTAGAGACTCCCTTCAAGCTCCAAGGGATTGGGGGAAACGGAGGTAAACCGAGTAAAAAAATAGATATGAATGTTGTATGGGGTTATTGGAACTTACTATCCTTTGACACCCCAGCAATATTGATGACTGTTCGCTGCTCGCTAGTTGTTAATCAAAGTTAGTAGTCTGCAGACTGCAGAACTTGCGTGTAGCACTGCTCTGTTTGGACTGTTTGTGATTTATTCATTATACTGTTTTTCAATGGCACTGAAGCGGCTTTTTGAATGATCTGAAGCAGTGACGGATACACGTAGGGGCCTTAGCAATTAAGTAGGATGGGCCGTTGTGATGGAGCCTTTAAGCACAGTATGCCCAAAAAGCACGTAATGGAAAGAATTTGCTCTGGACCTCCACGGGGCCTCATTTTAGCTAAGGTACCCTAAACTGCGTTACGTCACTGATATGACAACTTTTGAATGTATTATCGTAACCATAGAAATACTGACCTTGACACCATCATCGAATTTCTTTCTTCCATAGATTCAACATTGGATAATGTCGTAATCAAGAAAGAACCTGAAGCGTCTGTGCAATCATATTACCAAGTAGAATCACCGCAACGAAATGAAAGGACATTATCAGACAATTCAGATGAGATTTCAAGGGAGCTAGCCCCGGAAACCATGGAGAAGGTGATTTATTGTAAATGTTTTTTGAGCTGTTCATCCGAAATGAGTGTCAGGCCCATTGGATTATTTAGGCCCTATAAGTTTGCATCATACTAGAGAGTTTACGCAACACGACGCGCCTGCTGACGACGAGCCAAAGAAGTCTAGAAACGAGCGCGGTCACGTCATCCTCTCGCAAGCATTGGCGCGAATCTGAATATCGCGCTAGTTTCTAGACTCCTTTGGCTCGTCATGATCAGACGCGTCGTGTTGCGTAAACTCTCTACTGTTACATTTTTCAGATTTATGCATGTCATTATGTAATCTTTTAGGCATTAATGTATGCATTAACGCAGAACAACGAATTCAATAATGTATTGGGAGTTTTTAAAACTGATAAGATGGAGACAACATTAATAATTAAAGCTGTTTAAATTGATCTAAAGCTGCAAAGCTGTTTATTGCGACTGATGCTACACTCAAAAGTATCTTAAGCATTTGTCATGATTTTTTATCGCCTTGCACAACGTTGATCTTTCTCATCTTTCATTCTGCAAACAAATTATCCTCAAGATTTTATGCAAATTTTCCTGTTGACTTGCAGAAATCTAATTTCATGGCCTCCATTGGATTAATTTCACACGGAAAGAGAAGGGGTTAGTATTGTAATTTTTCAATTTAACTTGTGAAATTATTGTCATTTTTCAATGTAATCTGTGAAGTTTTTGCTATTTTGCAGTTCATCCCATAAAGTTCTTTTCATTCTGCTAATGTGATATTATCGCCCTTGCGTTCAATGTTCATGTAATGTAGTTTATTTGCTCCTGCAAGACAGGACGCGAAAACTCGATGTGAAGATCATTATTTACTTAAGTCTCTAGCCGCTCAAATTTGTGTTACACTGTATTCCATATTTAATAGAATCGTTAGTATATCTCAATTTGTCTGATACCTCTTTCTTGTAGTTCTCGAAGAAGATTATGAAAGGAAGCGATGGGAGAGAAAAGTAGCGAAGATGAGGGCAAAGCCACGAAAAAGACGAAAACGGGAGGTCAGTTGAAGCAGATAGTATTTCTTATTTGTTTTAGTTATGTAGAATTTGTCGTTATGTTTGCTTAGATTGTATTTCTTGTTTATGTGAAAATTTAAAGTTAAAATTTTACCCGCAGTGGTGATTTATAAAAATTTTAACAAGGGGGCTCTAGGTGCAACCACGCCCATATTTTGGGTGTGGCCTAGCTGAAGCTACGCCTATATTCTCAAAGTGCAGATATGATAATGTAGTTAAATACTGATATAGTATAGTCACAAGAGCAGCCGTGGCCTAGCGGTAATGCACTCGAGTCCTCTCAGAGGCACCCTCCAAGCCCCAAGAATTGGGGGAAACGGAGGTAAAATCGAGAGAGAATCGAGAGACTGATATAGTATAGTCAACAATTAGAAATGTCTCATTTTTATTTTCATCTACTTTGATTTACTATATATATCATATATATATATATATATATATATATATATATATATATATATATATACACACACACACACACATATATATATATATATTTATATATATGATATATATATAGTAAATCAATATATATATATATATATATATATATATATATATATATTTTTATATATATATACATATATATATATATATATATTTATTAGATCAATGCCTGCTGTCTCAAGATAAAATCTTGGAATGGCAGAGTATGACTGTTTCATGTGGCTTAGTTTTTGCTTAGACCCAATTATCATGGCTTGAGTTTTGATAACGTACAATGACAGCTTATTACCTTGCAGTCATCGATTAAGTCTTCCATGTTGTCGGATGAATAACTGATAGTAGTATCATCAGCATACATAGTGGGATGGGATCCATATGGGCTCAGTAACTATGTTGCAGTGCAAAATTGACCATAGCAATACAAAACACTTTGAAAAGCAAATCCAATACAAGAGTTGTTAGGGGGGCTGAGCTACCCTAAATGAACAGTAATTTTAACAAGGGGGCTCAGCCCCCCTGAGCTTCCCTAGGAATCATCCCTGTATACCCGCGTAACCTCTCCTTTATCTCTCTACCCAGCACACAGAGGATAGTGATGGTAGGCCTTGTTCAGAGTTGGATTTCTATAACGGCCCCATGACTAGGCACAAGCAACAACTTCTTCAAGAACAGGAAATGATATTGGAACAGGTGCAGAAGAACCATTTGGAGAGGAGCGGCTCTAAGGAGACAAGCAGTGGGGCAAAAGCTTATTCCTATTCATCCAGTCCGACGAATAGCTCTGTTGCAAGCAACACGCCGAATTCACTCAATGAGAGCATGTTTCAAACTGCACCTTTAGAAAGAAACACGGAAAACGAAACGTCGAACTCCTTTGCTAGCAAATCGCAGGGTTTCAAACCATACAAGGAAAGGCAGCACAGAAAGGAACCATCGAATGTCACCAATGGATACCAAAAGTGTGATACAATGTTCTCAAAAGAGAGTCAGACACTCGATGGATTTGTGTTCGGATTACCCCAGGTATGACGCATCAACATCTTTGGCAAGCATTGCCTTTAGGGATTATGAATATCTATTGTTTGTTGGGGATGCTCGTATTGTTAGTACCTATTGTTTGGTCGATGAAGATTACAGCCAATCATAGGCCGGGGATTCTGTTGCCATGCGCGAGCCATACATCATCACATTGCACTGGAAATATGCCTTGTACGCATGATCTTAGCTTCCCTTTGAGGAGTAGCTGATAGCTCCTGAACTTGAAGAATTAGTGTCCCGTAAACTTTCGTACATTAGGGAGGGTCTCTTCGCGAGGATACTTACCCTGGATCATATGCGTGTAAGATAGGGTGGCCAGTTCCTTTCCTCGCCGCCTTTATCTCTCCACTGCTGCCACCAGGTACCCATCCGCTGCTGGGTGGACAGTGAGCGAGCATTCAGTGTAGGCTCGAACATGCTTCAAACTATTGACCTTCGACACAGTAGAGAAGCGCGCTAATCATTGTCTGTCAAGTCTTGAAACACTTATAATAAATTATGCTCTAGACGAGCTACAAAAACCCTTCCTCGTAAAATAATGTTGTTTGAAAGACATTTGAACAGCACTGGAGGGAGAAATGATGCCTTTCCAAATAGCTAAGGGCCTTGGCTACCGATTCAACATCGTATAAGGGGCAAAAGGGTTTACATTCTCGTTACTATCATCGAAGTAGGATGACAGCAGAAATTTTTAAAACTGTATAGGTGTTCCAAGGGCTTTTGGCAGACATTATATATCCTTCTCAACAAGATGACGTATGAACATGGCGTGATTTATTGTATTTCCGATTGGTATATTCTAGCTATTTGAATTTATGTTTAAATCACAAAAAGTCTACACCCATACTAAATAACAATACAAACCATCGCCATTTTGGTAGGTTGATGCCTCATATGCAAAAAGTCATTGGCCTGGAGTGGATGGTGTTGCACGATTGTTTGCCGATTACGAAAATGGTAATTAAATTTATCAAAATTATTTTCAGTATTGTGTGTAGTGTGTTGTAAGATTTTCTCCGAAATTGCCTTTATTGTAGTTTTTCATCAACCACCCCCCATTCTTTCTTTTGAATTTCCTTCCTTTTCCTTTGAATTTCTTCTTCAATTCCTTTTACCCGGACAATAATCGAAAACGCCAGATTGAAAGACAACTGGCCATGTGACTGGCTGAGCATTGAAAATATCACCCGATTTGATCGATCAGTCATGGCATACAAAATAATTAACAAATTAAGTCCGGAAAATCTTTGGGATAAATTTCAACTAAGGTCTTCGCAATCAACTTATGCAACAAGGCATTGTAAAGATATACAAATTCCCAGGCTTAACACTGAACATGCGAAAAAGAGCTATCAATACTCTACTGTAAAAATTTGGAATACAATTCCAACTGATATTAGGGAACTCCCAACTATTAGTCACTTCAAAAAGAAATTAAAGGAGTTCCTAATGAGCTGATTAAAAATATGCTTGGCCACTTAGAAACACAGCCCCCTAGAAGGACAGTGTCCTAGGATATAAATCTAGTTACCTACTCTTTTTTAAAATATTATCTACTTGGAATTTTGTGTATTATGATGTAAAATAAAAAGCTGAAGGGTAGAATCGTGTATAAATAATATATTATCATATCATATCATATCATATCATATCATATCATATCATATCATATCATATCATATCATATCATTATTGTCTTCTGTTTTTGTTCCATTTGCCTCCTGTGTTATTTTTTCTTTTTTAATTTTCTTTTCTGTTCTTTTCTTCCTCCTTTATTTCTTTCTGTTCTTCCATCATTCCCTTGAATTATTCCAGCCCATCCTTGCACCATGTATCCGTCATGTTTTTGCAAGAACTGCAGTCGATGCCCGAAGACACGTGCGATCGCACGTACGCATGTCCACATATGCAAATCCCCAGCACAAGCGAAAAGTCGCCCATGCCTACATCACTATCAACCGTACAATCGCACGTGCCATATAGGAACTTATTTGTCGCAACTGTGCAACACTAGTGACATTCACCTTTTGCTTTCATAACTCTACTTTATCCTGTTTTATCCTAAATGAGACATTCGACATGGTTCAGAAATAATACACTCAGTATTTTGGGTGCTACAATCTTGGATGACACCTGCAATTCCAAATAATTAAGAGCAATCACTCGTGCCCACAAGGATGCCTGGACTCATTGATCTGCGCGAGCGGTGAGCGTCGCTCAGGCACGAAATGCCACACTTCAAATTTCTGCAGGCACTTTTCATCCAAATCTGTATATGGCCATCTATTACATGCTATTTTTTCTGCAGGCACATTTTTCTCAGATCTGCGCTTTCAGGAACAAAATACTTTTAATGAGACGTGAGGGGTGCACCTGCGAATTTCCGCTCTTGGTACTAGTTTCTTCCGGGCATGGACTGGAATTAACTACGATTCATTCCCAAAACAATAAAATACCTAATACATCTAATCAAAGTTATTTTGTATTTTCATTTTTAGCATCTATGTTGACATCATAATTTCCAACTGGAAATATCCACCTTGTAATATTACAACCTAGTGACATAGTGGCTTGGGGTGGGAGCGGGGGAATATGCCCCATTGATAATGATTTTTTTTAACTTCATTTCATTCATCAATCATTAAGTAATGCAATCATGCATCTCTGTAGAGTATAGACAATTGTCACAAACCCGAGAATTGCAACAAGAGAGAACACTCTTTGCTCAAGTCTTGTAGACATTTGAAAGAATAGCTACATGAAAACTAGCGAAGAGTTCGCGTTCTACCCTCAACCTCCATGACTTCTCTCCAACTTCAACTCCAACTCTAGCCCCCAACTCTCCTCAACTCTCCTCAACTTAGGCTATATATATACGACGTGCGAATAAACGTAGAGTGATGACTGAGTATTACTCTCTATACGAAACTAAGCTATGAATGCGTGGGAAAGGAAGGGAAGGATATGCATAAATAATACAACTAATAATGTAAAACTAATATAGCATTAACTACTGTAGAAGATACATGAATAAACTAATGATAACCAAGGTATCGATGCGGCCTAACAATACTGGGAAACTCCTGCACCTATAATCTAAGCAAAAGAAGAGGAGTACGTAATTATTATACAACAAACACGATGCAAACATTGACGCACGGGCTACTGAACAATACCATACAAATGCTATACAAAACAAACAAACATAAAATGAATAACCTAATTAAATACACTACGCAGGAGCATACTGGGTATGTGACACAATGTATAATTGACTTGTATGCTAAAACTAGTTAGAAGTAAAATATAAGTATATAGAGAGAAGATCAATTGATCTACAAAAAATGAAATAACAATGAGAAAAGAATAATTTTAATTGTGAAATCTTTTATACAGGATGTACATTTCAGTGTTACGCACATTGCTATTAATATGTATCCTGTCCAATTAAATGATGACACTGTCAATGAAAACAAAAATTAAAGGTGGCTTCCTACATGTTAAAATGATTCTTTATATGTTCTTGAAATATCAAGAGGCTATCAGTTTGACGATTTTGAATAGGTCAGTCAATGTAGATTTTAACACCCATCGACGGAAAGCTAGACTTGACAACTTGCAATTTGACTTTTGGAACATCAAGCATAAACCCATTATGTCTTGTATTCTACTCATGTGCTCTGACAGTGAAAAAGTTTTGAAAGTGTTCGCAAAACTGTCTATCAAGAATTTTCCTACCAATAGAACTGTATGCTTTTTCATTTCATTTTGTATTTGAGATGGGAGCGGGGAAATTGCCCCATTGAGAAAAGTTTTATGGAGTGCCAAGGCGATTTTTGGACATATTACGTGGCAATGTTTCTACGCCTGAGATTTTGATGAAGGGGATATAATTTTTCCCAATCAAGAAGTGCTCCCCAAAAGATAATTGCCCAGGGCGCTACTGTCTGCATTATATTCATTGTACAGACGTCCTTTCCTGGAGACAATTTCAGGAGCTTGAGTGTAACTTAAATACATACCACACCCGTGACTTAAAGCAATTGCTTTATCACGAACTGAATTTTTCTTTTGATGTTCGTGTTTTTGAGGTTTGTATTGATTCTAGAACGGATATCTTTATTCTAGAACGGGAAGTCAAAGAGTTGGCAGTACGATCCACGTGCGACAAGTTGAAACGTGATTCAGAAAGGTTAAGTCACCAACGACAGCAGTACCAAAAGGAAGTTCTGGTGAGTGTGACGTCATTGGTTGAGTGTTAATTTATGCAATACTGTCATTATTGCTACGTTACAAGATGTGATATTGTAATTTATGCAATACTGTTACCGATGTGTTATTGTTGTGTTACAAGATTCTTCATGGTTACCATTCTATGTTGCGCACGCCGATAAATTGTGGACAACTTATTTCTTAGGAAATAGAATTTATTTCTCAAGAGTAAATTTTATTTCTATGTTGTAAGGTAAAGGTAGTCCCGTAT
>OLMO02000006.1:18966644-18979843 GCA_900291935.2 Cassiopea xamachana
TATATATATATATATATATATATATATATATATATATATATTAGGTATATGTTGCATATTTAAATTTTTTCGTAGTAAATTTATGGCCAGAGGCTGGCATCTGTTAATTCTCTTTTTGCTGTAAATATATTTTCGATGACTAAGACTCTCTCTAAAAAAACTGCTCCTCATGCCCTGTAGTTTTGGTTCTCAATCATTGCTGCGTATTTTGTGAAATTTTTACTTGAGATTATATGTTATTGCAAGTAGATGGAACCACTTGAAAAGAAGGTTTAAGGTTTGGAAGAGGTTAATCATGCGATTGTCATCAAGCAGTTGCGGGATTATAAGATCCAGCAGTTGGTGGACCATATCCTGAATTTAACCTAGGTTACTCTATATCCTTTGATTGCTAGATATTTTTGTCATTGGCCTTAGAGTAGGAACATTTCTCCGCGTTACTGTTCTTCTTTCTTAGCTTTGAGTTGTAAGGTATTTCAGCATTTTTGAAACGTTGTTCCATCGCGTCCCTTGCGCCTAAGACTCAAATGAGCGAATTTGATTCACGTGAAGTATAGTTTGAGAAAGAAAGTGCAGGTATCTTGTAAGGAACGTGTAGACTGTATTTTCTCATCAAATCTAAATCATCAAATCCTAATGTAACTACACAAGAAGTTACTTGCATTCACGCTGAAACAAAACAGATGTAGATATTTGATGTCCTCTAGTATTTGGAATTTACTTATTTTTTCCAGTGGTAATGTTATCACATACGAGAGTTTACCACCCTTTGTAAGCATATGCTTGCAAATCATTGTCGCCCTCGGCTAGATGGATCTAAGTAGACGGCGTTTGATGCCCTATTATTTGGGGTAAGGGACTTTGGCATTTTAGAAATATAAGAGATAAATGACCGTAGATATAGAGTTCTGACATGTGGTATTTGTGTCAATTTACGTAGAAAGATATTATCATTGGTGTATATTTATTAAAACAACGTGTATTAGCAATCTTTATTTGTATTTATTCGAAATGTAGATACATTGTCAATTTAATTTATGTGAAGAAAAGTTCTCGATGAAAAATACTGTTTTACTGCATTTGTTCCTTGTTGTTGTTGTTATTTACTTTGTTTTGAGTAGGCTGTTATACCTAGCTTATTCAGCTAATTTAGGCCTACTATGCATGCCGCATCCAGGCATGGGACCCCTAGTTTAACGTCCCTGCCGAAGGACGGCGGAGTGAGCTGTTTTGGTCGTTCATCTGGAGGTTGCCCATCCAGTGTCTGACCATATACAGCCATGCTTAACTTTAGATAAGCTAATGGAACTGGCTGGGCCGCTTGGCCACTCACCCCTCCTTTGAGTTGGTGGTTCTTAATCGCCTCGATGTATCAAAGAATGGTATCTTCTAGAATGTGTTTACAATGCTATAAGCCACATTTGTCAAAAAAGTCGTACACTTCCAATTTTCAATTAAAGTATATTTATACACAGATTTACCCTAATCAAGTTAAAATCTAAGTAAAGATAGAAAAAAAAGATATCTAATCTAATCTAATGAAGAATCTAATGACATTGATATCATTTCCGATACGTATTGTCATGGGTGGCGCCGGGGGAGGGCTAGTGGGCTATGCTAGCGCCCCATCAGAACATGCTAGCCAATTTTTTCGGAGGTTTTTGGCATTTGTATTACCTTGAAAGCCGTATTTTAGCCTCCCTCGTCGGAGAGTCAGCTCCCTTCGGAAAATGCCTGGCGCCACCCCTGCATATTGCTTAATGTGACCCTTATCAGATCAAAAACGTTTCATTTGGCTTTTTACGGTAATAGTTTGGCAGATTCAAAATCATTTTCATAATAAAACAATGGGATGGTGTCAGATGCATTAGTGCATAACATTAAGGTACTTTAACTCCTCTAGGGGTTATCTATAAAGGATGTTCGCACATTTTTGCCAGTTTTCAACCCCATCCCTCCCCCTATCCATGTCTGTCCGCGTTTTGCTTAACAACCCCCTTCACCCTGTCCATGTGGAGACTGAGGTGAACGATGATTAAAGAGCTGCAAAAGTTAAGAACAAGCAAGAAATCTTAGAAAAAAGCATGCATACTGTACTTATTTCTTGTTTTTCTGTTATTTTTCAATCTTTAACACAGGAAGATGATGATAAAATGACTTAAATGCCCTCTTCTCTCTTACAGAGATCATTCTGAAAAGGATGTCTACTTACAGATAAAACCACTTCCCTCCCCCTGTCCACTTTTGTCTGCATTGCTGCTAGCCCCCTTCCTCCCCAAGTGCAGACATCTTTTATGGATGCTCCCCTAGTCAAGCAAGCTTTTTTTATACCCAAAAAAACTCAAGAAACAACGACGAATGATATAAGATATTAGATGAATTTAACTCCTGAATGCCTATTACTAAAACTTTCACCGAATTGTAGGGGACTCCCAAGCGCAGATTTTTTAAAATTTCACAAACCATTTCCATTTACTGAACACCCCCATCTAAGGAATTTTGAAAACATTCACCCATACTCTTTTGGGTCCCCAAACTATCAATTGAATATTGACTCCCAACTATTAACTACCCCCCAAATTATGCTTTTTTAGCAAAAATACTAACCCCCTTCCTTTTTATATCATTTATTATACCCCCGTCCTTATTATACCCTTATATCCCGCACAAATGGAAAGGGAATTGGCAAAAGCTGATTATAGAGCACAAAGGTTGTTACATTCAAAGGTATTTCGGTGGATGGGGTTGAGGCTTTCCAAAATTTGTGCTTAGCTCATGACCTCGTTTCTGTATCAGGCCTTCGGCGTCCGCGCTTCTATAGACTTCGATTTTGCAAACAGAACATCATGGCGGATCCCAAAGCGAGAACAGATATTAAAGCAGAAATCAAAACAGAGCCACTTGATAGTCAAGATACAAAAAGCGTTCAAGACCTCACTATCTTTGTAAGTAGTGATGTTGTTTATGCTGCCAAGACTCTCCTCTATTCACCATGAATTAGGCCCAACTTTATTTTCACTGATGTTTGTATCAACCTACCTCAACTTTCGCAAGCCAATTATTTTTCATTGGACTAGGAGGTAGTGCATGCAAAGTGGTGATTTCATCTTTCAACCCTCAGTGCATCAGATAACTCATGTCTCTTGTCAGTTTACTATTGTGAAAAACAGCTCTTCAAGGAGTTAGTTTCCACATTCAGTTCCATTAATTATTTTTTCAGTATTATATCTAGTCTCAATCCCTAGTAATTGGTTACCAGTTTTTTATCTATAATCAAGTTTCCTTCTACTAATCATAGGTTCAGAATCTTCTGCAGCAAATGGTAAGACTTATGACTTTATCTAGTCTCAATCAGAAAAATATATTCTTGAAGAATGGATTTGAATTTTATGAAATTTGATTTACTAATGAAATTGCCACTTTTATGTGGTAGTCTGGATTAGCTCTCGGTTTTCAATTTATGGGTTTACTTCCTAATATTCACTACTTTTAGTATCACAGCACATATTGAAGGTTTGCTATCTTGGTGGAACATAGCTTTCCCTTTCTGAATGGCTGTATCATGAAATGCTACACCATAGACCATGATTCATGATATATATATATTTATCATGATTGAAGGAAGACAGCAATTTCCTTGCATCTACTTTTGCATCCACTTCCCAGTCTAGTAACCTCATAAAGTCATTTGGAAGGCCATTACTTTACTATCTGGAGGAAAAAGCAATCTTGATTGAGCTTACAGTTCCTTTGCTATAGTGGCATCAATCCCTTCGGATACTCTTTTCTTGTCAGCAAATATTACAGGACAACAATTCAAAGTTTTGTTGAGTTGCATATACTTCCTGAATTCAGCTGCAGGTTTAAGACATGATATCCTCAGAACCCACAATCAAGATAAATTTGCTGTATCAATGCTTAAGTTCTCCTATCTTTGCAATTCCACAAACACTGGATTCAGACTGGGTAGCATCAAGGGCTGGATGTGACCTTGGGGTGGGAGGTTAATGACCCCTGGTCTATGGCTATTTTGTGACTTTCATAGTCAGCTGAGGCGTTTCTTGTAATTGGTATAATTCCTCAAGTAATTCTTCTTAGAATCAATTTTTGTCCAGCTTGAAATGCTTGACCCTCTGAAGTTACAATGTTTTCAGCAGTTTTTGTAGTAGGAGTTTCATTTATTTCAGTAGGAATTGCAAGGCCCTAGTACCACCAACAGTTTATTTATCACATAATTAACTTAAGGGAAAGTAAATGTTGCAAATCAAAAGGTTGCTTTTAGAGGCAATGGTCAATGACAGATTTTGAAAAAAGCTTAAAAGTCAAAGGAGGTTAGGTTAGAGCTGTTGATTTTATCGGGAGTGGGGATTTTGAGTACAGCTTAGTGTATTGAAATTAATGCTTGACTTGTGCCAATTTCTTTTTTAGCAAGATAAATTTTCAATCATGAGTGATCAGATTCTTGTGAGAAATATCCTTTTCACTTTCCTAGCATTTTTAATCTTTGATTGGTTCATGAGTCATAATGATTATATTGTAGTTTGTATATGACTTGCTCCATAGATGCTGGAGTTTTTGCTACAATACACTTTATGTGTACTACTCCAGCCACCCCCTACCAAGTATTAATTTTGCGGATCTTATGTTGGGCATAGAGTTCCTTCTAAGCTTTATTCCATCAAATCAACATTATTTTGTGCCTCTGATGTTTTCTAAGTGTATGGAAGCAAACATGAAAGTAGTTCATCAATATACATATGGCTTCTATTTTGCCAACTCCTTGATTCTTAATTTTCAGGAAATTCTCCAGCCCCCCTCCCAATTATTCCCCCCAATTATTGGTGCTCCAGAGTAGGCTGCAGGGTTTATCTGGCAAACCATCCTCCCTGTGTTATCATACATTTTTTGTATAAATCTTGTATAAGTCGATGAAAAATCTGTAAAAATTTAAACAAAAATCTGAAAAATTTAAGTCTCACAAATTTTTCTAAACCTCTTAAAAGCTTAAGAAAATTATCAAACGATCGTCAGGAATTTTCAAAATTCTTCAAAAAGTAAAAACTGTGAAAGAGTCAAAAAACCTCAAAAAATTTATTAAAATCAAAAAAACTCTGAGAAAATCCTGGGAATCTCAAGAATGTCTTCCATTTTTTCTGAGTGATTTGCCTCTCTCTCTCTCTCTCTCTCTCTCTCTCTCTCTTCACAAAATATACTTGTGAGCAACGATTCCATATCAGTTTAGTTAATTTTTACAAGGCTCTTCCTTCCTACTGTGCATGTAATCTTTGCCTTTAACGCGTGCAGAACATTTAAGATCATTGTTAAAGTTGATGAAAATGAACTCGTTAGAGTCCTTAACTTTGTTCACTCGATGAAATGGGGAAACGCGTGGACGAATTAGAGAAGAACATCGGAGATCTGATGAAGCAAGCAGAAGCTGATGAACCAGATAAATGAAGACTTTCCATGGGTAGAGTTTTTGTCTAGAAAACAGGTGATAAGGTTGACTTTTGTAGGAAAGAATTATGTAAACTGACATTACATGTTGCTTAATATATGGACCATATTTATATTAGGTCATTGATCTGCGTTTTAGATATTGTTGTGATCATTTCTAACTCATTACATGTACTTAAGGTTTTTTATTTCATTAAACTTTCTTTTGATAAAGAAGAATAGCATTTTTTGTTTATGAGAAATATACGCATTGCCCTGAAGGCTGTCGAGAGGTTTTAGAGACTCTGAAGCAAAAGAGAAAGACAAGTTCCCCTGCGGATGAAGCCAACAGAAATATGAGTATCAGTCCCTGAAAATTACTACTAGTCTTAAATGCACGTTTTTTTATAAGAAAAAAGTGTATAAGAAAATTAAGCTCAAATGGTCAAAATCTTAAGAAGATCGTAAGAAAATCACGAGGCTCAATTTCCAAAATTAAGTGTTTTTATAGGCCAAAATCGGTATTTCGTCATTATTGCATTCAAAATGTTAAAGATGGAATTCAAATTCAAGTATACAATATTATTAACGAAATTTTAAACCACTCTAGTCAGTTTATTTCAGAAAAAGTTAAGAAAAATTTAAGAAATTCTCAAGCTCAATTTCGGGAAAGGTTAAGAAAATTGAAGCTCAGGCAAAATGACGATTTTCTTATTAAAAAAAACGTGTATTTATTTTATAAGAGTCTATATAAAGGTCAAACCTTCATCTGGCAGCCACTTGTTAACGTACAACCTTACTCACTACATGAAATCAAAATTGAATTTCCCATGCTGTCCCTCCATTTTCCTCATGCCAAATCACCTCATTTGCATGCATCAGAATTCTCCTCATCCCAGATTTTTTAATAAAATTACTGGGCCTTCCTCAAAGTTGGCACACATTTAAAAACTTCCCTCCGGTTCACAGCCATGGAACCAGGGATGCCGGAACAATAGTAGGCTAGGAGGAGCAGAAGTTTTGAAAAGGGCACTTGAACTGATTTTGACGTCATTATGACGTCAGAATTTGAACTTATGGGTTACTTTTCACAAACATATGCTCCCAACCATTGTTGCATTTCGTGGCAAGTCATGAAATCCTGAGGATGAAAAGAGATCGAGCCGAATGGAAGAACGAATGTAAGAAGGAAATGTGAAAAAATTAAATAAGAAGACCGCAAAAGAAGGGCACTTTTGCCTCCCTTGCCCCCGCTCTTCGAGGGCAGGGGTGCGCTGCCCCCCTTCGCCCCCGTGCTCCGATGTCCCTGTGTGGAGCCGTTACTTTTTCTGGCCTCTGTATTTTATATTTCAAGTATTAATACAGGGTACAAATCTCAGCTACATGACTGTTTTACAAACTGTCCAGTTTTGAATGAAAAGAAAGGACACAAGTCTAACATAAACGCCTAATATAAAATAAAGCTCCCTTGATGTTAACGCCCAAGGGCTTTAAGGTCCCTACTCTGGCACGAAATAGATGGAGGGTATAATAAGGAGGAAGGTTTTGTGTTTTTGCAAAAATGCTTAAATTTGGGGTTGTTAATAGTTGGGGATTCATTTTCAATAGAATATATGGGGACCTAAACATTTCAAAATTATTATTGCAATTAGTTACTAAAATTTTTAAGTATAAGGTAAATAGTTTGTTTTGATTTCCTTAGTTGATATTATTGATTTGCGTTCACAAAGTCAGTGTGTTTTACGCACTTGACTCAGACCACCGTGGTCCTGGGTTCGAGCCCCAGTGCAGGCCATTGGTGACGTCAGGAAGGGCATCCGGCCCTAAATGCTCGTGCCAGAACTAAAGTTCTCCTAGAGGCACCCTCGAAGCCCCAAGGAGCTGGAGTAAACGGAGGTAAAATCGAGAAAAAAAGTAGTAGCTTTGTTAGGAGCGTATCAGCCTATTTTAGTGTGAACCATGGCCAGTGCAACAGAAAAGGAAGGTAGAGAAGTGCTGTAGTAGGAAACTGCAATGATAAGTTTAGTTTGCAGGATTCGTGCTTTCCTTTTTAATCTTCGTAAAAACTCCTTAAATTTAAGGTTCATTTTTAATGGCGCTGTAGCCTTCACTGCATTCGCAGACGCGTGGCCTAAAGCCATAGAAACGGAGATAGGCGCCGCCCTATGCGCCATTGGGCACGGGAAAGGACTTTGACTTGACTTGTCCCCAAGCATTTATATGTTTGGCTTTTTCCTTAATTGCACTGCAACTTTTGCGCGAGAAGTGCTTTACTGAACAAGTTGCAGATTATACTTAGTGTTGTAGTTAAATAAAGGAAGGATTCGGCATTGGAGAATTATTTAGCGGTTACGATGCGTCACACAAGGTGGAAGCAAAATATGTCCCGTAGCAACTCTTTGTTTGTATATTTTAGAAGAAAGGCTGACAGGACTGTAATCTCGCTTTTTAATTGCAGTTAAAAGAATTTCACGAAGCCTTTTGTCTTTGTAAGACTGTATACTTAGGAGGTGCATTTAAGCTACAATGCGATGTTAGAAGCTAGCCTGTTTGCGTGGAAGTGCAGGGGGTTCCGCTTATGATGTTGGAAAGATCAACTCCCAGTGGTGTGCCGAGACTCCTGTTGGGGGGGGGCGTTCTGACCAATTGACCAACTATTGTTGCTAAATTGCTACTAAAAGTATGTCACAGAAAATACTGTGGCCAACCCTCTTGATGCCTGCCTGGCTAACTTGTGAACAACTTTCTTGCAAATTTGAAAACATTGGGGGACGCCCCCACGCCCCCTATTGGCACATCCCTGTCAAATCCTAGGATATGTCATTTACCCTTATATTTTTGGAATAGAAGAAAAGCATTTGGAATAGTTTTGGTTAAGAACATAGGTTTTTTTTTAATAAGAAGCTGGTTAAGAAAATCTAGTACTTCGTTCAAGAAAATTTAAGAATCTGTACAATACCAATTTGCCTAAGAAAGAGTACATTGACATGCTTCCACTCGTTAATTTCTAAGATTTTTGTTTGGAAAAGATTGTAACTTGTGATTTTGATCTGCTGGACATTTTTCGTGACGATGAACGCTTATATCTATCGTGAAGTGTTTAACTTTCAAATGATAAGGCGAGTTTCGGTCCCGAAAATTGGAAACTAATTAAGAAACAGTTGGTACTGAAATTCGAAAGTTTTCATGCCAAATAAAGAAAATTTTAGTTCTAGGTGGTGATCAAAGTTTCTTTTGAAAAGAAAAACGTGTAGTATCTTGTTTGGATTTTTAATTTTGAAAAACTTCTTCATTGAAATCCGATATTAAATGTGGTTGCAACCAAAATTCGAGCTGATTACAGTTTGCTTGCAAGTCATAGCTCAAGTTAAAACACAAACACCTGGAAGATCAGCGCTTGTTTATAGGCTCAAGATTTTATTTCGATTTAATTGTGTTTTAGTTAGCTGAAGGTATAACTCGTGTAAAAACAATTATTATATTCCCCAATGTTATTGCATTAACATTTAATCATATCATCTCAATGGAATATATTTTGTTGTAAGACCACATAGGAAGTAATTAACTCTTTCTATATAGCTATACGCACATGGGATATGACCACTGAGGATGATTGAGGAATCAGTCAAAACATGTCTTCCAAAATATCAAAATTATCATATTATATTACTATAGCTGACTCCAGGGGCGTCGAAACTGGGGGCCACTGCCCCCCTACTTTTTTACATAAACTAGTATTTTTCACTTTTTAACACCACTTTTCCAGAAGGTTGCATGAAAGGCCATTTTCCATTTGTTCAGACACGTTTTTTTATAAGAAAACCATCATTTTGCCTGAGCGTTAATTTTCTTAACTTTTCCCGAAATTGAGTCTGAGATTTCTTACATTTTTCTTAACTTTTACTGAAATAAATTGGCTAGAATGGTTTACACTTTCGTTATTAATATTGTATACTTGAATTTGAATTCCATCTTTAACATTTTGAATGCAATAACGACGAAATGCCGACTTTTGACCAATAACAGCACTAAAGTTTGGAAATTGAGCCTCGTGATTTTCTTAAGATTTTCTTAAGATTTTGACCATTTGAGCCTCATTTTCTTATAAACTTTTTTCTTGCAAAGAAAACGTGTATTCCAAAAGCTTTGAAAACGATACTGTCGCCAACGCAGATGAGCAGAATTCTGAGATTATCGGTTACCTTAGTTACCAGGCCCCTCCACTTTGACAGTCGTTTCCACGCCTCTGGACGCTCTGGACTCGTAGTTACATCCACAGTTCTACCTGTTGTTTTTTTGCCTTGCAGCTAACACCAGAGTCAGTTAGTAAATAGAGATTGTTCGAGCATACATGTCTATTGACAGCATTTTATTTGCTTTGCTTCACCACACATTTTTGACGAAGTCCTGCTCATGGCTTATCCTCACATTGCTCGACTTTTATTAATTTCTGCCAATGTAATAGTTAGATCTCTAGATGATTAGATCATAAATGGCACAGCTCATCTGGCAGAAAATTTCTCTTGTAAACTATCTTCTTTTACTATTAGTGGCGAAGAAATCATCGACAAGAAACACCGAAAGTTTAATTCAAGCAATTTTCTGAGCTTCAGCAATCAAAGGAATAACTTATTTCGCTACAAGAAATAAAGCATTTCGTTAGATTAGCAATCTGAGATTAGAATTTTCTATCGGCGACTGATTTTGAGAAAAATGGACATATTGCCTCCCGTCTTGTTAGAGTTTGTTTCTCGCCGTCAATGACAGATTTTTGTATTTTCGAAATTTTATCAGAATATTAGCAATTATATGTATTATATAAAAATTATATGTATAGTATTGAAGGCAAAGAAGATTTATCAAAGATCAAAAGTGTTGGTTGATGGAGATAGACTGTTTCTATCATCTCTCCCCCGTCACTTGTTGACAAAAGCTCATTCTTTCGTCTGCTGCTGTTTGACTGGCTACCCGGCAGTGGACTTGCTCGAGCTGTTGCCGTGAGCACAGGACAGGATTAATCTGCACACTTCTAGGTCTTAACGTCGTCAGCTGGCAAGCATGGATAGACGATTGGTTATCGCGATATTCTATGGGACTCTTGTTTCATCAGTTTTAGCGGTGAGTAAGCGAAGCAGAACTACTTTCTTTGAAATTCATGAGTTGCGAGAAGTGATGACATGGCGTAAACATGATTTGTGGATTCTATTGCAGTTTTGCATGTGCCATTTCTTTCAAACTTCAAGTGTTACGTCGATGCATTACAAATACAGCGAATTTTAGCACAATGAGGTGTACTGGGCAGAGACGCTTTACTAAATCTACACTGTCGTAGATAATTTGCGACTTTTCAATTACAATTTTCTCACAGGTATATTTTGGTCGGGAATTTTTCGAGTATTCATCCGATTGTTTGAGCATTGTAAATACAAAATATAGCTTTGTATCCATTGCAAGGAAATTGCTATGAATTACGCGTTGGGGAGCCTCTGATGGCCTTTTCTACCACGGCACTTACCGCTATCCAGCTCTTTTGTGTCAATAAAATTACTTACTCAGCACTCAAATGTCCCAATGACTCAATACTTTAGGAAGGTTCCTTTCCTGCATTGGGCGGAAGGGAGTTATTGGGGGACCAGTATAAAGGCACCAATGGTGCTCCTAATTAGGAGATGTGCTAGAGGCCAGAAAGAAAACGTCCCGACAAACTTAAAAAACTTCAGGTGTCAATGTTTCTGCGGAATTTTACTCTTCGGCAAGTCAAACTGCGGACCAAACCTACTGAGTGTTTGATAGTGGACTGCTGACGAGGTGTCGTTTGGAATTTTGTGGGGGAGCTACCCCTATGACACCCTATAGCGCTACTTTTGCTCCTAATTCCTCAGCTACTCACTAGAGAGTACCTCATTGCACGAAATTCACTTCAAATATCTTTGCATAGCACTCTTTTTTGTTTATAAGGAACCTAGGTTGAAGCTCACTTCTAAGAGTTCCTTATTTTTGGATATCTTTTTATTAACTTGCAGTACTAAAAGTTTCTCAATAGCTCCTTAATTTCCACTGTACATAATAGCGCCATAAAGATGGTACAGACACAAAGAAGCATCAATATTCTAAATTTTACCTTTAATTTTGGCTAGAACTCAAGAATAAAAGCACAGATAAGGTAGGAAAGAAGTTTTATAAATGCATCTATAAATGAATGGAACCGGCTTTCTAATTCTTGATTATTTGCAGTTATAATACGCTTTTTAAATTGAAGAGTTCCTTAGCTTTCTTTCTGTCATTAGTATAAGCTCCTTAAATATTGTTGTGAATTAATTAGGGCGGAAGGCAAAGAGAAACAACAATTTCAAAATATACACGTAACGATTAAATCAATGAACATATAATCTAATTATTTCTACAGTGCATCTCTTCTCCCAACGCTCCTCCAAATCCTTCTGATTGCTACTGCCGGATGCAAACTAATAATACTCTAAATACTGCGCGGGGCCTGGTTCTAACAACTCTGATAGCCAATGATAAGCCTTTACAACAAATATTTCGGTTTCTTATAAAGTGGTTACTTATGAAAAGCGTGTATTTCAGTAGGGCCTGCATGGAAGAGTGGAAACCTCTCTCATTATATGCGGACCCACACATCGCGGGTACTTATTCACTCAGCATACATGCAGCTAGGACTTTGCGAGGGCAGGGGTGCAACCACGAAAAAGGGCACATCAAAGCTTCTTAAAAGAAGACGCGACCCGTGAATATTGCTATCCAGATTCATAAATGGAAGAAATACTGTTAGAGGTCTACTGATATCGTTGCTCTGAAAGCCAATGATCCTCATTGGTATTTCTTATTGCAGGAATAGAGGGAAAAGGGGGCTGGGAGTGAAGCCCCCAGAAAATTTTCAGAATCACGCGTTTTCTTTCTCCTGGGAATACCCTTTTTGATATAAAGAGGGCACTACACAAGGGCACCTTTGTTTATTTGTTGAAAAGAGCAGGGGTCTAGACTCCCAAGACCCCCCTAGTTGCGCACCTGCACAGATAATGTATACTCGGTGGTGGTACATCAAGATTGACACCACACTACTATTCAACCTGAGATTTTACCTACTTTGTCATTACTCGTTACGTTTTCCAAGCAATTTGCTGGTAATGGAGGTAGAAGATGTGTCTAGACGAGTAAGATTCTCGTCTTTATTATGGAGACATTTAAGGCAATTTTGCTGTATTATGGTAGACTAATGCCTAACCTTCTTCCAGCAAAGACGCTCTACGGTGTCCTTGTAAGCAGGCTTAAAATTGTCATTCTTTTCAGGCTGATTGCTTCTTCGACAACATTGCAAGCTTGGCAAATTCCGATGCAAAATTAAATTCAAGACAGGATGAGAAGTGGAAGTTGATCAACAAGAATGTGTCTAAATCACACTACCTTGAAATTTTAAAAAACATTAAGTCATCCGGGAGAACATTCTCCTGCGGGAACACGAGGTTAGTCCGCGTGCAGCATAGTATTATTGAGAACAGTTGGTTATTATCGTATTTGCAAATGACCAATGAAAACAATGTATAGGAAAACTTATTTCCATTTGTGCATGCGGCTGTTGTTTTTCATAATACGCAGCTTTATCTGAAATCTGTCTTAAAACAAATCAACAATTTTAGGTAGAAAAGTCCTGACGTTATGTAATGTAATGTAATGACTTCTTTATACACGAAAATAGCCCTTCAGCAACTCGCAATATATATATATATATATATATATATATA
>OLMO02000006.1:18979943-19028892 GCA_900291935.2 Cassiopea xamachana
TATATATATATATTTATATATATATATATATATATTTATATATATATCATGAGGCTCAATTTCCAAAATATAGTGCTTTTGTTAGCCAAAATTCCATATTTCGTCGTTGTTCAAGTATATAATATTAATAACGAAAGTGTAAACCATTTTAGCCAGTTTATTTCAGTAAAAGTTAAGAAAAATGTAAGAAAATCTCAGGCTCAATTTCGGAAAAGGTTTGTTTGATATCTATAACATCATATCAGTGTCTGAAAAGGATTTTATTGCATTTCAAAAAAGCAGTCTTGCCCCCCTGCTCCTCCAAGGGAAAGGCAAGAGAGGGCGCTTGCTCCCTTCTGCCATGCTCTCCGGTGTACCTGGTTGCGTAGAGTTTGATCGTATATTGATTGATTGTTTGATTGATTGACTGATTCATTGAATCAGTGATTGGTTGATTGATTGGTTGATTGAGTGATTGATTGAGTGATTGAATATATGAACGCTAGTTATCTGAATATGGAATTTCTTCACAAGAGACTAATGAAGTAGTCTGTGCGTCATGTCTTGAAGCTCAAATGATGCAAAGCTATATTAATTATCATTTTCTTTATGCAGAGGCTGGATTGCTGAAATTCTTCAAGGACTTTCCTCCCAATATGATGAATTTAAAATGAAAGTCGAAAAAGGGTGGCCGGCTGCTGGCTATGCGATCGTAACTGGACAGAAAGTAGTTGAATTGTTTAATAGAAATCTACATTCCACCCAGCGAATCTTGTATAAATTCCAGATCGTTGGACCCTTAGACCATGTTTGGATGGTAGAACAGCTACCTTACGGAGGAGGCTATCGGGTCTATCAGAGCTACAACAACGCGTATTCTTTGAAGGCTTGGCTTGCAACTGGTAGCCTCATGGGCATGCGTGGTACTGAAATCATTATCTGGCATGATGTTATTAAGATGGCTGATATGATGTTGAAGGCAGCTAATGGTTCCATGTCTGATCTAGACAACCTACCAGCTCGTTTTGTGCCATTAAAACCATGGCTGGTTCATATACGTGACTACAATTTGACACAGGTTGAGACAGAGCTCCGTAAATCGTGGTCAGTGATTGGTCAAGGTAGAATAATGAACAAAGATTATTTCTTTAAGAATTACCTAACGAAACTTGCAAATATGACGGAGGCAATTATCCCGTTAGTGAGCACTTCAAAAGCATGGACGAAGGAACTGCATGAACAGTGGACAGAGTTATTTGGTGCTCCGAACCCGGTCTTATATCCGGGCTTCCCATTTAACACTATGACTGCCGCATACTCTCAAAATTATGCATTGGAAGTGAAGACATTGATGATAAATGGAAGTGAAGAAGGGAAGTGTACGTCCAACGCCAAGATTCTTCATGATAGTGTGGTAAGAATTAGCCACCTTTGTCAATCTTTGTCCTGCTTTCGTCGTTAAGCTACTGGGTGGGCAAGGCTAATTCAAAAGAGGGCTGAGGCGACCTCCAAATCAGCTGATGCAAGAGAGATTGAGCTTAGGGAAGGCGATGGATTTCAAGTGTGCATGGCAGAAAGTATGTGTAGGCCAGCAAGCAATCAGTACTGCTTGATACGGTGTGCTCTTGAGGGAATTTTCAACATATTCTCTAAGGCACGCTATAGAAATGAAGACATTTCAGATAGTGGAAGTGGGGAAATGAAGAATAACTCTAAAGGACCGGTCATTATTTTGTAACTTGGGTTGGGACAAAAGTTAAAATGGTTGGGTAAGAAAAAGTTTTAGGTGACCAAAAACGTGGGTAATAGTAATAGTCGAGTGCATATGTTTCTTGGTAATAAGAAATTAGACAAGGCAAAAAGGGTGGGTAAAAATGTCAAATGCTGCTTTAACATATACAATCATGGTCAAAAGTATTTCTTTTGATAGATTTTTCTTCTTTGAAGTTATGGAGATTATTCAAGTCTCTCTCAGAGGGTTGGGCAAGCTAGCTTTCGACCCTTTCAATGGTTGGGTATTAAGTTTTTGAATATTTTAGAAACATGGATAGAATAATTTTGTTGTCATAACCCACCTGTTTTCGGTACCAACCGCTTTTATACATGATGGCCCGTCCCTAATACCAAAATTATTCATTATCCAGTCCAATCTAAAGCTATCCGTCTCATCAACAATCCAAACCTCACTAATTCTCTACAGTCTCTCTCTCATCGTCGTCTTGTTGCAGATCTTTCCATTTTCTACCGCTATTTTCACGGACATTGCTCTAAGGAAATCAAGAATATTATTCCTGATCCAGTGAGGCGTGTTCGAACCACCAGAAGCTCTACCTGTTCACACCCTTTCCAAGTTACACTACCTAATCCACGAACTCTATCTCACAAATCATCTTTCATTCCTAGAACTTCTCAACTGTGGAACTCATTGCCACCCACTACTTTCCCTGTATCCTACAATTTGTCATCTTTTAAATCTAAAGTCAACAAACTTGATCTTATCTCCCTATCTACTTAAACTTCCCCCGTTTTCTCAGTTTTTCCTTTGTCGGGGCATTGCTATAGGCCCTACGGCTTTTCCCAGACATTACTTACTAAAAACAAAAAAACATCGTTCTATGTGAGGATCCTTTTTCTGTCTTCTAGCAAGTAAATACATTAGTAAAATACATTATAAACTTTATAATTGATTCTTACTTGCTTTTTTCCATGAAACATCAGCTAGCGTTTAAAGCTGTGAGATTCCCTTTTCCTGTGGGAAATGAGCATGGTATTTAGAATTTTCTTCAAGCCTCATCCCAGTCTGCTAAATAGTGATATTGAAAATTTCTCTCGTTCTGTATCCTGTCTTTCATGACGGGGCATAATTATACTTGAGCCATTGCTTTTAGACCGACTGTTTTTTCGACAACATCAAGAAATTATCGAACTACGATGAGCTGCTTTACTCACGGAATGATAAGAAGATTCAGTTGGTCAAATCTGGTACAAGCCTATCAGCATTTTTGACAACGATGACGAAAATCAAGTCATCCGGACAAACGTTTGCTTGTGGCTACACAAGGTTTGTTGCAATTATCGAAGTCCTCATCAAGACATTGTTTAAGGAAGCTTGACTTGCGGGCAAGGATGCATGGGGGCCCCATTTCATTCACAGTCAAGTTTGATCTGCAAGTCCCTTGGCCCCCTAAGCATTAACAACTAATATTAAGAAAATTCTTAATTTAGGAAATTCTAATTATTTTCGTTATTACAACTAAATAATCTATGAAAAATCGTAGCAGCTGGGCTAAAACAGTGGAGGTTTTAAGGGGGCCAGGGGGGCTTGCGTTCGCTCGTCTTGTGCAAAGTGGAATCGAATCGTGAGTGCGCCCTCTTGAAAAGTGAATCACGTCAGAGGCATGAATTGTATACCCTTAAGTTCCTCAGCTTTCCCTTCAAGAGCACAAGTGTAGCATCTTTGAATGTTTGAAGTTTTATTTCATGATACACTTTCTGAAAATTCTGCTTGAAAAGTTAGTAATATGGCTCTCTTATGAAGCACTGTTATTACATTTTTGTTCTTGGCCAACAGAGTAGACAGAGAGATATGCAACTTGTTGATCATTGGTGCATTGGTTGAAGACTGATTAATGACTGAATAAATTTCTAAATCACAGAATATAGATCTCTAAACGTGAAGCCACTAAGGCCCAGGCCCTTCCGGAATACAACAACTGTATTTGCAAAAGACAATCTCAAGATAGTGTTTTGCAGTCATCTGAGAACCTGTACTTTGAAAATTTTTCTCCTGGCCTAACCATGGTGGGCCCTATAGTAGACTCTGGATACGTGATAATGTCTACCACACTTTCTTTAAATTCTGCATCAAAATTTGTAAAATGGTATTCTTATGAAATACTGTATTTAGAAGCTCCAACTTCAAAACAGCTTTTTCCAGCCATCTGAAGAGCCTTAGTTTTGTTTCCCCAAGCCCAACCATGGTGGGTCCTGTAGTGGACACTAGATAAGAGAAAATGTCTAATACACTCTGTAAATTCTGCTTAGAAGATTAGCAAAATTAACTCTCTTATGAAATACTGTATTTGCAAACTCCAACTTCAAAACAGCGTTTTCCAGCCATCTGAGAGCCTTAGTTTGAAAACTTTTTCTCCGGGCCCATCCATGGTGGCTCTGATTATAGGCAAAGTACGAGAGAAGATCTAATACATTGAAAGTGTATTCGACAGCCATGCTTGCCCTCCTGCCCCAAAAATTGATCGGTGGCAATAGAGCAGCTTACTGACAAGTTATATGCAGGTAGTTTTAGCCTTACACCTGCCAAATAAAAGAGTTCTCATGACATCCCTGTATGCTTGGTTTTAGCAGGAAATACAAGGCACAACCTTGAGGCATAACAATTTCTTGGGAGAAGAACTTGAAGAACACTCTTTGTTAACAAAAAATTTTCAAGCAAAGGCCTCGCAGATGATTTTGGTCCCGAGCCTCGCAGTCCCTAAAACCGCCCCTAGGCCAAAAGTTTTAGAATTTGGTTTCTACTGGGTCAATGGCCACGAGGTAGCAATGCTAAAGGGTGCCCTGATCTGCATACTGTCGGCATAATTATCATATCCTGCAACGCTTTTGCAAAGGGGTTCTACCGGTAGCACTGTTTGATGTGAAGGAAAATTTCAGGCTCCTTGAGTTTCAGTACACACAACTCGATGACATACTTTTGTAAGAGAAAACATTCAAGGAATAGTACAGCTCAAAATTCTAGTTTTTGTTGTTAATCTTAATAAATTTTGAGCATCTTGAATTAATAAATTTAAGCAGATTTGAGCAACTATTTGGTCAGATTAAACGTACTTGACTTCAGTATTACCCCAGCTGCCATCGAGTCGGCAAACTCTCGACAAAAGTATTGAAAACATTGGCCAATTACACGATTTTTTTAATAATATAAACACATTTTTGTTTGAGGCTCAATTTTCTTGTACAATTTTTTCATGAAAAACACGTGCAATCGAAAATTATTACCAAGTATTCGTCGATTGCATGTGTTTCTTCTAAATTAATCGGCAAATCCAGCCCTTTTGCCCCCCTGACTTTTTTTGAAAAACCGGCACTGGTTGGATTTCAAGAGAATTCTTCACAAAAAATGACATAAAAAGATTAACACAAGGCGATTTTCACAATTATATAGAATTAACAGGAGAGAGCTCTTATTTCTATATTTTTCTTGTGTTTTTCTTTACCTTGCGTAAGTTGTAACTTTGATGTGTAAATATTTTGATTTTTATTTAGCGGTTCTTGCAGTTAGTTTTAGATTTTGCCAGGGCAGTACGTAAATCCGATTTATATCAACTGAACGCTTATATATATATATATAACCGGTGCGATGGCCCAGTGGTTAGAGCGTCTGCCTCACAATCGGAAGGTCGATGGTTCGAGCCCCGGCCGAGTCATACCAAAGACCTTAAAAATGGTACTCGCTGCCCTCTCCCCTGGCGCTCGAAAAATGAGAAAGGAGTGGGGAAGTTAAACACGCGGAGCTACCAGTGGACCAGCCCCCCGCCGCAGCCCCCACTGCACCCGCAGACGCGTGGCCTAGGGCTATAGAAACGGAGATAGGCGCCGCCCTATGCGCCATTGGGCGCGGCAAGGACTTTGACTTTTGATATATATATATATATATATCTTTATATATATATATATATATCTTTATATATATATATATATATCTTTATATATATATATATATATATCAAAAGTATATTTATATATAATTTAAAATGAAATGAAGATCTGCCCTGCGCTGATCTTACTCATTTTCACAACCTATTTCTCAAATTTCAAGGAGCTGGATTGCTGAAATCCTCCAAGGCCTTTCATCACAGTATCACGAGTTGATAATAAAGTTTGCAAACGGCACAAGGCAAGCTGGATTTGCGAATGTTACTGGACAGAAAGTGGTAGAGTTGTTTAACAAGCATCTCAACTCCACAAATCGGATCTTGTATAAATTCCAGATCGTTGGACCTTTAGACCATGTTTGGATGGTAGAACAGCTACCTTACGGAGGAGGCTATCGGGTCTATCAGAGCTACAACAACGCGTATTCTTTGAAGGCTTGGCTTGCAACTGGTAACCTCGTGGGCATGCGTGGTACTGACATCATTATCTGGCATGATGTCATTAAAATGGCTGATATGATGTTGAAGGCAGCTAATGGTTCCATGTCTGATCTAGACAACCTACCAGCTCGTTTTGTGCCATTAAAACCATGGCTGGTTCATATACGAGACTACAATTTGACACAGGTTGAGACAGAGCTCCGTAAATCGTGGTCAGTGATTGGTCAAGGTAGAATAATGAACAAAGATTATTTCTTTAAGAATTACCTAACGAAGCTGGCAAATACGACGGAGGCAATTATCCCGTTAGTGAGCACTTCAAAAGCATGGACGAAGGAACTGCATGAACAGTGGACAGAGTTATTTGGTGCTCCGAACCCGGTCTTATATCCGGGCTTCCCATTTAACACTATGACTGCCGCATACTCTCAAAATTATGCTTTGGAAGTGAAGACATTGGTGATAAATGGAAGTGAAGAAGGGAAGTGTTCGTCCAATGCCAAGATTCTTCATGATAGTGTGGTAAGAATTAAATATCTTTGTCATACTTACATTGTTGAACTGCCGGGTGGCCAAGTTTATAGATGAGGTGAGACTGGATGACCTCCGAAGCAGATCATGCAGGAAGATTTCGTTTTGAGAAGCCTTTGATAACTCACTATTGCATGGTAGAAATGTATCTAGTATGGTACCACAGAATATAGCTCCAAGCAACGTGGAGACATGCTATTTTTGAAGGAAAAAATGTTAAAAGAAAATGAGGCTCAAATGGTCAAAATCTTAAGAAAATCTTAAGAAAACCACAAGGCTCAATTTCCAAAGTGTTTTTATTGGTTAGAAATTGATATTGCGTCTTTATTTTATTTAAAAATGTTAAAGATAGAGCTCAAAGTCCAGTATATAAGATTAACAAAGAAATGGTAGCTTATTTTAGCCAGTTTATTTCACTAATAGGTAAGAAAATTTTCAGAAAATCTCGGACTCAATTTCGGCAAAAGTTAAGAAAAATGAGGCTCAGGCAAAATGATGGGTTTCTTACAAAAAAAGAACGTGTGTAGCGTTAACTTCTGTGCAAACGACCCAACTTGAGACCAGCTGGGTATAATTATGTAAATACACAGCGAATAGAAGGTGATGAAGAAGGCAAGATATATAGTAGCTTATCATACTTAACCTAAAGTGATATATAAGTTTTTTTCCCTGATACTCACTTGGTGCTATCAAAATTTAGTCATTTTCACCTACAATGAAAGTTAAAAAGTCCATAATTCTCGGTTGTAGTGATTGTATGAAGCGATTCTTTGAAGGAGAAAACAAAGTGAAGATGAATTTTAATGCTTTGCTAAATTATATCAGTTATACATTTATGGTTTGCTATCTTCCTTTTCAGACGGATTGTTTCTATGATTCAGTGAAGAATTTATCATGGTTTGATAGGCTACTCAATTCACGCCTTGAAGAGAAGAACAAACTGATCAAATCAGGTACAAAAAAGAGCCAATGGCTGAGCACAATGAGGACAATAAAATCGTCAGGGAAGACATATTCCTGTGGCTTTACAAGGTATGTTTAAGTTCCCGTTTACATGATACCGGATTCAGATGAATCCGGTATGTTTTCGTTGCGTATTGCCTATCGTCTATACGATAACGATGATGAATCGTTATCGTATACACCATATGTGTCAAACTCAAGCCCGCGGGCCAATTTTGGCCCGAAATGTAATCGCAATTGGCCCGCCAGTGCATATCAAATGTGCATTAGAGCTGGCCCGCAGTTCATGCTATATCTTTTATTTCAAATTTCATTTCTCATGTGTTTGTAAAACCAAGATTTGGTTGTTCGAGATTCAGTGTTAAAGCAAAATTAAAGTTTATTTCCATATGAAAAGGTTAAACATTACATATCACTTCCAGTTGATTTTTCAATAAATATTGAGTCTGACTCATTACTTTACTTCACTGCTTACTTTTGGCCCTATGTGTGGTTGAGTTTGACACCCTTGGTATACACCGTAGGACAATAGGCTATAATTAACAATGGCTGTCAACAATAAGAATGACCTCATTGTCGATCAGGTATGAAATCATATCGGATTCATGCGTCTACTCGATACTGTATTCATTCTGCATCGTATTCATGTGCGTATTGGTTTTAGATCGGATTGATCATCGTCATCGTGTAGACGGTAGGACAATATGCTACGAAAACATAATGGATTCACTTGAATCCAATATCGTGTAAACGGGGTCTAAAACAAAGGTAGGACTCTGTAGTCTTTCGTACTCCTAGCGAGGACACTTACCCTGGGGAGTGCCTGCTGGAGAGGACACTTACCCTGGAGAGTGCCTGCTAGAGAGGACACTTACCCTGGAGAGTGTCTGCTAGACAGGACACTTACCCTGGAGAGTGTCTGCTAGAGAGGACACTTACCCTGGCGAGGGCCTGCTAGAGAGGACACTTACCCTGGGGAGTGCCTGCTAGAGAGGACACTTACCCTGGGGAGTGCCTGCTAGAGAGGACACTTACCCTGGAGAGTGCCTGCTAGAGAGGACACTTACCCTGGGGAGTGCCTGCTAGAGAGCAGACTTACCCTGGGGAGTGCCTGCTAGAGAGGACACGCCCTGGGGGGGCCTGCCAGAGAGGAGACTTACCCTGGGGAGTGCCTGCTAGAGAGGACACTTACCCTGAGCCATTGACAAATAAGATAAGGTGATCAGTTCTGAGTTACCAACAGCTACCCAGTTACGGATAGTTTACCACTGAATGAGGATTCAGTCACAGCTTAAGGTTAGCTTCGAATCATTGACCTTCAGCACAAAGTGCATGCACCACCTCATTACTTGGTCGTCAAAAGGTGTATACGTACATGTACATGAAGCTCACTTATGAAGAACTTGCAAACTTTTTGTGGTTTGCATCATTACAGGTAAGTTAGCAGTTGCTGTCGGCAGGAAAATGAGATTATGTGCAAAGTATAACGATTATAGAATTGGCTTGGTGTATATTCTTTTGCAGTGTCTTCTAGTGCAGTTAAGATAGTACATTACAGATGAAGGAATCGAGTTGATTTGATCATCAACAAACCAGCTGAAAATCTTTGAAGAAGGCCTGTTTCTTCACAACATTGAGATATTTGAATTTAAAGGAGCTAGCACATGAAATCATTCAATAGTAAGATGACAGCACAAGTACTTGTCCCTCTTGTCTGAAATCCAATTTCTACATCATTTGGAGTCATTTTTAGGCTTGCAAAGATGAATTCTTTAGAGCCTCTGGTACTAGGGTAAACAAAATTTTTTGGGCTCCGGAACTAAAATCACAACAAAATATCCTTGCCAGGGCCAAATGCTGGCAATACAGAGCCCAATTTTAGATAGTAATTTTCTTTTTGGGGGCTGATGTGGGAATAGTGAAATTAGCAGGCTACAACAACTGCAAAATGTAGCTCATGCTTTAGTACCTCTTCAAAACAGCATGCTACTTCTAAAAGATATGCACCCTTTCCCCAAGCACTGGCGCTAGATTGGGTGGTAGTTGGGGCCGGATCTGGCCCAGGGCTGAGGGTTAATGACCTCTGCTCTGGTAGATACATTTTAAGTGAAAGATCTAATTCTATTGTAGGAGCTGGATCGCTGAAATTCTTCAAGGATTATCCAGTCAGTATTCCGAATTAGTACATAGAAACAGTACTGGTACACAGGCAGCAGGATTCATCAACGTTACTGGTTCAAAGATAGTAGATTTATTCAACAGAAATGCTGGCTCTACTAAGAGAATTCTTTACAAGTTCCAAATTGTTGGTCCTCTTGACCATGTCTGGATGGTAGAGCAATTGCCATATGGTGGTGGATACAGAGTGTATCAAAGTTACAACAATGCGTATTCATTAAAGGTAAAAAGAATTGCTATCCCTTAGTGCTTGGGGGTCGTTCACCCGTTATTTAACTCCCCAAGGGGGAGGAAGGGTACCTCGATTTGCTACGCTATTGTTTGATCTATATGGAGAGACATATTTCTGAGCGTTACGAGAGGTGAGAGGGTTCTCAAAAACAGCAAATATGTTGGAGATTTCTCCCCAATATAGCTAGTTCTAAAAGAATAATAGCTGAACCGAAGATTCACTCAGAAAAGACGACTTCTTGGTTTTTACTACATCATGCAATCACACTCTACTCTACGATTCTGCTCACTATCTCATGATCTCAAAACCCTCCAGTTATTTTACTACACGTTTTGATCTATAATTTCACCCAGTTGGTAACCTATTTACTTTTCAAATTTAACCAATCAGGATGCAGTTACACGATGTCAAACATTTTTTCTAAATTAACAGTAATTAATCACACAAGTCCTATGGTGATTGTTGATTTATATAACACACAAAATACACGTGATTAACCATATAACTACCTGGGTGCGCGGATACCCCAACAAAATATGACGTTATGTAACAGGTGAATGACCCCTTGCTAGTGATTAGAATGAGATCACCACCATTAGGATCATCATTATTATTATTATTCTTGCTCACTTCTTGTTCACCCAAAGGGGGCAAGGTTTACTTGTGTCTTCACCTCTCCTTGCTTGCTCAGAATATGAATACATAGCCCCACTATCATCACAAGGACGTGAACCAACTTTGATTAACGATAACAAAAATAAAGATCTTCTTTTTAACCTGTTGTCACCTCCATAGGAGGCATGGTTCTACCCTGATGGTGCAACTACTAGTCTCCAGCTGTTATCGCTGGATAGGTATGGCCGGCTTCCAACAGTGCAACCACTAGAGTTGCATGACTTCAGTGAGTTTGGAAAGTACCATTATGGTAGTTAATCATTATGGTAGTTAATGCTTATAGTCATGCATACACCATAATTCTCTTGTTAGCCATCCCCCGAGGATTATTGATTTCAAGCACTCTAGAAGGGAGCTTATTGGAGAGAGGGGTGCTGAATAAATTTTTAAACATTTGTTTTGGTAAACTTTTTGCTGTTTGAAAATAGAAAGCAATATTCGAATTGTTAAGTTTGCACATCATTAGCTCACAGCAGCAGAAACAAAGTTGAAAGATTGTGATCAAGCTTAGTTTGCTTACGCTTACATTACGTTTAAATTACGCTCACATTACGTTTGTGTTACTTTAACATTAAGCCTACATTACGTTTAAAGTACGCTTACATTACGCTTGATACTATTCAAAATTTTCTAGGGGGCCTTAATTGAGACAGGGTTTACTATAAAACATGCTCGTTCACTAATAAGCATTCAATCTGCTACTTTCAGGCATGGCTTGCGAAGAAAGATCACCAGAAAATGCACGGTTCAGATATAATGATATGGTATGACGTCATCAACATGGCTTCGCAGTTTCTCAAGCCGTACGGTGGCTCAATGTCAGATCTAGACAACCTTCCAGGTCCACTTTCTCCAATGAAACCATGGCTGATGTTCATCAGGGACTATAACCTAACGCAGGTTGATGCTAATTTGAAAAAAGCTTGGAGTAAATTTGGCCAAGGCAAAATCAACACGAAGGACTATTTCTTTTCGAATTACCTATACATTCTCGGCAATCTCACTGAAAAGATCATTCCACTTGTCAGCACGCCAAAACTATGGACCCAAGAGCTTCATGACCAGTGGATTTTGTTGTTTGGATCACCAAATCCAGTCTTGTATCCCGGTTTTGCGTTTAACCAGCTTACCGCACAATACAGTCAAAAATACGCACTAGAAGTGAAGGAATTGGTAATTGATGATGCTGCATCACCGGCAAATGATACTATCGCCGAAGCAAATTGCAGAAGGAATGCTGATGTTCTTGAAAAGAGCTTGGTAGGTATTTCCTCTGTAGATTCAGCTCTTCGTCGTTTTTGTTTCATTTGACTCTGAAAACTATACTTTCACTTTAAAAAGTAATTGCTAATTGTAAAAAAAATAATTTTGAATCGCCCTTGCTACTCCATACAAAGTACCTGTTTTCCATTCAATTGGTGATGATGATGGTACACCTCTTGTAATCTTTCTCTCACAGTGCATAGATCTAGTTGTACGATTGACTGGGTTTCCTACCTACATTCCAATACTATTTCTGGTCATGCTTTTATGCTTCACATTACAGCATTGTTTTATTGATGGCATAAGAGAACTATCTTCACATGGGAAGATGTTGAACTCGCGATATAATGAGAAACTGCGCATGGTAAAACACGGAACTAATCAGTCGGAATTCTTATTGAAAATGAAGAACTTCCAACCGACTTTACATTCTAATGGTCAAACATTCGCTGGAAATTATACAAGGTATTTATAATAAAGTGTTTTATGGCTTTATAGAATGTTGAGTCAGTTGAGAGAATTGCAAGATTATTTGTCTGTTTTGTTAGTTTTTCTTGGTAAAAAGATACTGAGTGTTTTGTAGTATAATCCGAGAAGCCAAATTAAGGATAAGAAGATTCAAACTGACGCTGACAGTCTCAAGCTGAAGTTGAAAAAACAGAACTAAGATTGAAAATAATCAGCCTGAGGCTCAAATGTTTTTTGGAAATTATAGCACTTTTGCCCCCTCGAATAAACCCCCACCCTCTAGTTGCCTTCTGACAAATAAGCCCCCCACCCTTGAATAACCCCCAGGGGGTTTTCTGGTTTAGTATGATGTAGGTCAAAATCAACGAAAACAAAAAAATTCGGCTATTTTGCTCATTTGTGGTAACATTTGATGTGAACAACAGTTTTAGCGACTTTCCCTTCTTTCATTCCATCTCAATTTACATTTAAATCAAAATACATTACACTGGGTGTCTACTGAGTTAAAGTTGAAATTCCAGCCACAGTTTCAGAAAAAAGTGACCTTTTTCCAGCCTTTTGGGCAGTAAAAAACACATTGTTTTCCAGCCATATCAAGAAATTTGATATGAAATTCCAGCCATTGAAAATGCAGTCCAACTACTTTCACGAAGAATTGGTGACCTTGAAATTGCCAATAAATTGGAATTTCCTATATATACTCAATATCTCCCGATAAACCGCCCCTGGAGGCTAAGGATCTACCAACCACCCTGACAAAGCATGAAGAAAACGTCCAATCCTGAGCCAACTTGATGAAAAAGGCCTGTCCAACGTGATATTGAATAATCTTTTTTTCTTTAATCCTGTTTCTTGACAAGATTGTTTTTCACCAAATAATGTATTTAATTATTATTAGGCCCAAAAATAAAATTCCAGCTTTTCCAGCCAAAACAGGAGAAGAACCTGTGGTTTTCTAACTTTTCCAGTCAAATTCTGAAAAAAGGCTCATTTTCCAGCTTTTCCAGCATTTCGAGTTCTTCCAGCCGGAGTGGATACCCTGTTACAGTTTTTGTTTTTCTCTAGTAAGATAGTCCCGTATACTTTCGTACGTAGGGGAGTGCCTGTTAGAGAGGGCACTTATCCTGAGCCATTTGCATGGAAGGTAGGGTGGCCAGTTCCTTTCCTCACCGCCTTTATCTCCCCAGTGTTCCCACTGGGTACCCATTTGCTGCTGGTTGAACAGTGAGCGAGCGTTCAGTCAGGGCATCAAAGCGGGCTCGAACAGTAGACCTTCTGCATGGGAGGCCTCAGAATGTATAGATTCTATAAGCCCTCTCCCTCGATTACACCTCCATCGAATTAGCCCCCACACTACAAATACGCGCCCAGGGGCTTAATCGAGTCTTTACGGTAACGCTTGGTTCTGGCTGCAGGTGGTTTTTATAAATCGTAATGAACAAAATTATACTGGCGATAATATCAATATTCCAAAAGTGTGAGTCATGCACGGATTATGCATAGTGTGATTTACGGGGCGTGTTCATTTTATGGGCGTGGTCATGTGCCCTTTTTATGATCTCCCCCACTTTTTGGGTGCTTCCTACGTCCCAGCATTTGGTAGCTGAGGTGGCCGGAAGTATATTTGGCTATCGAAATTCTAAGATAGAGAATTTTTATTGCGAAAAAAATATTTGTCGAGATATAATGAAGTACTTACTGCTGTTAAGATAACATCCTAAGTTCAACCAAGAACATGTTCTTAGAGATGTATCAGAATAAATATCTTTTGATTATACGACATTGTGTCCACCAAATCAGGGAAGTCATTCTCCCTGATATCTCCCTGTTTCCCTGATTCAATATAGTTCATGAGCAAACATTACACACTACGCTTATCACAATACAAGGCTATCTTAAACAAACTTTCGACTGTTTGAGTGAAGTGTGCTCAATTTTAGTGCCAGCAATTGTATATTTGATACATAGTACTAGTCCTTCTTTCCTTTCTGTTTTTCTTTGCATTTTGTTGTTGTAATTAATGCTTCTTTAGATATTTATGCATGTACGTTGGTCTTAATTAATATAAAAATACTAAAAACAAGCCAACGTTAAATAATGACTACGAAATATGAAACAGTTTCATTGTGGGCATACTTTGGTTTCTTGCGAGTTTTTTTTAGCATATTTGGAAATCGATTGATTGACGAATCAAAGACAAACATTTTCCCTGCTATTTCAATGATTGTCTCGTCTCTAGCATAAGACGAATTCCATGAAAGTTCCCTGATATTTTTTAAGCACAACCCATTTCCCTGGTTCCCCAGAGTTCGCTGATTTCCCAGAATTCCCTGATTTCCCAGAGTTCCCTGATTTCCCAGAACTCCCTGATTTCCCGGAGTTCCCTGAATTCCCAGAGTTCCCTGATTTACCAGAATTCCCTGATTTCCCAGAGTTCCCTGATTTTCCAGAGTTCCCTGATTTCCCAGAATTTCCTGATTTGGCAGACACGCTGTACAATGTTAATCAGAATTTTTATGATCCATCTTCATGAAAAACTGTCTTTTCGCATTGCTAAGGAGCAATATAGATTTTAACTCGAGAAACTGGTTTGCTTAGGCGTGAGCGCAATCACTTTTGGAGCCAAAATAAAACGTAGATAATTGAGTGTCAATATTTTACCGTTATATAATGTTTAGGTAAGTTTTGCTTGTCGCTTTTCAGCAATTGGATTGAAGAAATTCTCCAAGGCCTATCCATGCAATTCAACGACTTGCGAAAAGAAAGCCAAGGAAACATGTCCAGTTTCACAAACATCACCGGACAGAAGCAACTACTGGATATCTTTACAAAGCACAGTGGCTCGTGGAAACGACTTCTCTACCAATTTAGCATTGCCTCGCATGTAAAGAATGTCTGGACTGTGGAGCAGCTTTCCTACGGCAAGGGTTATCGTATCTACATGAGTAATGCGGATGCATTTTCTATCAATGCTTGGCTTTCACCCACAGTTAAAGATCTGAATACGTTAAGAGGAAAAAGTATTTTCGTGTGGACCAACGCAAAAGGCATTTCCAACAAATTCCTAAAGAAGTACAGTGCATCTCTGGATAACCTCGGAGGTGTTCCAGCCTCTCTTAAACCTTGGATGGAATCAATTCGAGACTATAACATCTCACAGGTGGACAAAAATCTTCAGAAAGCTTGGAAACCGTTTGGCGGAGGAGCAGTGATTCCAAAAACAATCTTCTTCGATCAATACCTAGCGGTATTAGGCAGACTGACTGATTCACTAACATCACTTGTTGGCACGTCGAATCCTTGGACCAAGGAACTTCAAGATGACTGGATTAAGCTTTTTGGAAGCCCAAACCCAATGCTGTATCCAGGATTGCCTTATAACACATATTCTGGAGGGGTTAATAGAAAGCATCCACTATCAGTTCGGGTTATTACAATTGATGAGTTGAATGAGGCCAACTGCCCGACCAATATGCGGATACTGCGCAATTTCATTGGCGCAGGATTTTTAACACCAAAGCCTCCAGTAGTGACCAAGCCAAAGCCCGACAACGCTGTATCCGGACTTAGACCGGTTCTCATTTTGACAGTCTTTGCAGCAGCTTTGCCAGTACTCCGGTACTTTTAAAAAATTGGTTGTACAACAGGACACTTGATGTTGCTATTGACTACAATTATTCTAATCTACTACTGCACTGAAAAAATCAACAGGATTGATTTTTACCGATAAAGAAATTCAAGAACACCTTGAACAATTTTACTTTACACATTTCTACACGCACCCTAACGTTTCCAATTTCTTATTACTAACACACAATAAACTCATGTACTAATACTTATATGTATCAATATACATGATGGAAATCTGTCATCTTTTATAGCTACCTACAACACCCCTGGATGATCAAGGGGGAAACTGAAGGGGGCATGGGGGTGAAAGACCCGCCCAACCTTGAAAATTTGCCATTTCGCAGGGCAAAAACGGCAGTACATTGTATTTTTGCAGGGCACATTACTCGACCCAGGACCATTTGATCAAGTACTGATACTGAACAAAGGCCAACAAAATTTTCGCAGGGCAAACCTTCTGATACCCAGCAAAAACTCATTGAAGCTACTTCCCTGTTTTTGATGCTCTACAAATTAAATGCATGTGCGTATATCATGAGTCTAAAATAACATCGGATGGCTAAGTATTGGTAATAAGTCCTTTGTCAAAAATTACAGTATAGGAACACCTTTCCAGCTGCCAATCAATAAGATTCCTTGAGGCACAGAGCACCTTCCCCCTTCCTTTCCCCTCTCCTCCTTTTGTCTCCCCCTTCCCTCTCCTCTTTCTTCTCCCTTCCTCCGACTTTTCCATCTCCTCTCTTTCCCTTCTCCCTCTCACGTCTCCCCTACTTTCTTTCCTCGCCCCCTTTTCTTTCAACATAACTTTTGTTTGGTCTTTTGTAGGAGAAATATTTACTATTATCCATCATTGCTGTAATAAATGTAGCTCTGTATCAAGGTAGGTCATCAGTAAATATTTTATTTTCTGTTTTTTGTGGTGTCGTGCAGTATGTTAGAACTTTTAACTGAAGGAGCAAGAGAAGCACCACCTCGCTTAGCTTTTAATAAGTTGAGACTTTCTACAAAAATCAAAAACTACATAACGCCTGAGGGGTAGGGGGTATGGTTATTTTTGTTACGAACAGATATAAACATTTAGGGGTTGTGGGGGTCATAGCTATGCTGTTATGTAACACAGATTATTTTTAATGTATCCATTCTTGCAACTACATCAAGCTTGAGCTAAAATCTAACTCTGTTAGTGTTTGTATGTATCCTCCACTTTTTTGAGATATTGTTGTGAAATTGTTTTTGGTCTCTGGAATTACGCAAAATTACAAAAAATGCCATCTTTTGCGCCAAATAAATGATATCATTCTTGCTATAGTACTAGATTGAGTGATCATTTGTTACATGAAGGTAATAGGTACTATGAAACATGAACAGATAACGAATACGTTGATGGGGGTGTGCTATGACTCGATATGTTACGTAAGGAGGGGAATGGTGGTGCTAGATTTGCTACAATGCGTTACAAGGGGTGGGTGGGTGGTCAATATGGCCAAATTTTGGTGCTACATAATTATTGAATGGCCCCATGGGATTTACTTGATATCAGTATTCACGCTGCCACAACGGAAAATTATTACTTTCAGAAACATATTTTCTAGAGAAATGATGATCTCATTATTTATGGCTTTAATTTTTTGTATGAGATAAACCTATCTAGGTTAATCCTGGTGCTTTGAACAAGACTTTTGTAGGGCTTTCCAATGTTTTTCGTCGACTTCGCCTAAAAAAAAACAAACTTTAATGCCTAATCTGCAAGACTTATCAAAAGCAAAACTTTGAGAAACAAATATATTGGAAAACTGTGTAACCTTCAAAGGTTTTTCCTACCTTAGCTTTGAGATGAGGTGGAAATTGAGATAGTATGTTTGCTAATCCGCTTGACGTAAGGACTCCGTCACAATGACCGTCCTCACCAAATGCGTCAAAAGTTGTATCTAAGGCCTCCGTAATCATAATGATTGAATTTCTGGGTACCAGTTCCTGGCATAAGATAGTAGCGATTCTCTGAAACAAAATCAATAAATTTTCTTGCATCTGCCTCGATGATTATATCCAAAGTCTAGAGCAGAGTTCTCTAAAGCAGAAATCAGTAGCGGATACTTTCACACTTAGTAATAGGGTCGTTTGCTATAGCCTCGTCTCCATACAATAGCTTCATTATGATTGCAAGTCATTTCCGGTACTATCTGTACTTTTTGCCGATATCTATTCAATTAAGTAACAGTTCCTTAAATCTAAAATTGTTATGAGCTAGCAGTAAATACTCTAACATGCAATAAATTTGCCACTCCTGTGTACCTGTCAAGCATACTAGTTCTCTGAAATATAATAGATAAATCAAGGGTTTCTCGTAGTTTTTTGGACTTTCGGCTTGATTTTGATTACTTTTATGAGAGATACATACTTGTGAGACGTACCTGTAAGTAAGGTTCTCCATCTTCACTTTGTGAGAAATATTTGCCAGCAATTCCAAAGAACTTTAATAGATTACATTTGATTTGATCGTCTTTTACTCCCTGGTACCATCTTTCCAGAATTTCAAATGACCTATTTGCAAGAAACTATTGGAAATCCAAATTATTTTGTGATGATATAATTATGACTGCATAAAATTTTCTCCTTGTTGCATTCCAGTAAATATTTAAATGCAGAAAGTTACTGTGACAACTTTGTGCATTTCAGAACAACATATGTGTTTAAGAAAAACTTCTGTGTTTTCATAAATTGTGTGCTTCAGAGTAACTTGTGCATTTCAGAGTAACCTGTGCGTTTCAGATTAACTTTTGTGCTTCACACCAACTAGTGTACTTCGGAGTCCCTTGTGTATATCAGAGTAACTTATGTTTTCAGAGTAACTTGTGTGCTTCAAAGTAACTTGTGTTTACCAAAGCAACTTGTTTGATTCAGAGTAACTTGTGTGTTTCAGAGCAACAAGTGTATATGAGAGTAACTTGTGTAGTACAGAGAAACTTATATATTTCAGAGTGGCTTTTGTGTTTCAGAGTTACTTGTGTCTTTCAGAGTGGCTTTTGTGTTTCAGAGTTACTTGTGTCTTTCAGAATAGCTTTTGTGGTTCAGAGTAACTTGTGATTTGAGAGTAATTGTGTGTATCAGAGTAAGTTGTAATTGTATGTTTCAGAGTACTTGTGTGTTAAAGAGTAATTGTCTCAAAATAACTTTCTACATTTAAATGTTTATTAGGATGTAACGAACAGTCATACTTTCAATGATGGCAATCCTCAGCCTATATTAAACTCTGCTATATCCCCAAAAATCGATTGGTCAAAGCAACCGTAGCCGCAGGTATATTTATGCCGATGTTGGTCTCCATCACCACTTACATTACCCTGATACCAGCACTATGATCATCATCCTTCATGGTAATATATGTGTTAAGGATAGAAATAATCCAGTAAAAAGCTTACAATACTAATTATTTCACCAACATTTATAGATATCAATAGAAAAGAGTTTTAGTGAGCTTCCCTGCCAACAAACGGTGAATGAAATCAGCTTGGTATTGATCAAAATAAATTACTCAGGATCATCAGACATCAATTGAATTAGTCATCTCACCTCTCCAAAACTTTTTTCAGGAATTGCCATAGTTAATGCTCTTATACAGCCAGTTAGTTCCAACCAAAATTCTTTGTCTTCACCTTGAAGATTGAACCCATTATTTAGTTTAGCTTATTACAACGAACATGCTGAGAGCATTCACAATAACAAAAGCATTGAGAGTATTATATAATTTAACAATGCAAGAGTTTCAGCTTAGCACAGTCGAAATCAATAATGACTATTCTAGAGTTTAGGGCCCGTACAATTACCCCCGTCATAGAATAGCATATAGCATGTATAAACCCCCTGTAAAGAAGAGAGATGTAAATCGTTAGTCTGTGTTGTGAGCAAAAATAAGACTTGTATCAGCAAAAGTTATGCTTGCTCTTTTATATCTCAAGCGCTATTACTGAAGTGGTGTAGAAGTTACAAGAGAAACTGAAAGATGCATAGAGAAAGATGGGAAGGAAAAACGATGTGAAATAGGAAAGGAGAGTGAGTATCTTTTTCTGTAATTCAATATTAGCAGTTGTATCTGTTACTTTTACGGCAGCGAACTTACTGGTCTTTGATGTACTAAGCATTGTTGACCACAGGTTCAACATAAATGCCACATCATCAACAGCATTCGCATCTAACATGTTACTGAAACAAGAGAGGGCCGATTTCTGTAAACGAGTCAAGCTAAAATAAAAAAAGATAAGTGCGTTATTGCCATGGTCGTGATGTTCAGGGACACAGGGGCATATTTTGAGTGGGGGCTGGGGATAAATGACAAGTTATGAGCAATTAGCCATGCATAAAATCAACTTTTCCCTATAAGTGGGGAAGTTGGTAAGTAAGAAAGTGAGCAGGCGAGTGTTTGAGCATGCAATTAGCACGAGCATTCCGCTTTTGGGCGCAACAGGATTGTTCCTGTTTGCTCGTCACTTTTCACCTCAGCATATTTTGGAAGTAGTTCTGCTCATGAAATTGCTCTTATTATCCACTCTGACGCTTATGTGTCATTTTGGGTGTAGCCAATACTTTTCCAGACACTATCTCGAAAACGTATTCCAGAGGAATCTGAACTGTGGAAGCAACAATCATGAACCTGAGGTCCAGATTGTAGCACCATAAGTGATCCTCAATCGCAACATTCACAAAATGCAGATTGTAACCAATCAATAAAGGGTAGCATTTAACGACAAATTTGTTGATGCAAATGTATAACCTGCAAAGATGTGCCACTGAATACAATAAGATTGTATTTAGCCAAAAAGGGCCTAATCAATAATAATTATTTTGTTGGTATTTCTAAAGAGCTAGAAGAGGAATTAGTTAATGGTGAACAGAACAAGATGTGCAGCAAAAGGCATGCCAAGACAGGCACAATGCTAGTGCTATACGAACAACAGGTGAAAATCTGAGCCCAACTTACGCTTGATACAGTGAGTTTCTCTCATTATTGTCTTTCATAGGATGTTGCAATTCCACCATGTCAATATAGTTCATGCATTGTTCCACCTGTGGATAGTACATAAAACTTTAAGTGGAGGAGCTGTCTATATTGCTGAAGCTAGGTTGTAACTGCTGCTCTCCCATAGATAACAGCTTGCTCTTCATAAAGGATGATACTCCTCCAAGGTTCACTTGTAAAAGTGTTCCTAACAGTGAACCTAGGCGGATCACTTTCAAAAGTGAATTAGAGACATGACTGCTACAGAAAATGAAAAGCAAAATTCCAAGAAATTTTTCCTGACATTTACCTGACCTCTCTGACTAAAGGGGCTGTGTCAGTCGGGAGGGTTTTATTGGGTTACATGCATTTAAAGTTACGCCTTTGTGGCCACACCAATTTTACTACAAGGATATTGACTATCAAAAGTAACCAAAAAATTATTCCTTAACTTTTCCCTGACTTAAATGTGTTTTCATTTTCCTCCGACTTTTTTAGGTTTCCACTGACTTTTTCAAAAAATGGGCATTTTTTATGTTCTCCAAATTCCAACCTGGGAGGATTACTTTTATAAGCGAACTTGGTATCACATTCAGAATCAGTGTCTAAGTAGTGAACATGGGGTTAATATATGGTATCAGTGTGTAAAAAGATGTGATCACTTCTATTCTTTTTAATTATTTTCATAAACATGAGATATATCATAAGGTGTACTAAGAAGTAGTATCTTACTTTTTCAGGTAATCTATTCTTTAATAAAAACTCCTTCACATGTATCTGAAAATGGGTCGTTTCTTCCTAAGATGTCAAGGAACTAGTTATAGACATTATAATACAAAAATGAGTTAAATTTTTTGGTCAGAATTCTACAATCCAGGCAGTAAGACATTTTGCACGAACAAAGATAAATAGAACAACATCCGTGAAGTTTCAACTTGTTGTTTGTAATCTCATTCAGTAAATTCTCTTTGTTTCTTGCACATATATTTCATTATGTATGATTTCATTCTGCAAAACTAAAGAAATCAATTTCCACTGTATAGTTGGCAACTTTTAAGTTGAAATCACCAAGATTTTGGAATATTTACTTCCTATGCTTAACACTACACACATTTCTGGAGAGAGATGGGTATACCGGAGAATATATTCCGTTAATATGGCTCTTGTCGTAATAGGAGCCATCGCTATCGTCATCTGAGGTCTCCATCACTTCACAATCATCTGAAAAAGAGAAATCTTGGAAGCGTAATGTGTCAACATCAAGCTGACATATATTATTAAATTTGTGTAGGGAGGGTATCCCTTCAGGCTTAGCTGATTTCAAGGGGCCCTCCAAATTTACAAAAATGCCATGAAATCTTAAAAACCTATTTAAAAATAGCTAAATAATGAAAACTTAAGAAAAGATAATTACATAAATAGATCAAGTAAATGAATAACTACAAAATCAAGAAAATGAATAAATAGCTCATCAAGGAAACACCAGATAATCTATTTCAAGGAGTTTTTAAATAGAAAAGCATGAACTAGAAGGCTTTAGAGCCGGGGTCTCCAAACATTTCTGCCCAAGAGCCGCATCACCTATTAAACAGCACATGGGGAGGGCCGAGAACACAATCGAGGTCCATATAAGAAAGAAACAAAACAGGGACATTGCTTCTAGTCATCTAATTACTATTATTTTATTCAGTTACTATCTAACATAACGTTCATGTAAGCGGCTGATTAGGCAGGAAACAAGTAAATGTCCTTACTTTTTTCTCTAAAGTCTAGAGGGGCGGATGAGAATGCCTCGAGGGCCACATTCCGCCCGTGGGCCGTAGTTTGGAGACCCCTGCTTTAGAAGGTAAAAGGGTATTCATAGCACAGGATGGACAATGAGTGAGCATAAGCCAAGGATCAGATTGTGCCTCAGACCATCACCCTCCTGCATAGAAGTAAACGCCCTACCCACTAGACCACTCACATATCATGTTCATAACAATCGTGAATAAAAGTGAATATTTAATAAAGGCCTTCACATCAGGGGCATGCCCAAGTTGAGGGTGTGGGGTTGTCATGCCCCTCACTTTTGCCATAACCATCAGTTATTCTATAGTTTGCCGGTAAAACTTGCTTGGTGATCATCGCTTGTCGGTAATCGATCATCGCTTGTTCGCAATCGATCATTGCTTGTCGGTAATTCTGGGCCATTTAGTAGCTCGTCCGTAAATTTTTGGTGCTACACCCCCTCCCCCACTCATTTCATTTTCATTGTCATGTTCATTTTTTCATTTTCACTTTTTCATTTTCATTTTTTCATTTTTGACAGGGTAGCCCTTAAGCAAATGCTGTTTTCCAAGGGACCCTCCATTTATTTCACAGGTTATTTAATAAAAATGAAAACAAAACATATGAAAACTCTAATAAAAAATTAAAAAGGAAATTTCTTACATAAAATAATAAAATCATATATAAAATCAAGGAACTGAGAATCACCCCACCAATCTAAATACTATTGCTGCCCAAAAAGAGGCAATCATGCTAAGATAGAATCAGGCACATCACTGCTTCACATGTATACCTTCATAGCACAGCACGTTTGCAAGAAGTTCCAAACAGGTCTGCTTAGATGTGACGATATCAAGACAGTCGTCAGCCTAAAAGAGAGATATTTTAATGAGATGAAGTAAGCAGATATTATTAGGTGAACAGACCAATAATTTTTTCCAGAAGTAGACTGAGAAATTTTCGACGTTTGTCGTATAGTATTTTATAGTATTTGACCATACTTTCATCACTTTATAAGTGCCAATACATTTGCCTTAATAACCAAGTACCTTTTACTTGGTTTTTCCTTTTGAGCTAAATGCAACGTCATTTGTTAAGCATGAAAAAATTACTAACGAAAGCAGATACCGATTTCGTGCAATTCACGTTAAGAAACAGCTCTTTCAGCTCATCTATACAGCATTTATCAAGCGCAAAGGCAATAATCTCGAGCATCTTGTCAATCATCTTGCCACGGACGCCATCTTCTAGTTTTCCAAAAATATTCAGCAGAACACCTGAGAAATTCAAGGAAGGTGACATATCTGGTGAAAAAGGAAATACTGATACTGATAATTAGAATGTAGCATTGAGTTTGATGTGATCAACATGATACTAGAGCTTCTGCAAATCAATCAGTGAATGATTTAATGGTTCTGTGACCCAAAAATATAGTGTCAAATCATTGCCCTAGGGACCATTCAAAATCACAAAATGCTCTATTTTGCTATTTTCCACTACCTACCTGTCCATTTCTTTCTAATGTCCACTCACTATGCAACATTGCAATCCTTAAGATCCATTTTACCAATAGAAAAAACACAACAAAAACCAGGAAATTCCAGATATACAGAAATGGATTTTCCTGCTTTCATATTTCGTCCTGAGAAGCCAAATTTTGGGCTTCTTTTTAGCCAGTTCTTATAAAATTAACAGGTATGACCACTCAAATGTGGCAAAAGATGCCATTCTCTGAGACATCTTTGCTCCACATAGAATCACTAATTCAAAAATGTTTGCTCTGCTAAGTAACAAAAACGTTCTCACCCTCCCATCCCTTACATTGTTGCAATAGTTTGAGATAAAAATGGCCATACCCACACATATGATGTGACTAATGAATTGCAATGAGTCACAGAACATCAATACAGTGATAGCATAAGACTATATAAAATCTTGAAATTAAAGTGGCCTCATGGAAAAGTTGTGGCATTATAGCTGATTAGAAAAGACAGTTTTCAGTATTTACTGCTCGCACACTCTTGGCCAAAAGACAATCTATGCAGCCATTGCAGTTTCATTTAATCATATTGTCAACAAACCTGATGCAGTTGAAGCAATAAGAAGATCTTTTGTGGTTTCTGCAAAGTTGTCCAATATTTTGATCAAATATCCTATAGAAGGCTTTGAGTTCATCAGCAAATCAATTGCAGGACCATTTTCCTCAGTGACTGCAGATAAACACTGAACTGTGAATGAAAATTTATCAACTAAATATTAAAGGACCAAGGCGAGCATGAGATTCCCCAACAAGGCACATGTTCATGGGAATAAATATATTTAATTAAATCACATAAACAATTGTAATAATACTTTTTATATAATTGTTGATCAAAATCAAGTAGTTCATGGATGCAATGGAATACAAACTTACCAATAATAAGAAGTAGACCCTTGTCACTTTTTGCTAATTGTAAAGCTTCCAATAGAGAAACAAGAACACTTCCTTCATTAAATGAAAGTAAAGCTGCTTCTGATGCTTCACTAAAAGAAAGGTTTTCTGAAAGGTCACAAAATGACAAAATAAACTTTAATCTATTCTTACCCAACATAAATTTTAACACAATAAATTGAAATACAGATCACAAAAATTTTATTCATTGGAATTTATAAATAAGAGAGTTTTTGTGATTTTTTAACTTTTTAATATCATGTTGACATCTACTGGTAACACCCTAATTGTCTAGCACCAGTATCATTAAAAAATCATCACTTTGAATTGTTCTGTAATGAAACCAAAGTTCCAAAACCTACCAAAGGTTGCAAAGCAAGGAAACCAGCTGCTTCAGGCAGCAAATAACTTGCTCCAGATTTTCATTATCCATGTTGTCAATAAAGCTGTGCATTCGTTCCACATTTTCTTTTATAGCCATCCCACCTTGGGCAACAGTACCATTTCTAACTAGTGAAAGACATGCATCCACCCCACCAGAGATGCTTAGGTTTCTGCAAGGGATGGATACAGAAAATAAGAACATGTAACTCAGGCGCTGGTTATTTATATGACTTAAGCATGATTTAAATTCAAAATATACTAAAATTGCAATCCAAAGGCCATAAAAGATAGCTTCATAAACTCAAAATACTTTTCAAAGAAAAACAACTTAAAGCTGAACAAAATAGTTAAATCTGTCTTGCAGGTTCTAAAAAATAAAATAAAATCCATCATTTTTTCTTAAGTTCTTGTCAAATCAACTTTTGCAGAAAAACTTTGGTAAAATCCTTATCAGAGAAAAACAATTTAAATATAGATAAAATAGGTAGAAACAGCTTTCTCATGCCTGATTTTCAGCATTTTAGTAATGAAAAAGGAAATGAAAAACCAAAAAAAAGGAAGAATTTATGTAAGAATGTTGAAATGTAAGTAAACCAGCTCATAGTGATGGAAAGTGACATACCTTCCTTTTTGAAATATAGAATTAACAATATATACTTCACATAGAAAAGCCAGAAACTAGATTAATTTGGTATTTAAGGAAATTTCATGTATTGAATACCTAAATATTCCTGAAACCTTTTCTTGAATTTTAAGATTTCTGTTCAGCAAGTGGCCACCAAGTTTCCTTTCGATCCCAATTGAAATCAGTTCATTTGCAGCTTTTTCATCTAAAACTAAGTTTGCTAAAGACGCCAAGTGACAAAGATTTTCTTGATTGCTATCTGCAGTTTGCTGGGCCTGTAAAGGATGTACAATGACAAATTCATAAAAATAGTGTACCAATTGTAATTGTAGATGCTCACAATTCATACTCTGATGTGTTTTGGACAAAAAATATCTTCAGTATGCTGGTATTAGGACTGTCAAACAAAGACTGACTAATCAATATTTGGTTATCAGTTTTAGTATTCAGTCAACAGATTCTCTGACCGATTATTCGGGAGGCATAAATTTAGTTGATTAATTGGGAGTAGTTGAATTCTTCGATTATCCAGGCATAGTCAAATGCTTTGACTATCCGATTAGTTGACTTCCTTGATTCTTCAGGTGTAGTCACATACACTGATTATTCAGATAGTGTCAAAAAAGTATATTCTCAAGTTGAAGTGGAAACAATCTGGCTGTTATTATGTCAATAATGAATCAAATGGCTCTTTATGATGCTACTTCACAGCAGCTGAAAAGACAGTTTTCATGCATTGGCTTTGCAAGGAGTTTGCTCATAAGAAACTTTGTACTAGAAATGTCATATGTCTGACCACACCTATGGTGGAATAAACCTAAATCATGACCACATCCATATTACAGAACAATTGATTATTGGATAAATATCAGACCAAATAACCAGATAGTGAAATCAAAAGGTGTAGACAGCCCTAGCTGGTACCATCAAGGGTGCTCACAGCATGAGGGCAGCAGGGAAAAATGTCCCTTACCCCCCAACAATGTGGCAAAGGAGGCAAAATGTACTTTTTTGAGTGAAGAAATTCATTATTAAAACAAAGAGTTATAAATAATATGAAAACAACTCCATATCTTTAATGCCCAGTAGAAGGGCTTTTGCTCCTTGCACTTTTCTTGTATTCCTGGCTCATGTTTATTGTGTTATTTAAAATTTTATACTGCAATAATCCTTATGTACTTAATACCAACTTCCATCATCAATATTTGTATTAATTTACAATACTATATGATCCTTAATATGTTTTTGCAGCTTTTTCAATACAAGACTGTATATATGCCTTTAAAAAATGGGTCTTATTTTGTGAGTTTTATGTTAGTAATTGTACAGGACAATTTCAAAACCAGTTCTGCGCTTAGCTGAAACTTGCACCCTGTTGTAAATTGGAGGTAGAATGAATGAAATGTATAAAGAACCTTATGGATATAAGATGAACAGGGACACTCAACTACATGCTCCAAACATATACCACAAACAAAAAAATTACTAAGAAGTCTGCAAGCAAAATGGTAAATTATCTAAGAAATAGAATCAAAATTCCCTGCCAGAGCAAAAATTTCAAATAGAGCCTACTTAACATAAACACAAACGAATTGTATTTTGATGCATAAAGTTGAAAACAAAAGCATGTTTTTGCTGTGGATCTTTGTGAAAACCGATATGATCTATGTACAATACAACAGCATTATAGGTATTTCATATCAAATATCAAGAATAAATATCAAACTTGTCTACCATTTCTACAATTCGACCTAGATAAGAACCATGCTGAGTTTTGTCAGGACAACAAGCGGCTGCGCCACTCTCGTTTTCATCTAAAATCATTGCTTCCTCGACTTCACTTGCAGATCTTTTCGATGTATCCTCGCGGCCTTGTGATGAGCCTTTTCTTTTTTTATTTGATTTATTAAAACTGCCTTCCATCTTCCATTCTATGCACGAAACAAACAGTAAACAACACTTCCGCGTGGTAGAATCAGCGCACGTGGAATTCCGTGAAAAGCGTTTTGTTGTTGTTGCAAGAGCCTCGTATTCTTTATGCAATTACCTCGTTCATAAGTTACATAAGAAGGTTGAAAATGGCGTCGAATTTAATCAGGCGATTCGTCGCAGCAGCCTTGCCCGAAGCTTCGGTAAGTACTTGCTGTAGCTCAAAGAAGCTATTTAGATTCAGAAATAGTCTGTTTACCATATGAGATGACTTTTCAAATCACTTTTAGCAGGTGGCTTGAAATATCCATACATGCCAACAACTAAGTACGGTTTTAGTTAACTTTGAATAGGCCATGGAAGATCTTGTCGTGAATGCGTGTCATTTAGTATTAAAGCATACCTTCACCATTTCTGCTATTTTATAAATCTCAGTGTTTGGTTAGATTTATCAGTGAACTTATTCAGGGTTAGTGTAGGTCTTGTTTCTTTAAAGCTGATCACACTCTTAAAAGTTGGTAAATATTTCCTGTTTAACTTCGTCCACAGAAATAGAAAGTGCAAAAAATAATTAAAAGAAATATCCAAACAAAATTGTACAGCATATCGTACAAGTAGACATGTGATTTGCAAAGGAATCCCTCATTTTCAGTATTTTGGACTTCCTGTCTATTATTTTAAAGCTTCTTGGAAATTTTTTATTTTAGTCCTTGAGTAGTCCTTCAAATTTTTAGTCCTAGAGAAGTCCCTGCTTACGCAAATTCGAGGAGTTTTCAAATAAATTGTTCACTTTCCCTGGTAACCATAAGTGATAGGTAGTTAGCTTGCAGGGAAACATTTTAGGTTGTGTCCTCTCTGCATTCTAGACCCTTTCTACATCAGATCTGTGTCAAGCTTGGAACTTTTGTAGAAACTCACAAATTATAAGTTTATGAGTTTTGGGGAGTTTTATCAACATATGCGCCAAGTTTAGTCAGGCTTTACCAGTTCAAATGGCAAAGCATTTTGTCTACAATAATATTGGTTAGAATCTTTGGCAAGGAAGAATCCGAGAATACATACTGGCATGCCACTTAAGGTCATAATTCAGCCTTTTTAGGCCTATGAAATGATGCTTAGACTCTTCAACTGAATTGCTTTTTTGATGCAGAAATTATATTTCAGGCCCTGAGATCAAGATGTCTTCATGTAACCCCAATTGCAACATCTGACAAACTTTATGTGGTAAGATTACAAGGATCTCCTCTATGTATTACAAAATTTTAATATGCATATTTGCCACTTAATGAACAGTTCTGTTTCTTGTAGAATTTTGAAGAAAACCTTAGTAAAAAAAGATTTTTACTTCCACCTAGTCCCCAGATTCCATTCTTTGTATTGCACAAGGAATATCTTCAACTCTCTACTTTAAATACTTCTATCTGCACCATGCTGCAGAGCAAGTGTGTACTCCAGATTTCTTTGCTAAAGTTATGCTACACCCTGAGAGATGAGCATGGCAGGTAACTGAAGAGACTTATAGGGCATGGTGTGTTTGTTTATTCTGAATTTCATGGTCAATACTTTCCAGATATCATATTGATAATAATGGAGCAGAAATTTTCAATGACATACAGGGGTGGATCCAGAGCTGGACTCTGGGGGGGGCTTAATTGTCTTTTTCATGTGAAATGTTTCTTAATACTATTATTTGCTATAGAGTTGACATTGCTGTTTGGGGGGCCATATTCCCCCTGGATCCACCACTGCTGACATGCATACTAATAACAAATAAGCTAAGCCAAAGTGTTTAGTGCAAATTTATTAAATGAACCCCTGAGGCCAATTCCACATTTGTACATCTGACAATTTGCTCATGCACACTCCAGATCTGATTGGGAAATGCAAAAGTGCTATTCATGATACTTGAAAAAACCTGTATCTGCTTGAATGTGCCTATTAATAAGCTTCCCCATGGAAAAATCAAAGAATCCAGTCTGACATAGTCCCTCTTCTTGTAGTCATGATTTTGTATTTCTTTGATCATAGGTCTAGGAACTTTATTAAATGGTATTTTGCTGAAGATCACATTGTTTTTTAGTCTAGCTCTAAGCATTACTTACTTTTAGATGTATGTTGACTTTAATTGAAAGGAAATTCTGCAAAAATTCTTGTAGTGCTTCAGAATATTCCACTAAATTGATGTAATTTGTATTCAAGCATAGAGACACTCCAGAGAATAACAAAGATACTCCATTTGAGTTCACAGCAGAAAATAAAAAGGTAGTTATCAATGCATGTATCCTATCAGAAAATTGACAATAGCTTGATTTTCTTTTTGTAGCATTTGCTTTCTTGTATTCAGTAGGATGTGGTATTTTTCATAGCCATGGGTTCTACACCTAAGAATCCAAAAACATCATATAAAAAGAGACCTATCCTAAAAAATCCTTAAAAAACCCTAAAATGTTAGGAATATTTTGCTGTTCTTCTAACTTTCTCCTAAATTTTTTGTAAGTTGTACTTCTTTTCAGCAGTTATGTTGCTTGATAAATTATTTTGTGACACTTTATCTTAATAAAAATGGTTATATCATCAATTCTCTCAAATTCTACCATGAATGCATTATTTTTTGAATAGGCATTTTACCTTTTTCTGCTATACCAAATATATGCTGGCTGTTTACCCTATTTATGTCATGTCATCTGAGTGACCTTTTTTCCATTATTTTTCCAAAAATACCTCAGCACTTACTGAATTTCTCTGGAATCTACTGATAGCAAAAGATGCTAGCCCTTTCGTTTATAGAGGTCAGTGTTAAATAGAAAGAAAATTGCTCTTGGAATGGTAGAACTGCAGCAGAAAATGTGTTTTATTTCAGAATTTATATCTGAGATGCCATACTGTTAGGTTTTCAAAATAAATTTGTTGTAGCTACCGAGATAGGAGCCAAAATTCATGTTGCATCATAGCAGTTTAAGTTTTTGTCTCACATGTGGAAAGTAATGGGCTTTAGGTCAGCTCAGGCCATAGCAAGGATTTGTACAATGATGCCCATTGCCTCCTCATCTGGCACTTAGTATGTAAGAATGAAGTAGTGAAAAAGCTAACACTTGTAGCTACTATTGGACTACACATTTTCTTATATAAGAAACAAACTCTCTGTCTTCAGCTCTTGAATCCAGCCTTAAATTTCTCTTAAATTTAAAGAATTCGAATGACAATAGCATCCCAAATTAGGCAATTGTGATGCAAGAAATAGGATGCTTTGGTTTTGTGAGGCATGTAATGGATGTTAATTCTATTTTCTTGCTAGTTTGATTAAAAATTTACTGGTAGAAACAGTTTTGCAAGTTATTACTTGATACTCAGTCTGCCTATGTTTCTTGTTTCTTAATTTTTGCCTAATTTCAGCCTTATGTTTCTTATAGATAAACTTCTTATAAAAAAGCATGTAGACCCCATTGCAACTTTCACTACATCAGCAGACATATGGTCTAGGGCAGAGGCCTCCAAACTTTTTTGCCCAAAGGCCACATCAGCTATTAAACAGCAGGCAGGAGCTGAAAACCAGTGGTGATTTCTAAGAATTTAACAAGGGGGGCTCTAGGTACAACCATGCCTATATTTTGGGTGTGACATACCTGCAATCACACTCATATTTTCAAAGATGCAGGTATGATACTTAAGTTTAGTACTAATAAGGTATGATAAACAATTAGAAATGTATCAATTACCATATAGCAGTGAATAATTTTGTCATAGCAACACAAAGGACTTTAGAAGCAAAACAGTAATTTTGACAAAGGGGACTCTGCCCCCCTGAGCTCCCCTAGAAATTACCTCTGATGAGAGCACAAATGAGATCCAAATAAAAAAGAATTAAAACAGCAATGAATTAATCAAAGTTAATTAATTGTTTAGTAATATTTTATTCAGTTATTATCTCACATAACTTAGAAACAAGCAGTTGATTTTGGTAGGATACGAGTAAAGTACCCTACTTGTTTTGTCTCTGCAGGCTAGATGAAAAGCTCTCAAGGGCCACATCTGGCCCAAGGGTCATAATTTGGAGACCCCTGGTCTAGGGCTATATGAAACAAAGATTTGTGCCACTATTTCAAACATTAGTGCTGGTGAACTTTGATGCAGGAGCAAAGAACCACTAATTTTTGAATATATTTTTCCCTTTGCATAGCTGTTAAGAATTTCTTACATATTAACTAGTTCTTTTATCAATGTTTTAATGATATTTCAGAGAGCAAATACAATAATGAGTATATACCCAGAAGGTCACAAAGCAGCTGCAGTCATCCCACTATTAGATTTAGCCCAGAGACAGATTGGTATATCAGTTTCATCTTCTTGTCTGTATACATTATTAGACATACTTTTCTGTTTACTAAGCCTCAGAGCTCTGTATTTTCTGTCTGATTTGGGTGGTTCTTTTCTTGCCACCAAAACTCTTGCATTGTTTACCCCATTGAGTTAATGTTGCTGTCTGGGGCTGCTGTAGTGAATCCAAAATTGGTGGTCTGCAAAAAATCCAAAATAGAGCTGCAAGATGGCCTTTATAGTTGTTAAATAGGCACATGGGTTATCCGAACATCATCTGTGCTAAGATGTAGAGTAACTGGATCAACATTATAAGTTCCAAAATCACATGCAAAACGAACAGCAAAGAAGGGATATTCCTTTATCCTGACTGGTTTTGACCACCAGAGAGATTTAAAAGTCAACTACTAATTGGCAAATATATTTATATCAATGCTAGCAATTTGAATATAATCTCACTGTTCTTTGTTGCTCAACTAGATAAGTCAGTAGACATTTATTCATATAAAATAGCTATGTATACCCACTATTGCTGCAAAATACCACAAACAGAACAGTTTTTTCTTTATGATTTCATATAGAATTACAGAATTATTGTGGAAGCAACACCCTTTACATAGATAGGTAGGATTAGAGCTGTGCCAAGCATGGAGGTATAGACAGACAGACAGACAATATGGCTAACATTTTGTTGCTTTAGGACAGCTACCAGTGGCGGTTCTACAGGGGACCAGGGGGGCCGCGGCCCCCCAAAAATTTTCTTGGCCCCATTGTTGGCCCCCCACTTTTCTGGAAAGGTATAAAATTTTGAATTTCAAAGATATTGCTTACTGCAAATACTTGCGAATTAAGAAAACATACAGGGAATAAGTATGTCACTTTAGACAAGTCATTCCCAAGCTGGAGTCCATGAGAAGCTTCTGAAGCTTGCAAGTTTTAGGGCCACGTACAAAGACTTTTAGGTTCTTTTTAGCGCTAATCTATAAACCTCGACAACACGGGAAACTTATGCTTTCAAACTCTGTCGGTATTTCTCTGTGAAATTATATTTAGTACTACTTAAATAAATGGGATTTGCATCTTGTATCTAATGGGAGATGACCTCAAATTGCCGATGGCATACTGCACACTGATATGCGGAAAAAACAGCGTATGAAAAAAAATCAATTTGGAATCAGTCTGATTCAAATTCAAGGATGTCTGACCAAGGTACTTTCTTCCACGTACTATATCTTGCAAAAAGCTGCCACGTACTTCAAAATTCCTTGTCGCCCAAATCAAGCTCAATATTGAGAGATCATCTCCTAAGGGTGTGATTTCGAAAAATTTTCTGGTGGCTCATTCATCAGACCTCCCACTTCTTCTTCACGCCGAAGTCTTTAACATTCACAAAGACAGATCTGCAAAACTATTTTTCTAAAAAGTGAGAATGATAGTTTTGGAACAGATGGACGAACTTCGCTTCATATCCTAAGAAATCAGAGATGTAGCATAAAAATCATCTATGAGCCATGGTCATTTTGAAGCCATCCCTACTCCATAAAGCCGCGAGTAGAAAACGTATCTAGTGGGGGACTGCTATGACAAAATATTCTGAAACGTTTGGGAACCGCTATTCTAGACTGCTTCGGTACTTTAGCTTATGCAAAAGCTCTCTTTGCAGCTCTCTCAGAAAGCTCTCTCAAAAGATCTCTAGCTATTTTTGTCTTTTGGCTGTGCATGTAAACAACAACTCATAGTAAATTTCTAAATGTTAATGGAGATCTTGCGTTTGTATTTTCTGTTATGTTATCTTCCTGTACTCTTTTTTCTCTGTCGTTTTGCCTGCTCTCCTTCATTTGTGTGCTTTCATTTACACAGCTATTTTGTGTATAAAGAGCCAATCTCTGTTCTCAACAAGGGTGTGGTCAAAGAAATTTTCTTGGAACTTCACCCCAGACCCCTTTTCTTCTACCTTGCGCCCAGAGGCCATAGCCCCGAGATTTTTCCGGCTAGAACCGCCCCTGACAGGTACCATTATTAAGTGACAAGAAGAGACATAATTGTGTTTTTAACTACAATAGTAAATTCCATATCACAAGAAGAGGGCTTCCGAGAGGGGCATTATCCCCCCTCTGCATTCTGTGATTTTTATAATATGAAGCTGCATAAGAATTGTTCATCTCTTCTTTTGCTTATTTTCCATTGCATCATTTAGTATTACTATTCATTATTTGTTTAACTCTTATAAGAGATTTCCTTTCTTTTTACAATGAAAGTTGCTGCTTGAAAGGAAAGTTGACTACAATTGAGACAAGTGCAAACAATGTTTCTACTGAGGATTTCCTCTATCTTTGTTAGTTCAGAATTGTTTTCTAAGTTTGTTTCTTTTTGCAGGATGGGTCCCAATTTCTGCAATGAATCGTGTAGCTGAGATGCTTCATATGCCAAAAATGAGAGTTTATGAAGTTGCAACTTTTTACACAATGTTCAACAGGTAGCGAAGAATCTCCTTTCACCTTTGAAGCAGATAATCTCCTTTCACCTCTGAAGCAGATAATCTCCTTTCACCTTTGAAGCAAACAATCTCCTTTCACCTTTGAAGCAAACAATCTCCTTTCACCTTTGAAGCAAACAATCTCCTTTCACCTTTGAAGCAAACAATCTCCTTTCACCTTTAGAAGGGAACATCTCTTCAACTTTCACCTTTTTCAAGTTTGATATGATATTTGACTCATTAATAGCATCATTAAAATTATCTTTTTTGGGTGATATACCTTGACAACCCTATTGAAGAATATAGAACTGCTATCAGTGCTCCTTGTTGGTATAAAAATGAGCTAGATGAAGCAATTTGCTCTTTAAGGATACGTTTTACCAGGAAACCAGCAAGGAATCATTTTAGGGGGTCATCCATAAGGGATGTTGACACATCTTTCCCAGTTTTCAACCCCTCCCTCCCCCTTTCCTTGCCTGTCTGCTTTTTGCTTAACCAGCCCCCCTGTCCATGTAGACACTGAGTTGGAAGGCAAAGAAAGAGCTGCAAAAATTATTGAAGAATAAAAGCTCTTTGAAAAAGACAAGCATGCTGTACTTATTTATTGTTTGCCTCTTTTCAATCTTTAGCAAAAGAAGGTGATGATACAATGACCATTAAATGCCTCTTCTCTCTTACATAGATCACTCTGAAAAGGATGTCTACTTACAGCTAAACCGTTTCCCTCCCCCCTGTCCACTTTTGCACGCATTGTTAATAAGCCCTTCCCTCCCCCAAGTTGCAGACATTCTTTTGGATGCTCTCTAGGAATATGCTTATCTAGATAACCTTTTTCCATGACGTGTTCACAAAAATATAAGATTCCATGACTTTGAGAGACTTTTTAATCTGAAAAGATTTTATCACATGCATCAGTGTTGTAGATGAGGAAATGGTTTGTTTAGTTTATTTCTCATATTTCTACTGCCATATTTCCCTACTTCATCATTTTTATTTCTTATTGATACACATTGCTAACTTTATTTCTTCATAGGGAACCAGTTGGAAAGTATCACATTCAAGTCTGCACAACAACGCCATGTATGCTTAGAAATGCAGAATCAATTGTTGATGTCATCACCAAGAAACTTGGTATGTTTATTTGGTTTTTTGGCTCTTTTTATTTCACAATGGTTACATCATGTATTGTCATCATTTATTATCACCATCATTTATTATCATCATCATTTATTATCACCATCATTTATTATCATCATCATCATCAAGTGATAGATTCTTAGTTTGATTACTTAACAGTTTTCTTCGGCATTCACAAATTCTATCATGAAATGCTCTCATTACTGCATATTCATTCATTCATTCATTCATTTATTCATTCATTTATTCATTCAAAACATTCATTCCACGGAATTCAACATTTACTCTTTCATGTGCTAATTCTTTGTTCAAGTGATAGATTCTTAGTTTGATTGCTTAAAAGTTTTTATGGTAGAATTCACAAATTCTACCAAAAAATGCTCTTAATTATATGCATATTTTTTACAGGAATTAGCGACGGTGAAACAACAAAGGATAAAATGTTTACTCTTACTATCGTTGAATGCCTTGGCGCATGCGTAAATGCTCCAATGATGCAAGTTAATGATGATTATTATGTAAGTTTATACGCAAGACAGCCTCCTCTTTGATGATAACTTCGTTTCTCATTTTATGCATTCGGTGCCTACCAAATATATTTACAAGTAAATAATCGTTTTTAGATTTGTTTGTTTTTTGAATTGTTTTATGCTCCTTTTATCCAGTCACTCATTTATTGATGCAATCATTGATAAGTGTTCATTCATTCATTCATTCATACCGAACATTCATTCATTCGTTTGAAAATTCATTCACTCATTCAGTCATTCATTACAAATATCCATTCATTTGTTAAATGTCCATTCATTAATTAATTAATTCATTCATTCATTCATTCATTCCAAACGTTAATTCGTTCGTTTAAATATTCAATCAGTCACTCTTTCAGCCACTCATTCAGTCAGTCATTACAAATAGCCATTCATTTGTTAAATGTTCATTCATTCATTAATTCATTCATTCATTCCAAACGTTAATTCATTCTTTTAAATATTCAATCAGTCACTCTTTCAGTCACTCATTCAGTCAGTCATTACAAATAGCCATTCATTTGTTAAATGTTCATTCATTCATTCATTCATTCATTCATTCATTCATTCATTCATTCCAAACGTTAATTCATTCGTTTAAATGTTCAATCAGTCACTCTTTCAGTCACTCTTTCAGTCAGTCATTACAAACATCCAGTTATTTGTTAAAATATTCATTCAGTTATTCATTCATTACAAGCGTTCATTTATTACATGCGTTCACTCATTTGTTTAAATTTTCATTCTTCCAAGCATTCATTAATTCGTTCATATATTCATTCATTCATTCATTCATTCATTCATTCATTCATTCCAGACATTCATTCCACTGAATTCAATATTTATTCTTTCATGTGCTAATTCTTTGTTTAAGTCATAGGCTCTTCGTTTGATTACTTAAAGTTGCTCTTCAGCATTCACTTATTCATTCCACCTTTCAAGAGTTCATTCATAGTTACTAATTTACACAGTTGTTATTGACTGGAAACTGTGGTTTGCTGTTCTAGGAAGACTTGTCTGAAAAGGACGTTGAAGAAATTTTAGATGAATTAGCTGCTGGCAAAAGACCAAAGCCTGGCCCAAGGTACCAGCATCACTTTAAATTTAGCCAATAACCTCTTTAGTCGTATTTTTGACATCTTCAGAGCAGTGTTTCAAAAAGCCCTGCAACTTAGATATGTAAATGATTTTCGCTCCTGATTCTCATTATTTTGAGAGTGTTTCAGAAATTTTGCCCTTTCTGTAAACCACAGTAGCATTGGAAAACCAGCCCTTTGATTAAGAGTGAAAAATCTTTGTTGGTTTCTTGTGAGCATTTTCCAACCAGCTTGTATTGCCTTTGATAGAATGGCTTGTTAAGTTTGGCTTGCCATGTGACCGTTAATACATACTTTTTACCATAATTGCTATTTTGTCTTTTGTTTCTTGCATATTAAATGGTTCATATTGAAAGAGGGGCGTTTATTTGAGCTTCTGGAACGTCATTCATAACACATCACGCCTCTTTAGATATAATCAAAATTGTTTTGATTCAACTTTCACAATGCGCTTTTAAATAGTTGGAATACAGAATTTTTAATTGTCATTTACCATTGGGATTGACGTCATTCGCTTTTGTGATGTCAAAGGTGGATGCTGTGTGCAGAAATAGAAAAAGTGTCTGCTTTGTTAATCAAACTTAATGAACTGGTTTGAGATAAACATTGAAACAATGCCCACTATTTCTAAATAGAAAATCATTTTGCTAGCGAAGGGTGGGCCTAAATAATCAAATATGAAGTTCAAGATGATTCGAAGCAATACAACTAGACTTTTTATTTTGTAAAACATGTTTCGGGTGCCTTATCCATCAACAGTTGCGTACAGAATGCAATAAGAACCATTGAAACACATACGTATACACATTCGATAAAAGAATCACAAACCGTTAAAAAGAGAAAAAGGAGGTGGCTAGAAGCTTAAGCCTGGTTTCCATATAACTTTCTAGTGACTGCGACCTACCGGCGAAATTGCTACTGAAGCATGTTTCCATATACTTTTCATTCACTGGCGAACCATCGGCGACGAGCTCGCCTCCGTAGAGAATTTTGAAATAAAACTGTAATGAAAGTCATTTTTTGTAGAATTGACGTCAATCGAACTTCTGAAACTGCTGGCGATCCACCAGCAACCCATAGCAGTCATGTTTCCATATAAATTTCTCGAAGTTGCAGGCACCGCAATGGAAAAAAGTTGAACAAATTTCAACTTTTCTTCAATGTCTGCAGTGGGTTGCCGGTGGGTCACCAGCAGTTGAAATGAAGTGTTTCCATTAAAGAATTCAATGTCGCCGATGGATCGCCGGTGGGAAATATCAAAGTGTTTAATCTGTATATTTAATGTTGGTTTTTCCCACAGAATATGCAATAGCTTCTTTAATTTTAAGTTGGCTAAGTGCTTACTATATCTAAAGCTATGAAATAATTATCAATGCAAGACCTATGTTTATCAGAACCCTTCGTTGATTTACTTTTTTTGAGAAATTTTGATAAAATAATTTGATATGTAAACACACCTACAGTACTTATCATTATACAGTAAAATCCCGAATATTATCCCCCCTGTAAACTAACTCAAATGTAACCCCAGGGCTTCCATTTTGGATTGTGTGTGTACTGTGTAGTTAGGGCAATGAATGACCATGGGCATAGCATATATAGAGCCGCTGTATTTACTTGTGTCCTTTTCTGAAACCTTACTTATTGAATGTTGTTAATAGTCTCTCTGATTAGACACCGAATGGTGAATGTTTTGGTATACACAAGTCATCTGTTAACCCGAAAGACCATCCGAATATAAGCTATTCGGGATTTTACGGTATATTACGTAATGAATGTGCATTTAATTCATTTTAGGAGCAGCAGATTCGCGTGTGAGCCATTCACTGGCCTAACGACTCTAACAACACCCCCAAAAGGACCTGGTTTTGGAGTAAGAGATGACCTGTAATGTTAGACTGTTAGCCAAATTTCTTTCTATAATTCTGTGTTGTTATTACACAAATCGGCCTGTTTTGCAGAGTGAAAAATGTCAGTCAGTGAATATTACTGCTGTTAATACTTTATGTAAAGCTTCGTTTGCATTTGTTTACAGAAATTAAAAGATGAGGATGCGTTTTCCCTCATCAGATGCTGTATTACTGTGTTTGTTTTCGTAATAGATCTTTTTGTCTCCAAAAAACAAAAACTAAATGGCATTGTTACATTTTAATAGTGCAGTCTGCTTCCATGTCATTTTGCTGAAGGGGGGATGTCTAGAAGTAATGTGCTGAAGGACGGGTATGGGGTATGTGTCAGAAGATAATTACCGACATTTTACACAATTTTCCAGTATTACTGATGATCGTTCCCATCTTTGACACTTGTGAAATGTAACCTTGGAGAAGGATGATTACACTCACTGAATGAACATTTCACTCTGTAGAAGTTGCTTCTCATTGTGTTTTTCACAGTCCTTCTTCCTCTATACACGTTTTTTTACAAGAAAAAGTTTATAAGACAATGAGGCTCAAATCGTCAAAATCTTAAGAAAATCGTAAGAAAGTCACGAGGCTCAATTTCCGAAATTAAGTGTTTTTATAGGCCGAAAATCGGTATTTCGTCGTTATTGCATTCAAAATGTTAAAGATGGAATTCAAATTCAAATGTACAATATTATTAACGAAAGTGTAAACCACTCTAGCCAGTTTATTTCAGTAGATGGTAAGAAAAATTTAAGAAAATCTCAGGCTCAATTTCAGGAAAAATTGAGAAAATTGAGGCTCAAGCAAAATACTGATTTTCTTAAAAAAACATGCATTCATTTATTGGAAGTAGGGCAAAGGCTCTTCCTGTTTTGCTAAGAAATATCATTTCCTTTACTGCTTTGCTGGCCTTTATATGCGATTGTATTCGTTCCCTTCTAGCTAGTTCGTTCCTTTGCCATGCTCATGAAAGTGTCCTTAGGAGGGAGCAATGAACAATTTTGTTGTTGCTGTTTTCTATGAGCATGAAATGAGTGCAAGATAAATATAAAGAAATCTCTTTAGTTAGAAGTATCACCCTGGTCTCTTTTGTATACGATTCCCATTGAGGTTTTCCATATTTCTTTTCCATCTTCCAAATAATGCTTGTAGTTACGGCCTCTAGGCTTTTCCTTTCCCTCTTCCTCACTTACGAATTAGTCCATCTTCTCGTTCCGTTTTATAACGTTTTTGATTCTGCGCCTGCCCACATCCTCCCTCACCCCGTTCTACCCCCTCCTCTCATACTAACACTTTTTTTGTTTTCTTGCGTTTGTTAGTTTTTACGAATATCAGTTCTCACCCAGATTAAGTGATTGCCATAAGTGAATATCTCAGTCGCCTACATTTCTTTGTCTATTTTTCAGTAATATAATTGAAGCCTGTTTCAAAGTTCTTGTCCTTATCTGTACATTCCTAGTTACCCCCAGGCACTCTCCTTGGTCTCCCATTTTGTTCAAAAACCTAAGAGCATGTTCTACGATGCCCTGTATTACAGGGTCTTTTTAAAGTAATATTTAGAACTCCACATGAAATCCAGCGATTCTGTGCGGTTGAAGAATTAAATTCTGGTTGCAGATGGGATTGAGCTCCCTGCGTTTAGTGAACAGGGCCCCTCGAAGAGTAGATAAATGTTGCTACCTCTAACATTGCATTTCTGGTTGTGTTTCTCCTATCATTTCATACCTAAATCTACCATTTTTACTGCTATTTACTTTCTTACATCCTTGGGTCGCTAAATAATAAACCTTTGAATTGCACAGTTTTTGCATTAGAACTGCTCAAATATTTTCAGAACTGCATGTTTTGTGCACAATTTTCAGAACTGCACAATTTCATTGCTTGCAGCAACCTTGTCTTTCTGGGCACCATTTGCGTGACCTTTTTTACCAGATGGATAGCACTGCACGTACCGCCTCATTATTCAAGTCAATAACTATAGAATCTACTTTTGTTTTGAAGAAATACTGTCAGGCGTGGCCTAGATTGGTATTTTTCATAACGAGATACAATTAATTCTACTTTTTATGCCATTAGTAGTTCAATACTAAATGGAATATCGTTTTGGTGCGGCTATATTGATGATCAGATCATGGAGAATATCTGGCATCGGAAGGTATTATTCCTGCTATTCGCTTTTCCTCCAGCCCACCTGCCAAGATCTCTCCAGGCCGTAAAACTTTAGCTTTGCCCTATCCGTTTATATTTTCTCTCAACTTCCTGAATTTGAGATCTATGCTTTGCGATTTCAACAGAGTAATGGCTCCACCACAGTCGAAGGATGAAGAATTTCTTCTGTAAACAAATCCGTCAAAATGCGATCATATAATAGGTTTTCCACTATTTTTGAAGAGCTTTCATTTTTCTTCACGTTTATAGATTGAATTATCTTTTGAAGCAATGGTTGTACACCGGGTCTCCCGGCCCCTCAAGAGACTGCGCAGGACTAAAAGGGTACCGCAAGAGGCTTCCGTCGCTTGCTATTTGTAGACTCACATACATAGGACTTTTCTAGCGCAAGTCTACGTAAACACGATAAACTTCTGTTTGTAAACTTTTTTGATATTTGCCTTCTGTGAAAGCATGTATATCACTATTTATGTTCAACCCTCCAGGACATAGGCGTGCCGATCTAGGGTTGTGGGAGTTTTCACACCCCCACACCTTGCTGATACCATCGGTAATTTATTAGCCTGTCGATGAAAGCTGGCATAACGATGATCGCTTGTTGGTAGATCTATATATTTTTGTTAGATTGTTAGTAAATTTCATTTGCCACACCCTCACTTAAAAGCAGGGGTGTAGAGCTCGGGGGCTCAGCCTCCCTAGTTATTTTTTTTCGTATTTTGGGGGGAGCTAGAGCACCTCTAGTTATTCCAAACAAATACTGATATAGAGCAAAAAATGACAAGGTTACGAGATTCCCGTACATATTCCTAGAATAATCAACATCACCATGACACCTTTTCCAAAGAGAAGTTCTTCCAACGGCTTCTTTTATGTTCAACTTTGTCATGACATGAACTTAAACCTTCTTCTTTCCAAAGAAGCTACTTTGAACCTTCGTCAGGGGTGAAAATTGTGTGAAACCCTCCCTTCCTCGACAGATAAAACCGCTCAATTTGCAGGGAAATTAGATCTCTTTTCAGGGTAATAATGCCTTGCCACATATGAATTTCAGTTCACATTCTGGCATAAACTATCTTTCTTTCGGCGCACTAGCGTGAGATCTCGTTTCTAGCGTTAGACTATACGACAGCAAAACCAAGGATTATCATAACTTCTTTGTATTTCGTTTTCACGTTAAAGAAGTAGTTTTCGCTCTGGGAACAGATATCAATGGTGATAGCATCTTTCATATCATGTTCCAAAAGGGTGTTTTTGACGTTCTAGAGGGCGTAGCCCAGAAAAACTTTTCTAGGAGCAAGCCCCAGACCCTTATCCTTCTCCCCCTTCTCTTCTACAATAGTCCTGTGTTGTGAAATGCCATAGAGGGCTTGTAAAAATAATAATAACAATTTAAGAATAATTTACTATAGGCTCGAAATCTGAAAAATTTCAGAATATTGAGGCTCGGAAAAAATTTGGGTATTCTCATAAAAAGAAGCGTGTTCTGAAAGATCCAAAAGGTGCAGCAAAGGGAATAAAATGAAAGGTAGAACCCTAGTTAAAGGGTACAACACTAACCCAACTTGAGTGAGCTATTGTGTCACTATTGTGTCACTCTGTCCTGGACTTGAGAACAACAGGGAATGAGCTACAGGGATATAATAATTTCAAAACTTTTATAAACACCGAGTCAACAATTGTTGGGTCACTTTGGTCGTGCCTCATTGATCTAACATTGGCAATACAACTTTTACCAAAAATTTTTTGGCTTGATGTTGCGTCAATGTCGGCTCGTTTGGTCTCAGCCGAAGAACCATTAATCTCACAAGCTTAATTCTTTGAATATATATGAGAAGAGTCGCTGAGCAAAATGTTGACTGTGGTTGTATTGTAGACTGCTAGTCTTGTTTCTGTAGGTAGGAATTTAAGTTATATTGGCCAATTTATCCTTTAAATCCCTTAATTGCTGGAACTGATTTAGCGATTCTTTAGCAAACGATATGAACCTCTATGTTTTGATACCAATATTTACACAAAACCATATCTTTACGTTACAAACACTGAACAGTTCAACATTGATTTTCATCATTTCGTCTTCAGACGAAATGCATTTAATACTCTATTCTTGGCAGAAATAGTACGGTTTCCGACTCAATGAAATTTCAGGTGCTCGAGACGAAGGTATCTTCTATCTTGGGTTTATATAAATCTCTTTCCAATTTACCATTAATCTCGTAAACAAAATATGGCCAATACAATAAAACAGCATCTTTATTCTTATCCTTCTCCTTGTCCATTCAGACCCTCAGATATTAATCCAAAATGCATTGCTTTCCCTTTGTGTCTTTTAACCAATTGACTTTTCGACCCAAAGACAACTGAGGTCCCGCGCAGAACGCTTTTATTTGATATTATTGCTTGAACGGTGACCTGTGGTCGGATTTTCTAAGCCTTAGAACGTTTCATTGTGCACAAGGAAATACTTGCGATGTCTGAGCAGAGCATAGCATTCGTGCCAATGAAGTGCGTATCTGGATTCTAGCGTGGAAAGCTAACAGAACCATGCCTGCTTTTTGGTGTTTATCTGCATAAATAGTTAGCTAACAGTTGGTTTTCTACGATCTACAACCTTGATGCAACTAGCCACAGGCCAAGTAAGTCGATCCTTCGTTATGTTTTACAGTTCGTCTCATATCCCACGCTAAGCAGGTAGGCTGGGCTTCTGAGAATTGCAAAACGCAGTTCACAGCTGCTTGATATATTTACTGATATCCATTATACTTTAATTCAATCGTGGTTAAATTAGTTTACTTACGTAAGCCCATGAATCCAGAAATGATTTTTAAGTAAATATTAATGCCAGTTTGGCTGGGGAGGAGAACGAAAATTATTCGAATTTTATTGCCTTTGCTTTTGCTAGAATTTTTTCCATCTCGTTGCATCCTCTTTGTTTACATTTAACATTGCGTACTACGGAATTCCAAGGCAAACCCGGAATATAAACATTCATCAGCCATGTATCTTTTGACGTGCGCTTGTAAGTTTTGAAAGGTTTAATTGAGGGTTGCTCTGATTGAATTTCCGCCTCGAAATTGCCCTCCCATTTCATGTTCTATAATGAATTCAATTATCTCTAATCAAATTCTTGTGGCAAAGGCCGAGAATTCAAACAAATCAAATGAGTGTATGGAGTTTAAGCTATTGTATTGAGAAATGTGTGCATCAAACTGGAGTGGCATCGTGCTTCTGCAACAGTTTGGCATAAAAAATTCGATCACAAATATTTGCTCTTTCATCCAGGCTCATCTATAATCACAGGGTTATTTGCAAAAGTAGTTGGCATTATATATTTGGGTAGTGGATGGCAGCAAATGACATTATTACCGAGTTAATGTAAGTCCTCCAACCATGGAAGATATCCACGCAGTTCATCAACACAGTCAACGTTTCGACCACACATTTCGTTAAAATGGGAACGTTTAGAACTACAAGGACAGAGCTAAGAAACTTTAGACAAATAGCACATCGTTACCTGGTTCAACGTAAAGCTGTACCAAAACAATGTGAATATGGCATTGCTTTAGAAGTTAACTCGTACTGGCGCATTTTTTTGTTATAGGACAAAAGTCTGCTATATTCACCTGCGTACGCTTTCACAGTAATTCAGTTCGCTAAATTAAGAAACTTTTAAGAACTTTTAGAGCTGGAGTATGGCAAAAATTTAGAAGCTCTTAGTCTTAGGCCGTGAGATGGGTTTCTTATAAAAAACCGTGTAGTGTATAGAATTATTGCCGCTTTACTTGCTCATTTATATAAGGGACTGAAATCAGAAACAGTTGTGTGTGTGAGAACTCAACACTTGAATGCTAAGATATATAGATTGATTTTTCATCCGTTCTACACTCGTGGATGTAGAGAGTATTCAAATGCAGAGAGAACATGCATAAAGAAGAGCCCCACAAACAAAAAGGAAAACTATTACTTCCCCCCAGTACCCCCTTCCCAATCAGGCTTGCTCAAAGCACATCAGGGCAAGGGGCGGCTTTCTCCTTTGGGGCACTATACTAAGTCCTTTTAATGACCACGCCCTTCATTGACCGTACCCAATAACGATAGTTTTCTGGAAATGTTAGATCTGAGCCACAAAGGTGTTTGTTGAAAAGTCCCTGAACTAATATCGTAATAAAAGTGATCATTCTGTAAGCAAATTATATTATGCCATCTAAAAACTGTTAGATATCGAAGCACCTAAAGTAAAATAAAGCTGTAAACCATCTAACGATGAGGGCATTCTTCGCTCCCTTTGCCCCCCTTCCACCAGGGCAGGAGGGGCGAGTGCCCTGCTGTTCCCTGATCCGGCACCCCTATCACATTCCCTGCATCCACGTATCAGCAGTGAAAGATGTAGAAATGTCGGTAAGATCACTGATAGGAGCAAAGAGATAGAAGTAGGAAGTGAGAGAACAAGTATTTGGGAGCTAAAAGTATATGTTAGGCCCTGTGGCTTTGTGGCTTACAGTTCACCCTAGTATTTTTGTTATCCATGAGTGGCCCTAGAGGGGTAAATCGTACACCAAGATTCATTGTCCTGCCCCTCCCCCAAAATGCAAAATATTAGATTGGAGATTTTTTGCCCACCTCTCTGTCCCGTGCAATGCAATGTTTGGATAGTATACATTTCTTTTGAACGCAATATTTGAACACTGTCGTAATTTTACATATATGTGGTGTAATTTTAGGCATAAGCCTCGTGTTTGAGGTCTTCACGTGACTTATGCCCAAATCATATCAACATTAAAGGCTTCTTAATCTGAGGTTTTGAAATGCTGGGTTTCAATACGCTTTCTGGAGATTAATCTTGTGACCGCAGTCAATACTTTGAGAAAAGAGAACCGTGCAAGCTCAGGCTTCTGTATATGCACATGGATATTTAAGATCGTGAGTGCTGCATTTTCCTTTAGCTAGATAGAATACCAAAATCCCCAAGGAAAATCATTTGGTTTTCAGAATACGTGAATAGTAAGCCGATTTGAAACTATACGGATACTTTTCGAGTCTTTACACATTTATGAAAAAGCAGAAAATTACAGAAATGAAAGCATTTTACATTGGTATAGAAGTAAATCGATAGCCAGGGGGCTCTGTTGATAGCTAGGAGGGCTCTTTTCTTGAATGTATCCTTATAAGGAAGTTTGGAATTAATCCACACAGTTATATGAAAAAACGATTATGTTTTCAAGTAAACAACATATTTTAATACTCTATATCTTGTGACCTAGCGATTTCTTGGCAGCTTTTCGAATTGAAAATAGCCTTGAACAACAAACTAATGACTCTTCTATGTTTTTATTTCCAAAAAATTACAGAGTTAAAGAAGGCTGTGCCCCCCTTAGGTCACAGCTAGATGGGCCGCGCCCCCTTTTCTACATCATGTACTCTTCTACTCTTGTACACATGTAGCAACAGAGGTGTACCACCTAAGCAACAGCCCCCTTGAGCCACAAGAAATAACCCCCTGACTCTCACCCTTGCGATTTGACCGATCCAAAGATTCAAATACTGTTTTTCTATCCAGGGTACGAGCCACTCCATGTGAGATATCACCAAGATAGACAGAGATATTGGGTAATAAAGATTTTTAAGTAAAAGTGAATTAGAAGAGCAACACGTTGCAAACAGCATGTTTTTTAAGTACCAAATATCACAAATGGGAGGTCTGCTATTAACAAGCACACACGCGTGTACACAAACAAAAAAGCACATGCACACGCAAGCAAGATTATGTTGATTTTTATCGTCCAACATAGGGCAGCTAGTAAACTATTGTAGCCAGGTCGTTCGTTTGCATGTCACGTACGCTTCCCTCACTCTAACCCACCTTTGCCCTCCCTGGCTCTCCGTTGATCATTGTTCCCCACCCACAGACATTTCTATTGTTTTTGTTGTGCAAAGAAGGGAAACCTGCGCAAGAAAACGACTAAGTGATGAAGTGTTATATACAGAGCAGTGGCGTAGCTAGAGGGGGGCAGGGGGGCGGCTGCCCCCCACCAACCTTTTCCAGCTGCTTGTCGGAAATTTGTCGGAAAATTTGTCGGAAAGTTAAACACGTGAAAAAGTTTGTCAACAAATATATTTTTCAAGTTTAAACCTTAGGGCTACAAGCTTTGCTCTTATTTTATCATATCGGCTTCTAAAATTGCTAATAGTAGAGAAGTATACAAATTCATGAACAAACAACGACCCTTTGATACGACGTATAAATGGGGGCAACAACCGAACTTCAAAGGTGTTTGTCAGAAAACTTGTCAACACAACATCCCTAAATTTCGTCGGAATTTGTCCGGGTTTCGCCCCTTCACTGCCAAATCGTAGCTACGCCACTGATACAGAGCACCTAAAATGTGATTTCGTGACCTTGCCACGTATAGATCTTTGTGATGATAACGACAGACTTCACTCAGTAGGGCACATCTCACCCCTCTACCCCTTTTGGCTGAGGAGAAGGGGCGATCAACCCCGTTGCATTTCGTGTTCCAGGCTTCCTTGGTACAGCGGATAACTTTCAAGGCTCTGATATCCTATTTTTATGCCTTGCAATCAACACAGAACGATTTAGGCTTCTATTTATTGCTGAAACCACACTGAGGATATCCTGTATCCAACTATGATCTTATTATGTTTAAGTTATCCTCAAGAATTTCATCTGATTTGTCTTTATGCTTCGAATAAGATACCATCTTTTTATAGCTACGATTATTTCTCTCTCTGAGTATTGAATGAGGAATCCCTCAATGATAAGCAGTAGTTTGTGAGTTTTTGAATGGTTACTGAGATTAAACGTTATCTTCTTTAGTGTGAATTCCTCAAGCTCTTCACAATTACCACATGACTATGCCTTTAACTTTCAAAGCTTCATCTTCAGGTTTTAGTTATATATTAGCATTAGATCTAAACTTTTCTTGTCCATTGCATTAGTTTTCTATTTAGGCCGATTTCTTTCAAGTTAATGTCTCGCGCCATTTTGCCCTAATCGCCTACAATGAGGAGCATTCTGAAATTGCTTGCAAGAAACTAGGACTGGAGAAGCAGGTTAGTATTGATTTCCCAGAGGTCTGGGCCCCTCAGTGGTAGCCAATAGTTTGGGTTCTATTTCAGAGCAAATTACATTACCTTACCCCC
>OLMO02000006.1:19040509-19067260 GCA_900291935.2 Cassiopea xamachana
AAAGAATTGATGGAACTTATCTTGTCGAATTGTTATGAAAAAAGCAGGGGTATCCTCTTGCAGTTTTGCCAAACATAGAAGTGTTTCTCCTTTTCAGAATTTTTATGAATGAGGCAAAACCAACCTCTGCAATTGCACCGAAAATTGATGCAATTTTGGTTTTTACAATTGGTATGGAAAAGGCAAGATTAACCTCTTGGAAAGTTGCAAAGAATTGATGGAACTTATCTTGTCGAATTTTTATGAAAAAGGCAAGGGTATCTTGCAATTTTGCCAATAATTTATTCACTTTGCTTTATTAGAATAGCAATGAAAAAGGCAAGACTAATCTCTTGAAATTTTTACAACAATTGATGGAATTTAGTTTTCATAATTTTAACTGGAAAAGCAACGCTAACCTCTTACAATTTCGCAAAAAAGTGAAGCAATTCGCTTTAATAAAATTTAGTAGAAGGGACAGGGATAAGCTCTTGCATGTGATTGCTGGAATTTAATTCTACTAATTTCAAGAACTTTGTCCTGGTTTGGTAAATATTGATAGAAATTGATAGAATTTCCTTTTTATAGTTCTAATGAAAAAAGTAGGGTTATCCTCTTGTAATTTAGGGAAAATTGCTGGAATTTTCTGTTTACTAATTTTCAGTAAAAGACAAGTTCAGTTTTGTATCGTGGTGAAAAATCTAATATCTTGATATTTTCGTGAAAAAGGCTAGGGTACCTCTTGCGTTTTGATAATTTAGCGGGAAAAGGTGAGGGTAGCTTCTTGCTTTTTTGGTACAAATTTGATGGAATTTACTGATTTTTTACCAATCTTAATGGCAAAGGCAAAGCTAATTTCTTGCTAGTGTTGTCAAAAGTGATGCGAATTTAGTTTCTACTGATGTTGAGAAATTGCAAGGATAATACTTTGGTGTTTTGGTGAAAAATCATTGATTTGCCTGTCATTTATTCTACGACAAGGCTAACCTTGTACATTTCAACAAAAATTATGGCATGCTTTATCAATTTCTCTGGAAAAGGCAAAGTTCTTGCTATTTTGGCAAAAGGTGACGGAATTTACTTATTATGTTATACTGACAAAGGCAAAGCTAACCTTATGATTTTCATACCAAAATTGATAAAAACAAAGTAATATTAATTTTCGTTAAGAAGGCCAGGCCAATCTCGATAGAATATTTTGGGAATAAAGTTCTTTTGACGTTACTGGAAAATGGAAGGCCAGCCTTATGCTGTTCGGCTGAAAATCATGAAATTATGTTTTATGAATTTTAATGGAGAAAAGGGTTAGAGTATTAGAATTTATGAATTATGGAAAGGAGTTTCTTATAACTGCAAAGAAAAAGCAAAGCTAGCATTTTGCCATTTTGCTGATAAATTTGATAAATTGACTGCTTCTAATTCTATCAGTAAAAGCAAGAGTACTCCAAGACTATATATAGCTCAACAATTTTCTAGGAGGCTAAGAGGGTACTCTAGTAGTACTCTAGAAAACAATGAAGGCAAAATTTAATGTAATGGCTGGAAGAGTTTATAACATCTTGGTTGCTTTATGCATATTGAAAAAAATTACCGGTGAAAACAGGCTACGCCTCTTAGCACTTCGCTGAGCGTCGCATACGTGTGATTAGAAATATGTTAATGTAGAACCAAGAAGAGTAACTGAATGACAGCTTGCTAAATAAAGTGACAAGAAAGTGGAAGAAAAATTTCTTAACGCAAAATTGGTTTGTAATTGTTGTGTCCAATTTATAATGATTGTTGGGCTATAAAAGTTTTTAAACAGCTTTCATGATATGGAGAATTTCATCTGTAGGTGTAAATTGGATATTAGAAATGCCGAAATTATAGGACTTCACACATTGGCTCAACTCTGCTTAAAATCTCTATGATTTTGATAAAAAAACATTTAGAAATTTAAATTTATAAGTTGTCTTGTGTATACAGTAAGAACCCACATACAAGAAACTGCTAGTTTGAAATGACCCTGCCGTGTTTTTATGTGATGAGGTAGGTCCAGCAAGCAGAGTTATGGATCATACCACCGGGTCCAGTACAAATGTTGCTAAAAAGGTTAGTTGACCGTTTAGCATTCAAGCACTTTGGCAATATACTTAACCACCCAAAGCTTTTTGGATCAAAACTAATGTATGAACCTACCCAGTTCAATTGTGCATGCCTCACTATTGGAGGATCCATGAAAGGGGTTAATTGGCAAAAAGACTGAGCTTATTTCCCAGTGGACAAAAAATGAGCAATTGATACGAACCTAGTTGGAATGTAAGGCTGAAAAGCTTCTACTTACTTGAACTCATAATATACATCAACCTTCTAGATGAATGACCAAAACAGCTCACTCCGCCATCTTTCGGAGAGGACGTTAAACTAGGGGTCCCATGCCTGGATGCGGCATGCATAGTAGGCCTAAATCAGCTGATACAGCTAGGTATAACAGCCTACTCAAAACAAAACAAAACAGACAACAGCAACAACAACGATTTCCGGCTGTATGTTCTATCTAAGGAAGGTTCTTATGTGCAGGTATTTACTGTATGCGAAGTTTCTTATAGCTTCTACTTCTGCAAAGCGAACAAAATGATGAATATTGAGAAGCTCTACATATTGAAGGAAAACTCTGAGTGCTTAATATTCTTAGTAAAAGAGCCACCAAGAAGAAACACAGATAGAAAGAAAATCTAAACAAACTCATTTGAGCTTAAAATCTACGCCCTTCGACAATTACACAACTGTCGAATGGAACAACTGAGTCAACAGACATGATCTATTGCTGTTCCTCAAGTAAAAACACACTGTCTTTTAGTGCAATATACTTTTATTAAAGTAACCAGTTACTCTTTCACTTTAGTTCTTTTAAACTCGTCTATTTCTTAGATAACATGCCAATAACTCGCATAATTGCCATGTAGCGAAATTGCCTCCAAATCATCATGAAATTACACAGGGTTGAGATTTTCTGGGCAACTTTTGAAGCCATTTGAAGAGGAGCTAGTTGTAAATGAAGTTATATCTGCAAATGAGAAGAGATTTGGATTAGGCCACACTTTTTAAAGGCAAAAGACTTCTGTAATAGTACTAGCTACGTTTGGTACACCGTCTATACTTTGATTTTACAATCAAGTCAGGCCTAGACGTCTCTACATATGGTGCAGATACTACAAGGTAAAAACTTTCACACTAAAAACGATAATGAAAACAGGATAAATAGTGATTACCAAGGTACCGAATACTGAAAATGAAGTTTGAAAACGAGTGTAAATGAGTCATGTACACGTTTTTTTTTCTAAGAAAATCATTATTTTGCCTTAGCCTCAACTTTCTTAACTTTTCCCGAAATTGAACCTGAGATGTTTTTAAATTTTTCTTAACTCTTACAGAAATAAACTGGCTAGAGTGGTTTACACTTTCGTTAATAATGTTTTATACTTGAATTCCATCTTTAATATTTTGAATGCAGTAATGATGAAATACCGCTTTTTGGCCTATAAAAACACTTAATGTTGGAAATTGAACCTCGTGATTTTCTTACGATTTCCTTAAGATTTGGACGATTTGAGCCTCATTTTCTTATAAACTTTTTTCTTATAAAAAAAATAGTGTAAACAACTGTTCAGCCTATAAGGACAAATGTATGATACCGTAAATCCTCGAATAGACCCTCTCGACTAAAAAATCATTTTTATAAATAAGCCCCCCTCGAACCCCCCTCAAACCCCCCTCGAAGAAGTCCCCACGGGGTCTTATTCAAGGGAAGCATAATTGCAGAAAAATATCTTACTTTGAATGGAGAGCAGCCGTGGCCTAGCGGTAATGCACTCGATTCAGACCAACGTGGTCCTGCGTTCAAGGCCCATCGCAGGCCATTGGTGACGTCAGGAAGAGCAATCCGGTCCTAAATGCTCGTGCCAGAACTTAAGTCCTCCTATAGGCACCCTCCATGCCCCAAGGAATTGGGCGAAATGGAGGTAAAATCGAGTAACACTTGCTTTGAATGGAGACAAAAGAGCAAAAAGAAAAACTCAATTTTCGTGATGATAATGAAGAAAATCGTTATTGACTAACGAATTTCATTTGCGAAATGGCCTTTTTTTAATTTTTCAATATAGTTAATTGAGAAAACTATGTCGCTTTTTGTTTCAACCTTTGAGGAAAATGCCAAACTTCAAAATAAGCCCCCCTCTAATAAGCCTTCCACTCTAATAAGTCCCACCAAAAAATTCATTTTTGCAAAGAGGCCCCCGGGGGGGGGCTTATTCTAAGATTTACGGTAGCACATCTTTCTTGGAAGAACAAGAGGGAAATTACGAAACTAGAGGCAATATTCCTAGCAATTGCTCGTAACCTTCAAAAGAGGCGAAGGTGTTCTGAAGGCATATAAAAAGCGGGAGGAGAAAATACAAACTGATGTGACAAATAAGGAAGATGGTGCACAGAATATTGAGGAATTGCTGGCAACAGAGAAATCGAAGTCTGAAAATAAAAAGATATTTTAACAGTCAATGTTTTAAAAAGCTATCTACGAACCTGCTCAGTAGCTGTGGTAAACTTGCAATGATAGGCCCATATCCTTGCGAATTGTCATAGAGTTCGAAGAGAGGAGCCGCTACCAGCTTATAGTTCCTTGGCACAGCAAACACAGCTGAAAGCATAATCAGTGTTGAAATAGAAGTTGAACTGCATTGTGACGTAAATGCACCAATAGCAACAAGAAATACCCGTGCAGTAAGACTTCTTTCTTAATAGGACGCTTGTTTTAAATACCATTAGCTTGCCCCTCTAATAATGTCATACTTGAAAGGTTGTCATAAAGGTGAATAAATAACGGTTGACAGGTAGCAATATTTGACATGCCCTAGAGACTTTTGCTTCACTCCCCTCCCAAATGAACATGGTGTCTGCCAATGATAAATATAGAATTGATAAGTCAAAGTCAAAGTCCTTTCCCGCGCCCAATGGCGCATAGTGCGGCGCCTATCTCCGTTTCTATAGCCCTACACCACGCGTCTGCGAATGCAGTGAAGGCTACAGCGGGGGCTGGTCCACTGGTGGCTCCGCGAGTTTAACTTTCCAACTCCATTCTGATATGTTGAGCGCCAGACGAGAAGGCAGTGAGTACCATTTTAAGAGTCTTTGGTATGACTCGGCCGGGGCTCGAACCCACGACCTACCGGTTGTGAGGCAGACACTCTACCACTGGGCCATCACTCCGGTTGATGATTCAGTTGAATGATAAGTCATAACGATGAATTGATAAGGTCAGTTGGTAATTCAGTCAGCTTCGATGCACGAGGAAATGGGTAAAATAGCAGCAAATTCGAAGTTTTTCCACTAAATCATGGTAGCAAATAAAGAATTACTTGCACATTGAGAACACAAAGATCATATTAAATTAATAAAATTTACCCTTCTCTGGAAGTTGAACCAGGAAAAGTCGTTTCTGTTCCTTTGGCTTCGTGATGTGCGCAGGAATATATGGATACTGCGAGGCCAAAATGAAGAATGTAAGAAAAACTTTGACGCTATACTTTCAAGAATTAAATTTAATAACAAAATGAGTCAGGCTCATGAATAAATAGTGCTACAAAATGTAATAATTTTAATAATTTCCTACTTGAAAGTAGAACATTGTAATATATTGCCAATGAAAGTAAAGAGAATGTAGTTCTGGCACTAGATGCTCGCAAGCAAAGTAGTACAAGAATTAACTAAAGGGCGATTCCACACTTGAGTAAACCAAGTGCACGTCCGTTACCAGCTTTTGCACGGCCTTTCCTAGGCAACTGCAAGGCACTCCACAGAATTTCCTCATTGTGCGTACTGCAGTATATAAGGTAGTACCACAAAGAGAAGTTTTGTTTAGTGACTTGTAGTTGCCTATGAAAAGCCGTTCAAAAGCTGGTAACAGACGTGCACTTAGTTTACTCAAATGTGGAATCGCCCTAAAGCAAAGGGTATTTGCAAATAGTAAATTATGTAAGCATAATTTAATCTATGAACGGGGGGGAGTGGATAAAAAATAAAAGGATATACACTTATTAACCTGTGGTGCCTCAAAGTTGGGTCTCCACCAATTTGCCAGAGAGTCCTCAACAGTCCAATCTACGCGTTCTGTATCATCCGCTCTACCTAAAATCTATTGATAAATATTCGGGATTTCAGTTTAAAGTACAACATTGTGGATTGATATGAGATTTAATGTCTAAATAAAAATAATTCCCCAATTGCTTGCGCAATGCTGAAATTTGTACTAAGAAAAGCAGATTCGGCTTGAAATGAAGCCGTCTAAATCAATGGCTATTTAAATCCACTAAAACAACAAGAACACGAGAAGACGTATACATTTTTATCTATAACTAATTTTTCGTTCACAATTCTTTAATTTTTTTGACCTTGAACCTAATATTATTCTTAAATTATTCTTAAATATCAAAGGTGTAATTTCGTCTCAAAATCAAAGGAATATATTAAAATCTCTGTTGATATCGTACTTCATTATAAAGCAAAATCATAGTGGAGCAGAATAACAACTATTGTATCGATAGTGACTCGAACATACAAGTAGTTTAAGTCCTAATGGCGCATCCGTGAGTATTGCGTTATTCTTAAATTCTTCACAAATTTAAGTGATTCTGAACTAATATTTTATAAACGTCAATCCTATAATTAAAAAAATATACACGTATATCGATAGACACGAATTAAACGAGGGAGACCTTGCCTTTTTGGAAAACACATTCAGTCAAAATTAATTGACTGTGATTGGATGGTCATCACTCAATACCAAAAAGATCCTTTAAGATCTCTAGGTATTGGGAACTCCTCCGCAACAACATGTTACTATACACGCATTTTTTATAAGAAACAGCTTATAAGAAAAAGTAGGCTCATTTTCTCGAAAGTTAAGAAACAACCCTATCCAAATTGAAAAAGCTAAGAAACTTTTCTAATTTGCAGTTTTAATTTTGACACTCGAAACAGTCTTTACATTGAACACCACTGTACATTGCAACACTACAACGGACATGCAGTTAGCATTAATTTTCAGTAAATTGCACACTCAAGAAGTTTCCAGTTAAAAATTTGCTTTGACTTAAACTTAATATTTATGAAGTCCAATGAGCTTAACTGTTTACAGATATCAACAGAGTTAGTCATTCTACTATAAAAGCTTCCCTCCTTATCGTGAAAGTGCACCTTTTGTCGTGAAAGTTCTCCTTTTCATCGGGATATTGTCCTCTTTTGTCATGACAATGCCCCCTTTTATCGTGCTCTGGATGTGAGTGAATTATTTACTTCACTTTGGAAGCAAGTTTAAAAGATTCATTACCTAAAAAATTTAAGGAACATGCAAGAGACCTTTGGTAGCAAAATGGCCAGAAAATTTAAGAAACTGCCCTACCAGCACCGCACCTTAGTTTCTTTTAAAAAAATACGTGTAGTCGGATGAACGACTCTCCATCAGCTATGCAGATAATATCTGGAGGAAGGCTATATCGGAATGGACAACTCAAGCACTAGATTCTAAAAAGGATGTTATAACCATTCTTTGCAGGCCTAGATGAGCGTGCATCATTGTTGCTAAAGACAGGGCTTAAAAGAAATCTCTGTCTAGGATCGAGTTGATGTTTGGATTTCGCAGGGAACAGTACAGAATGCAAGGGAGGGGAAGAAGCAGAAACGACAAATTACCTCACAGTCTGAGGGGGAATTTTGGTGAATCTAAATGCGTGAAGTGGCTCCATGTGTAGGACAAGAATTTGTGAAAGTCCTCTAATACAATTTAAAAAATAATGACAAACATTGGAACTAACACGAAAGCAGCTGAAAAATTACAGCATTGCACGGAGAAGCAGTTAAGATATGTTTAGCAGTAAAAAAGGACAGAAAGAAGTGTTACTAATCAACCCGCAGGCAATTTCACTTTCACCGCCGACAATTTGAACTTTACACATGTAGTTTGAACTTTAATCAAGCACTTGAGCTATGTAGCTTTCCTTTGATTAGTATCAAACAGTCACACTAATTTGTAGTCTGCCATAAAATAATTTGATTTCATGATAACAGAAACATCAGAATTTGCCAAAAGTACTTGAATGTTGTTATTTTCGTCGTTATCGTCTTCAGGCCTATGACAATCACGAGAGGTATACCAAAAAAGCGATGACCAGCTCTAACTGGGGTTCAATTTCATCTCTCGAGGATGATAAACAATTTAACAGATGGTACCATCTTGAAAATCCTATTAAGCTCTTTACAAAGGTTTCTCTATATCCTCTATAAAAACATCATTGCCACAAGGAGGAGGGACTAAGAACACCACGTGCGTAGCTTGGAATAAGGTCCAATCACGGCAATTAATTACATAACTATGGCAATTAATTACTCATTGTTTTTATAAGAAACTTAGCTCAAGGCCTAGTACAAAAAGTTTCTTAATTTTCGGCCACAGCTTAGCTCTAAAATTTTCTTAAAAGTGTCTTAATTTAGCTAACTAAATTGCTGAAAAGCGTACGCAGAAGGTGAATGTAGCAGACTATTTGCCCTATAACAAACAAAATGCGTCAGTACGAGTTAAATTCTAAAGCATTGTCATATTCACATTGTTTTGGTACAGCTTTACGTTGAACCAGGTAACGATTTCAATGTGCTATTTGTCTGAAGTTTCTTAGCTCTTTCCTTGTAGTTATAAAATTTTTTAAAACTTTAGGCCGTCTAGAACTAGGTCGCCTATAAACTGTTTTTTTATAAAAAAAACGTGTATATATAGTTATCAATATTTATCAAAAATATTTACAAAGCACAAATCCAATACAGTGCTAGTCCTACCTCGGCCATAGCTCTCTTTAGGCCTTCTATTTCGTCCTCCCCCGGAGTGATCTCGCCACCAGGCCTAAAACATATCAATTATACGTTCTTCAGCTTTCCCCACTGTATTATGAGTGCAACTCATTTCTACCGCCATATGGAACTTTTCAAATTTCAAATTCAACTACTACTAACTAAGTAATTCAACATCATTGCATAACAACAACAACAAACAAACTTTACTTAATTACAATGCTACAGTTCAATATTATGGGAAGAGGCAAAAATAAAATAAGAGATATAATTTTTAAAAAGTCTAGTGTAAGATAGCTGAATTCTAAGGAGGAACTCTCTGAGTAGGTTAACTAACGAGAAGAGAGGAACCCATCAATGGCCAAAGTATATAATGGGGAGTAGACTTGTTCAACCCTAGTAAATGCCGTATTATCCAGTCATAGTCTCGCTATGAATCTTGGGATATTGGAGGGATTGCAAGTACATGGAGCAAATGGTGACACTACATGCATGAAGAGGCTACCTGGAAACCATAAAGACGAGTTGCTTCCCTCTGATTTATTTTGTTCCCACCCTCCCCACCATTTTTGTTATCCAGTCTTTAAATTGATTTATTTTCTTTTATTTATCAGTCTCTTCTCTTTCTGTTCTTAACTTCCTTTCTCCTCGCGGTTCTTTTTCAAACAGTTTTAGGCAGGTGCATTGATCTCTTTGGCCAGAAAATTTTTATTTCCTGAGCCAAGCACCGAAGTTAAAAGGTTTACATTATCCAGGCAAGCTAGAGCAATGTACAACCACCAATTTTCCTGGAGCGTACTTATGCATTAATTCAGTAGATAAAAATAAGAATCTTTTTCTGAGGAAATATTTGCTAACAGTACAACGCTAAATTGATATCTTTCTCTGTAAAATTGACGGTTAATCCAAATATATAAAATTGTGAAATTGAACATTTATTAGAAGATCTTAACTCCTGCTAAACATCGGATTGAAAGAAAATTAGAAGAAAATATTGCCTCATAGTTGATACTTACAATTTGAAAAATGTTGTTCCTAACTGAAGCAGTAAGACATGCGGTAGGCCGTGTTCGTGCACAATTAACACTCCTTCGACAGTTCTTCTCATACCAGATTTGGCATATTCCTCTCTGTTTACAAAATCACAATTTATATACCATTTTGGTTGCATAACGTAAAATTGCACCTTATTTGTAAATAATCAGAATGAATGCATTTGGAAGTGCTTGTGGTAATTCATGTGAAAATGCAAGACAAAAACAGGTCAATGCTCGAAACGACGAAATCTCCCAATGAACTGTTAAAATTTAGTTCATAAAACCTTCATGAATCATGTAGATGCAACGAATTACTGCTAGATATTAAATACGGTGTTGGAACGAAAGCATATGGATGAGGACGAAAACTCTCATAAAAGAAGATCATCAATTTTATTAAACAAACGCAAAACACTCTGAATTCGAACTTCGCGACATTGTCATGAGATTATCAGATGAGCTTTGTGGGATGGCCGTCTAAAGGAAAATCATCTATTCTAAATATGAAAGCTGAGACTAATTATGTCATGTTTGGAAGAAATATGCCAAAGATATAATGAGAACAGATAGCAACAGAAGCAGTGTCTTATCCATATGCTTTCTTTCCAACACCGTATTTAATATCTAGCAATTCTTCGTTGCATCTACATGATTCATGAAGGTTTTATGAACTAAATTTTAACAGTTCATTGTAGTCCTATTGTAGTGCACATGTGTAGTAAATAATATGATAACAGTTTTCATTGGTGATAGGCTACATAAATTATTTAACTAGAGTAATCAATACATTAGAATAATTTATAAACAAGAATATTAAAAACTCCTAATAACTAATAAATGAAAATAATTTGGATTGATCTACTAAGTATTATTTGCTCATAAAAGTTATGCTTTCCGTCTTTGTAAGCTTTTGATTATTGCGAAAAGCACGACTACCAGTGTCAATTGAAATGCTCCCGTCATTAGTTTTGAAAATGACCGTTATAATTATTATCTGAGTTCTCTGTAACCAAAGCTTAGCTATCGTACAAGATCATATCTACACGGACACCTACTTATCTGAAATATTAGATTAGTGCAGAGTAGATAAAAAGTTATTAACGTACAATAACGAGTACAGTATACTATACTACATAGCAGCATGGGCGTAGGAGGACGTCAAATTTAGGGGGCTGTTAATTTAGGACGTCATATTTAGGGGGGCTATTAATTTTCTGCCCGAAATATCAAATAGAGCTGGAGGGCATGCAGAAAAAGTTGCCCGAATTTCCTATTGTCCTTTCAGAAAATTTGCCCAAGTGAAACGAATTTCTGCCCAACTTGGGGGGTTGCCCCCTGCCTCCTATGCTTATGTACATAGCAACAGCAAAGTAAGAGCCTATGCTTATGTACATAGCAACAGCAAAGTAAGTTGGTAATTCACTTTGTTGTCCTGCAAATTGACTTTAGTCGAAATGGAATGTCAGGGAAACCTAAAACATGGTTGTTATTGACTGTTTGCTAGAGCCACGCCATAGGCGTAGGAAGTGTGCTAGAGCCACGCCATAGGCCCAAGTTGGGCAGAAATCCGTTTCATTCGGGCAACTTTTCTGCCTGCTCTCCAGCTCTATTTGATATTACGGGCAGATAATTTACAGCTCCCCTAAATTTGATGTCCTCCTACCCCCATGAGCCACTCTAAGAGGAAAAAATTCAACATGCATACAGGCAGTGCCGTAGAAGTATATTGGTAGCTACGGGGGTTTTGTTATATTTATTTTATAAGAAACTAAGAACTTAGTTATATAAGAAACTGTGAGAGTGTTCCAGTGAGAAAGCTATTCTAATGCTTCAAAATCTTGTCAACAAACCATTTCTCACAAGTTTTTAATTAAGTATTTGTATTCTAAGAAAGATTTTGTCTACAAGGCCTTTTACTTCCAAAACATTTACTGACTGTAGGGGGACTGAGTCCCTCTCAAGTCACAGGGAGGGGGCTATGCCCTTGCACCCTCTTCTACACTACTGCATACAGGGACCAGAAATTGTTCCCCTTTACTTTTGGAAAACAGGGTCACAGCCTGTGCAAGGGGCGAACCATTTCAACAAATAAAATGTCCCCTGATACATGAAATTGTAGTTTTTTGCAGTTTTGGTTAGGGCAAAACAAATTAATTTTTTATTTTACTATTTTTCAATGCAGCATGAGACATCCATGCATCATTGGGTGAATGCTTCTGGTGCTTTAATGAAGCATTTGGCTACCCCTTTCAAAGCTAGCATAAGCTTAACCTAGGTTCGTGACATCATCAATATATTGTTTCACATTCCAAAACAACTTTTCCAAAGCTGAAACTTGCCTGTATGTAATGGAAAGTGAAAGTGGTGCTGCTTATGAGAATTCAGTGTTGATGAGAAACAAAAAAAACTGCAAGAATGAAATGCAAAACAAAAACGTAAAAGTTCTGCCTAGTACAAACTGGCAAACTGTTTTTCTTAAATCATTCAATCACCAAATATTCTTGCACAAACAACAGATTTAAAATAGGGGGGGGGGGGTAGCAGTCTATGCCCAGAACGAATTGATGCAAGAGCATCAGTCTGCATGTGTGCCCTTTTCTGCATGAGCAATTGCTCTTCATTATTTGGAATGGCAAGTGTTATCAAAAATTGGTGTATCAAAAGTGCAAAGTTTCTTGTTGCTGAAGTATGTTAAATGTTTGATTAAGGATAAAACAGGATAAAGCAGAGCTATGAAAGCAAAAAGTGATAGTCACTAATGTTCAAATATCTAATCAAGTGACCAATCTTTTCACTTCAACAAGAAAATTTTTCTTGCAATTTAAAGGTGGTGAAAAATAACATAGTGTATGTTGGCTTTTGTAGAATGGAATGCAGCAAGGTAAAAATTTGCTTTTCTTGCAAAAGAAAAATTACAATGAAACATTTGATGTAAAACAATCAATACCTCATTCTTTGGAACCTTGCTTGCACAGAGCTGAAAAATACAAAATTATGAATAAACAAACTGCAAAAATAACAGTTTTTCAAAACCAAAGTTAAACAAAATGGCCACAAAGCTAATCCAATAAATTCTGACAATCTGAAAACTATTCCAAAAGATCTAATATTTAAGATAAATGGGTTTAAGAACACATGCAACCTGGATGTCATTGTCAAATGGCCCAGGCAGTTAATGTTCCAATCAAAAAGAACAACACACTTCAAAAGCCCTGAGAGTATAAACTCAAAAAAGTATATTTGACACAAACAAATACTATGGCATTCTTCTACCTCTCTTGATGATTTCAATGTAGCTCCACAAATATTTCTTCATATTACCTAGCTCTCCAGCAATATGGAAAATATCTGGGAGCAGTAATTCTATTTGGTAAACAGAACTTAGGTTGCTTAATGACCTTCTTCAGTTAAATGTAAGAAATTATACCAGCAAGAAATGTGTCAAAGCCATTTAGCATAATTGGAGTAAAAAGCTTGTCATGTAACATACTTACTATGGATTTCAAGGAGAAGGGAATGAAAACAGAAGCTAATAATGAGTTACATGGTATATACAAAACATTCTATCTTGCAATCATCAAACTATGATCCTACTCCAAATATTACTACTAACTACTTGTAATAGTAACGTTTGCAATTCTAATGCTTTAGCACTCAAAGTAAAATGCCTCCACATCTGCTTCAGACATACCATCACTGGGAAAACTGAACACAAAGACACCAAGTGTACATATTTGAGTGAATTTAGCTTATTATTACCATAGAAATAAATTCAATATTGTGGCTTCAGATCACTAGTCTGAATATGCAATGAATATAAATTTCTTTAGACAACATACCTGTCCTTTTCGTAAAGAGATTCCTTGGTTCCAAATGTGTAATTGCTCAAAGGATAGCTAAAAAGGTACAAAAGTGCATTAGCGCCTAACGCTAGTATGTCACGCAAGGAATCAAAGTTGATTTACATCTTACAACAAGCTGCAGCTCCAAAATCATGATTACAACCAAATCACATATGCAGTATAATATTGCACACAGAATGTACACTAACACATCGATAATAATCCTTTAAAGGCTCGGGTATACCTGTGTCCTGATAAAGTTCTTGAGGCCTATGTTATGAAAGGCTACTCAGTAGAGGGGGTTTCAGCGTATTATAAATAAGCACTAGCAAAGCTAAAATATCACGTACAGATTGATTGTTTTTTCTACTGCAGTCTCGTGTCCTGTGTTATGTTTTGAGATGCTTCCTAGTCGTCCACCAGCAGTACGAGATGGATATTGCCTGTTTGTAATGGCAGCCATTTTGCTTTGATTGATCAATTTGCACGTTATTTATAACGCATGCGCACTGGTTTATATTCATTTCAGAAAGTGTCTAGGCAATGCAACGAACGTCATCAGATTACAAATATCTGATTAGATGAAACAAAAGTTACAAGCATCAGTGGCGAATGTGGTAAACCCAATAATAATCTAATCGGAAAATTTGAGGGCAGTAGGAAAATTGCAGCTCGTCTCAAGGGCCGCACCATTTTTTTCAGAAATAACATTTTTTGGTATGCAGGATATATACCCTAAGTCCAGGAACTGATGCAACTTTGGCGTGCCCCTCTACTGTCAAAGTCAACGTGCGACCCCTGCTTTAGGAAAAAGCTACAGTATGGCGTCTACCAGGCCGCTGCGTTTCCTGATTAGTGTGTCAAGTTCATACAATTCAAATTCAACTTTCTCGAATTATACTACTTCCTCTGATCAACTTCTTCTATTTATAAAAAGGCGTTGTAAGACGTTCTAATGGGTGTTAGCTCAAAAATTGTTTGGGAATTCATACAAAACCGATAACTGACCTTGCCAGTCGAGAGTTTTGATCTCTTCACCCTGCCCCCACAAATATCCGTCAATTTACATCCCTCAGCGGGGGGCAGAATTTGATTAGTACAAGTTGTTTTTACCACAAAATTTTTAAATGACAATTAAAGCCAGGCACAACAGTGGCTTTCTCATTAAACAACATATATTTAGCTATTGGTGAACTAATTTTGAAGAGAATTTACCGACTCAGTGGCACTTTGGGGCACTGCGCGCTTCCCCTTCCCTCCCAAATAGTGCTGCTGACAAGGCTGATGCGCACTGAAGACAACTAGTATTTTAACGGAACAGAAAAGGGTACTTACGTTCCTTAGAATTTTTTCTAATAGGCCCCTAAAAGTGGTTAAATTTGACGTCCACCCGACCAAGACAACTTAAGTGTAAACTGTTAGGTAGCTTAAAATTGATGCTAACTACTTTCATAAAATACTAGCTGGTTTCTTTCAGCTTTGCAAATGCAATCTTAATTAAATCTTTTTTTAGCCTGCTGTATGCAGAGAGTAAAATTATAAGACGCGTCGAAGTTTACTTGCTATTTCTGTGACACAATTTAAATTTCTGCAATAGTTGTACTTAGAAAACGAGGTGGTGAGATCAAATTTAAAGTATCTCTTAAAAATTTCCTGGTTTTTTCAAAGGAAAACGCATCTAGGGTTTATATTATAGTTCCTAGTGTGGAACGACCCGTTCCACAAGAACACTAAACATAGCACAACTAATATTTCACAAATTGTTCAAGATGTTGTACATTAATAGCCCACGTATAAAGGCTGATTCCCATTCACCAATTTCTGGCGCACGCGACTTTTTGCGATAGACATTGTACAAACACATGGTGAATATCAAATTAAATTCCAGCTACACCTAAACAAAACGAGGGCTTGAAATGCAGTCATTTGCTGCAAAATAAGACTGTTTTCAAGGGGGCAAGACAAACTCCCTGCTTGCTCTTCAAGCTAAAATAACAGCCCATTATTGCCAGAGTGGCTAGTGGCTTTTGCTTCTGAAATATCCTAATGTTTCTTAAAGTAGATGCCAGAAACTAGATTCTCTGTTAATTTCCCACCTACATATCTTCTTGGATCACTATGTACATGATACTGCTCACGTGCAAAGCGAACTTGAAACCACATTATTCCTAGCCAGACTAGTCCACAGCTACGACGGCATTGTGCAATTTTTCACTCCCTGAAACTTCTATTATTTTGATTGGCTACTACTGGCGATCTCTCAAAAAAGTCGAACAGATTTGAAAATTTTTTGGCAATCGCGCGATCACACTCACGTGCATTTTTGTTGTAAGTACGCATGCCTAGATCCACGATCCGCAAAATGTCGCGCGCGCGCCAGAAATTGGTGAATGGAAATCAGCCTGAAGAAGCAGAGTTTTAAGAAACTGCTAGGCTAAAATTTTCATTTTAACCCCTCTGTACATAAGAAACTACTTAGGCTAAAAGTTTTAGCTAGGCTCTTATCAGTGCGGTTGCTACTTCTAAGGAACTTGGCATTGATTGCCAAACCATCTGCAAATTAAATTTTGTAACGCATATATGTTGTACCTATGGGCATTGTCCTATGGTGCAAAAAAAGATTTTATTCTGTATTATTAGATAATTTGTTATTGTTGTTGTTTACTTTATTTTGAGTAGGCTGTTATACCTAGCTTTTTCAGCTAATTTAGGCCTAGTATGCATGCCGCATCCAGGCATGGGACCCCTAGTTTAACGTCCCTTCCGAAGGACGGCGGAGTGAGCTGTTTTGGTCGTTCATCTGGAGGTCGCCCATCCGGTTTCTGACCGCACACAGCCATGCTTATCTTCAGCTAAGCTGATGGAACTGGCTGGGCCGCTTGGCTACTCACCCTGCAAATATTCAAGCTATATTAAGTATGTTGAGATGAAACTGGTTTGGAAATATAAGAGCCTATTTTAAGAAGCATGGTAGTTTGAACTTACTTTAAGTACCAATTACATAACAACCCATTTGGGCTAAATTCAAAAATTCAAGTTCTTGTAGGCGGGCTATTACTGTATACTATTAACATGTTTTTTTACAAAAAAATCATTATATTGCCTGAGCCTCAATTTTCTTAACTTTTCCCGAAATTGAGCCTCAGATTTTCTTAAATTTTTCTTAACTTTTTCTGAAATAAACTGGCTAGAGTGGTTTACACTTTCGTTAGTAATATTGTATACTTGAATTTGAATTCCATCTTTAACATTTTGAATGCAATAACAACGAAATACCGATTTTTTGTCTATAAAAACACTTAATGTTGGAAATTGAGCCTCGTGATTTTCTTGCGATTTTCTAAATATTCTGACGATTTGAGCCTCATTTTCTTATAAACTTTTTCTTATGAAAAAAAGCGTGTACATCAATATCAAATGGCTGGGGTATGCATCTCAGTATGCTGAGGCATGACTTTAGGAAGAACTGCTTCTTATATATCCACGTTTCAATGAAGCACAAGGGCACTGTATTTTCTCAGGCTATGCTTTAAAATTTGAAAGTTACTAGTCGTGTATTAATCCTTGATATTTCAAGGTGATTAGGAAGCAATGAAAACAAGCATTTCTCTTCGGTTCTACCTAACATTTCAGCAAAAATAGTGCACAATTAGCTTCGTGCTAGCTAGATTCACCGCATAACGCCAACAAACCGATAAGAACTAACAGGAAACAGAAGCACAGGAAGCGGGGGGGGGGGAGGCTGCAGACCCCCGAGTTGGGCAGGAACCCTTTCACTGGGGCAAATTTTCTGAAGGAAATATTGGCAACTTTTCTGCCTGCTCTCCAGCTCTATTTGATATTTCAGGAAGAAAATTTACATCCCCCTAAATTTGACGTCCTCCTACGCCCATGACAAGAAATCAAAGGAAGGTAAAGGTAGTCCCGTATACTTTCGTACGTAGGGGAGTGCCTGTTAGAGAGGACGCTTGTCCTGAGCCATCAGTATGTGAGGTAAGGTGGCCAGTTCCTTTCCTCGCCGCCTTTATCTCCCAAGTATTCCCACTGGGTACCTATTTGCTGCTGGGTGAACAGTTAGCGAGCATTCAGTGAGGGCATCGAGTCGGACTCGAGCCGTAGACCTCCCGCACGGGAGGCATGCGCTCTAACCACTATGCCACCTTACCCATATTACAAGAAATATATAGTCAAAATAAAGCATGAAGGCAGAAAAGACAGAAAAACTGGTGTATCGATTCGTTTATTAGCAATCATCTACAATGAAGTTTAAACCTAGAATAGAAATACTTATATTCACATCAGAAAGAGTAAAATGCATTATTTAAGAATCAAAATATAGTACATAACGCATTCTAGCAGAAAAGAAATCAGATGAAGAGATATTTCGGGCGTTGGGAGTAAGACTTACAGTAACTTCATTCCACTAACAACGTGTAACTTAAAGGCAATTAATATATTAGCTGAGGGACAATGCCGTGACAGGGTGTCCACTGAATTAAAGTTGAAATTCTAGCCAAAGCTTTAGAAAACGGTGACCTTCTCCAGCTTTTTGGGCAGAAAAAAAACATTGTTTTTCCAGCTATACCATGAACTTTGATATGAAATCCCAGCCATTGAAAATGCGATTTTCACAAAGTACTGAGTGGCCTTAAAATTACCAATAAATCTAAATTTCCTATATAAATTCAATGTCTTCCGGTAAAACACCCCCCGAGGGTAAGCATCTACCAATCAACCTGGCAAAACAAGGAAATTTTCCAATCCTGGGTCGACTTGGTGAAGAAGTCCTGTTCCACATGTTAGTGAACGATCTTTTCTTACTCAATCTTGTTTCTCAATAGGATCATTTTTCATCTAATAATGTTGTTAATTATCATTATTGGGCCAAAAAATTCCAGTTTTCCAGCCAAAGCAGGAGAAACACCTATGGATTTCCATTTTTTCCCGTTAAATTCTGAAAAAAGACTCATTTTCCAGCTTTTCCAGCACTTCCAGCTGGAGGGGACACCCTGTGTGATAGGTTGGGATCATACAATTTGGAGCACACTTGACAAACCAAAGAACAGGTTCAAATAATAACAAAAATTAAGTTTTCAGAAACTAACATTGATCATAGGGATGAATTTTCACTTAATGATCTAGTATTTATAACAAATATAATACACACACCGGAATGTAAGTATAAAACTTAACTATGAAATGAACCCACAGCGTTATTTACGTCCAGTATCCACAAATTCTAATCCTTTGAACATTACAGGTAAGCTTAAAAAGTTCGTAATATGCTTGTATTTGCCGTTAAAGGTCTTTACATTAGCCAAATACTCAGTTCCAACATCCAAGATAATTACCAAAGCTATTGATAAACTGCTAAACAATAATCTACTCAAGGTTTCTACTTTTCTCTTAATAATACATCCTCTGTTCTACTGTTATACTGCAACTGTAATTGTTCTGCACTTCGGTACGATTATCATTGAGAGAGAATCTGCATATGTCCACAACAGGGGAGAGCTTTTACGTCATCCTGCTTAGTACAATGAACAAGCGCAAGGTCGGGCACATAAGAGTAAAAAATAAGTATTATGGGCCTACCAATAGCAATGAAACTTGCCATAGAGCTATGTGTTTCTCTACTATCGTCTATTGATAGCAATACACGCGTCCTATCTAGGCCTGAGTTTTGGGAAAGCCATATTTTCGAAGGCTACTATTTCAGTACGACGTCTGATGCTGAGAATCCAAAACGAACTATTGCCTAAAGAAGTTGAAATAGTATAGAATAACTATAAGTAAGATACCAAACTGTACAATTGAAATGGGAGGAATCACACGAAGCACTATACATAGTCAAATCTTGAAACGTTAAAACATGTGAAAGTTGAGGGCAGAAAGTCTGCTCTAAGGGCTGCAAATAACATCTAGCGCTTCAACAACCCATTAGTTAGCAATGTATATTGGGGCTTAAACTAGGGGTACTTATCAATTTTCTGCAAATTGCAGGGGCACTTAAAAATCGTACCACCGCGATTTCGATGTCCCACATTAAATGCGGATCTTTAAACAGATCCTGGACCAGTCAATGTGAAGGAGCATACGAATTCTCTAAATCTACACATAACAATTACATAGTAAACAAACTAGGCCTTCTAACGGTTATGGCTAGTCACAAAAATACTTTATAGTACTATGGCTTACATGCAGCTATAAGAAACTTATTTAAGGATTCCATTCAAAATGATTTCCCAATGTTTTCAACGCCTTAAGGGAAGAGTGATGTCATTTGCTAGAAGACAAAACAGTTCTGAAGATAAGGTTGTTGCACTTACAAACAAACAGGCGATGTGAGATATGTGAACTGAAATTTCCAGTGAAAAACTCCCTTTGGATAGCCTGAAAATTTGTCAATAATTAAAAGTTCAACCATTTTTAAAGGAGCTATCCATGTATCAGCATACCTATGTTTTCAAAACTCCCAATATTGAATCCATGAACTGATAGCTTCTAATTTGAAGCGCAAAATCAACAGGCCCTCATCAGCATATGCGAATACTTTTATCTGGCTTTCTGGGTCGGTCTGCCAAAATTCTGGTTCGATATTTATACTATAAATTCGTGCATCTAAAAGCACAGCTCTAGGGTGATTTGACAGCTGTTCGATGGAAAAATACCACTGTATATCGATAAGAACCACTGCATATCGACAAGAACCATTGCAAACTAGTTAATGAGGAATCCGACGGGTGATCTAGCGCATTTGATTTCAACACAGTAGGCCTTAAAGTATAGACAACGACGGTAAACTACAGCTATGGTTTTATCAATCGACACAGTCCAAAACTAGATATCAAAGGCGACATTCCATGATAAAAAAATCAATTTCAATGCCTGGTACTACAGGTTACCTACAGTCACAATCAAAATTTAACACATTGATCTGGCTAAATAAGAGTCCTCATTCTTGAATTTCATTGAATATTAAGAAAGAGTGGCCATTTGATTAACATGACTTGAGTAATAGCACACCCTGGTACTCTCAGGAATACGGCCCCTAAATCCCCAGAAATGACAACAGTTGCATGCCCACAGGTGGGTTTCCAAATTTGAGTCATCAATTGATGTCTAAGGCCGATTAGTTATTAACATGAGACAAAATTGAAAACAGGAAAAGCATAGTCATCAGCTGACTCTTTGTTTCTCGACCCTTGCCTGTATTTTCTCTTTTTCGAATCATACAATTTGGCATTACCTCAAAGAGTCATTACATCTATAATTTACACCTAACAACGGCTGTCACAATTGGAATCAACAAAGCTCTACTATTCTCAAAATATTCTCGCATGCAAGAAAACAGAAGCTTTTTTGCCTTTCTGCTTGTGAATCGTTTAACATTCCCTAAACACAAAATGAAGATTTCCTATCACCAAACAGCTGACAAGCAGTCTTAATGTCCGGCCAAGAGTGTCCAGCGTCTGGCTCAGTGTCCGGTCTCGGGTGTCTGATTGGATCTGAATGACTGAGCTTTGGATTTTTGTTAAGTACCAAAGTTTAAGAGCCTCAAATGCCTTTCGTGTAAAATAGATGTACAATGGGGATCGTTTGAATGTCTATTTTCTATCAGTTTTCAAAAGATTTTTCGTGAAAAAAAATAGAGGATGTTACAGCAACACACACCCTATTGGAACAAAACTGCTATGGGGGACTGGAAAGGATAGTAAAATAGGGTTTTTCTGGGCAATATGTACCAAGGGTGTATTTTGTTGAACATAGGATACTGCTACATGTACTAATTTGCTGTTTTGCAACATCTCTCCTGCTATGCTCTGCGCGGGAAAGATGTTTTGTGATAGAAAACAAGATAGAATAGCTAGGCGTGAAATTTAGGTCAAGTGATTCAAATGACTTCACCTTCAACAGCCTACATGACTACTAAACTGTCAACGAGAGTTCTGGGTGTGGAGACAAACTAGCTGTAGCAGGAAACCATGTCCAACGCAATTTACTCATATGTCATACGACCGCAGCCTGTTCTCTATCAGCCATTCTCAACGTCACTTTACAGTATATCTCTCTTACCAATACCACCGTTCATAAAGGCACATGGACCACGATCTTGAGGTTTCACCTCGAATTTTATTTGCTTGGCTGGCGGAGCGCCATCTGCGTCATGGATGCTACTTCCTGAGAAACTTTGTCTCCCAGTGCACTGGTGACAAAACTGATCGGTCTGTGAACTGCCTGAATCAATTGACGTCGGCAAAACATTTGGCAATGGCGGCAATGATAATGCTTCCAATTGGTCTTGCACGCCAGATCCTGAAGAATCAAAGGGTGTAAAGGGTGAAAAATCATCTTAACCCAAGCATTGTGCACAGGCAGGGGGTGATTTCTAAAAATTTTAACAAGGGGGCTCTCGGTGCAATGTCATAAAATGGGTGTGGCCTATCTGCAGCCACGCCCATATATTTAAAGATGGAGACATGATTAATTTAGTCTCATTGTGATATAATATAGCCAACACTTAGAAGGGTCCCAATAACCATGTAGCAGTGAGGAATTCCTTATAGCAATACAATACAAAACATTGGAAGCAAGGTCAATGCACTTTGAAAAGCAAGATTAACGCAAAATTTAAGGGGCTGAGCCCCCAAAATGAACATAGATTTTAACAAGGGAGACTCCCCCTGAGCACCCTCTAGAAATCACCCCTGTGCACAGACCTGGAAAGGAGCAAGTAGCCAAACCCTATTATTGTTAGTTATAATAGAAGCTGTGGACACGGGTGCTGACTCTATGCGATTGAGGAGTTAAACTTACAGGGCTTAGTAATAGGGTAAACAATTACATAAACAAAGAGAACCTACAAATGCTGATAAGAAAATGTGAGAAAAATAGTCAATAATACCCAGGGCCATAGAGAGGATTTAGAGGCCACGGGAGAAATGAGAAAGAGTAGGCCCCCTGCGAGCGAAGCGAGCAGAAAATCTTCAGGATCTAGAAATTAACTTTGGGAAATTACTGCTGGTTTACTTTGTGAGGCCCCCCAGACCTTGTAGCGTTGGGTGGTATAAGGCCCTTTGGACCATGAGATCCTGAGGCAATTTGCCCCCACTGTCCCCCCTCTTGCCGACTCTGTTAATATCTACCCACATTACTAGAATGTCTGGTTTCCTTGGTTATGATGCTTGACTAAATAGATTCTAAATGAGAAATGAGCAGTGTGATTTACCGTGTGCCACCAGAAAAAACCTTCCAAGAACATTCTATGTAGATCACATTGTCAGTACTGAGCTACTGGCCCAGTGGGCGCTCTTTCTGGCCCAGCAAAAAAGAACAAAATGGAAAGTGTTTGACCCAGACGTAGTAGACTATTTGTAGCTTAACCAATAAAAAAAACAAAAGTGGCTTCCTTAATATTCATTCTTGATGCTAGAGCCCGAGCTTGGGGGCAATTCACATATTGCATCACACAAGGAGGGTAGGGGGTCTTTTGATTTTTGTGACAAAGTGTGACAAGGGGTAGGTGGGTTGTTTTTGCATTGTGATGTCACATTTTTAAACAACCCCATATTTAGCACACTTTGCTTCATGGTAGCAAGTTTTGGCCCTATTCTAAAAGAAATTTGGCTTCACGTCGAAAAATAATCTGGTAATCCTATTTTGATGCAATTTTCAGGCCAAAAACGACATAACAAGCACATTATTACGAAAGCAGAAAAATATCCTATTGCAACTCATAATGTGACGTCACACATTCTGGGTGGATGGGTAGTTTTGAATTTGTGACAAAATGTGACAGGGGGTGGGCGGGTATCTAAAAGTGCCAAAATTAATATGACGTAATATGTGAAGGGCCCCTTAGATGTGAAGGAAATGGAGCAATTATATGAAGCCAAATTCCTTGAATAATGCCCTGAGTCGATGAACTAGAACAAATCTTGTACAGCGCAAATCAAGGTAAAAATTGAAAGCTCGCGAATCAGAACTAAGAAGGGATTAGGCCAACCACAGCCAAATAGTAATCATGAATTAAATTCTATTTATTAATTGACGATTCACGCGGTTCTTTCAGAAGACAAAACAATCAAACATAAGCGAAAAATGATAACGTCTTTATCAATACAGAGATACAGAAATTCCTTGCAACTTTTATTAGCTTAAAGCCTGACGCAGATAAATTAAACAAAGAATCTTTCAGTGAACCAGGAAAGCAATTACTTCAGGATACTAGTGCTGTTTGAGGTTATTTATGGACTGGAAACTAAAACAGGATGGTTAGCAGAGTGCCAATAAAAACTTTGCACTGCTTAGAATACTGGGTAGGCGCATATAGCACATGGCGAAGGCCTAGTCATGGGATAGTCATTAGGCCACATGGGATAGTCATTAGGCCACATGTGACTCAAATTTTGCCTCTCAGCTTTCATGTTTGAATGAGGCAATCACAAGATGGCACCTTATGCGAGGCTACGTTAACGAAATGTATGAGACGACCCCGGCAAACATAATTTAGATGAGGATTTATTTATCATGAGCGTGTCAGGTTGAAAAGCTCTTATTTAGTCTTTGAAGGCTGTTCAGTGCGAACTACTGTTTGTAACTGTATCAAACCGAGAGAAAGTCCCATAGTACAACTATTGCTATGTGCAGTCTGTGAATCAAACTCTGGCAAGGAAATTAATTTTTAAAATTGGAGCCTGGGATATCAGGACAAATAGATTAGCTACTACATCAGAAATAAGGCCTAAGCAGTACTTGATAATTCAGATAACGTTGGATTGCCAGAAATTCAGCAAAGCGCTAGAGAATTAGCTAGTAGATAGAGAACACAAGTCTTCCCTCCCCCCGTTAAAAAACAGCTCTTTCTGTAGCTGCTAGGGTATATACTAATTAACGCTATTCCTAACATTTTCCCCTGTTTTCATCAACAAGTTTCCAAGGGTGAAAATGGAAAGAAAAACTTGTGTAAGTCTACTGCTAAAATGGTAGTATATTTTGAGCTGTAAAAGATAGTAAAGCTCACCTCCAAGTAGCATCTCTTGAAGCAGATTATCGACTTTGGTGACACCAAAAAGCCTTGCAAATTGCAATTGCTCCACCATTTGTACCGCAACTGATTGTAGCGTAGGCAACAACAGTAACAATTCTCCGAATTTCCCTTTCGGCACATCGTAGCACTTGTCATTGATGTAATCCTCAAGTGACGTATGAACTTCGAATCGAAGGGATTTGATTTTCTTTGGGTTACTCAGCCCTCTTGCGTCTGCATGAAGGACAGAAACATCATCACTAACATATACTATAGAACCTGTACGATTTGGTGTAGAGAGTACAAGCCAGAAAAATTTGACCACTCAGCAGGAGCATATCTATAGATAACTGTGTCAACAACACAACACATAAGCACGTTGCATGGTTCGAAACGAGGCTTACGTAACACCATACTAGAAAAGGCAATAGAAAACTGTTTTATCCTAGACCGCGCAAAGAAACGAAGAATGGGAATAAATTTTCTCTACCTGACAACGTCAAACACAATCCGCAAATTTAACGCGAAATGAGATAGAAAGCAGAAAAATAATAATTTGATTTCAACTTCATTGGCATAAGGTGGTATGTATCACAATGAATGGTGGGAACATATTTTGAGAGGGTAATGTGAGTGATGCTCTGGGTGTGATTTAGCTTCAAATGTCTAAGGAGGTTAAACCTTCAGTAAATGCTGACTTTTAATGGTCAGATTACTAACAATCTCTCTTCTTGTAAAGCTTTCCTACTGAAATAGATGCCTGAAGCAAAAGTTAAGACAACTTCACATCATATTTGTAGAATGCCAAGAGGATAAACTGTGGTTGTCATTAGCAAGATTAGAACTTCACACATGAGGCGTTAAACAAGTACATCAGCTGACTTTGAGATGAAACTACTCCTGTAAAGTTAAACAAAAACGTGGTATTACAGTCACTGCCATTTCATCAATTTCAGCCACGTTCGAAGAAAGCTCTGCTGCCCCGGGGTAATTTCTTGGGGGGCTCAGCTCTACCCAATAATTTTGTAGTACTCTTGTTTTTCAAAGTGGATTGGCCTTGCTTCCAATGTTTTCCATTGTATCATTATCCTGAACTTCCTCACTGCTACGTGGCTACTGAGATTTTTCTAATTGTTGGTATATAATATCATAAGTAGGCTAAATTTTCACGCCCGTCTCCATCTTTGAATATATGGGCGTGGTTGCTATACCCATTTTATGAAATTGCACCTAGACCCCCCTTGTTAGAATGTTTAGAAATCACTCTTGCTGCTGCCTTCCTATGGACTGCAAACTTTAGACAAATCAATCATGCAAGTATAACTTCATTCGGAAATAGATTCATAATTTCAAGCGTTTAAAATACAGAACGGGGTGAACCATATTGGTGACATACAAGTTGCTGCTGTTGCAAGGGCAAGTCAAGTCTAGACAGAAGACTTCACAATACAATACACTATAGGATTTTGTACCTTTGAAACTGGGCAGTAGCTATAAGACGATATTGCTAGATATTAAAAAGTCCTGCGTTGTGAATGAGGCTCAGGGTAATCTAGACTATTAGGAGAATTCCCAATAGCTAGTATGCATGTGAGATATGTAGCTCTTAAAGGCTTCAAGCAACAAAAAGTGAAGCGAAAAGAAAGCACGCAAAAGTATGGAATCAAAAAAGATAGACAATGCAAAAAGCACATTGTTCTGGGGAACCACTTGAATGCTGAAGCTTGGAAAAAATACAAGGTGTCAGCAGGAGGGCATATTAATTGGGTAGAATCATTGAAGGATGACAAGAACTATTAGGGAACTCCAAACAAAAATGGATAAAGGATTTTATTTCACAACAAATTAATACTACACACGTTTTTCATAAGAAAGTGTTTATAAGAAAGTAGTACTCAGCTGCTCAAAAAGTTAAGAAAGTTTAGTACTGGATTTTTGAGACCTAAGAAAGTTTATAAGTATTTATATATATATATATATATATATATAT
>OLMO02000006.1:19067322-19086102 GCA_900291935.2 Cassiopea xamachana
TATATATATATATATATATATATAAGTAAAGTATTATATTTATAATTCGATTTATCTATGTACAAAATGTTATGTATGTTATGTTGGCTACCCTCTAACAGTTTAACTTCTGTTATTTACTAAAATTTATCATCATTTCAGATGTACAAGGAGCTTTTTCACTTCCCATAAATGTGCAAAGGGAACACATCGGAACTCAGAAACTTGTGCTAAGAAAGTCTTAAGAACGTTTTGATACTGGAGTCGTGAAAAAGGAAAAGTTTCAGAAATGAGGCAGAATGAACATCTTATAAAAGAAACGTTAGCTCTATCATCATTATCACCAAAGAATTGTAGAGTATGGCCTGAAGCGTAATCAAAAGTATGAAGACAGCAGGTAGTATAAGGAGTGCGAGAGTTAGACCTCTCGCATATTGCCAAACAATCAAACTTTGTACGTAGCACCAATTTGTAGAAGATCTATGATACTAAGTGTCCGGAAAGCATAAATCACGTCCATAGTACGATTCCAAATGAATATTATGTAACTAAAAGTAATGTCCCAAAAGTATGAACTTCGGACGTAGGTTAATGCAATAAAAGGACCTGATACTAATCGCAGGAAATGTATATCAATGGGGAAAAAGCAGCATCTCTTGATGCCAGTACAGAAAAGGGCAGCTATGATACCATATAGCATAAGGAACTATGGTTATACGCCAGGAGAAAATTCCAGAAATTAGCAGAGCTACACGATAGCGTGTAGTAAGGAATACTCGTGAGAATCAGATGTTTCGAGTGTGACCGACTACAAACAACTACACTAGAAAATAATACTCTAAGCTCCCTCTCAAAGATCATCCAAATACTTCACTGTGCAGATAGCGATAGTATGGAATTAGCTTCAGGATTCTGAACAAATATAACATAACAAAGAAATAGCGGTGGGGTTAAGTCCGGCCTAGCTGCTTCACCAATAACAGCCGCAATTGTGTTCTCGTTTAGTCAAAGAAGCACCGCAAGTCCAAGAAAAGCTAATTATGATTACAGGCCTTGTCATTTAGCGCGTGCGATCGCACAAGCACATTCCCACACACGCGCACATCAAATTGCGTGTGTGATTGATTGCACTCGCAAAACGGAGTTCTTAAACATTTTCTGGTGACTTCGAATAACGATTTCATCATTTGGGAAGGAAATGGCCTTTAGTTTATCTTCATACTTAACACCCTAGCATGTTGACGAAAATCACCACTGAATTCCGATATTCAGGAGCAACGTTTAGTTTGATGATCAAGAGTTGCTCCTAAGCTTATCGTTTGAACTACAGCAGTTTCCTTACTTGAAGGAATTTGTATGATCAATGTTATCTTTACTGCACCTTACAAGTTTTTTCTAAGTGTCTTTATTTGATCTGTGGGTCGTATGTGCATATTTTCTTAGCAGTGCGGTCGCACGTGCAAAATCATTTGCACGCGCTATTTACCGCACACGCAGTATTTTACTCATGACAAGGCATGTGATTAGTATTGGGACTAAATAGGTAAAAAATAATGAAAATGATACTTCGACGTGATGATTTAGAGATTTTATTACGGAGAACATAAGAAAGTTCCATTCCCTTTTGGAGTCTACGAAGGGATCAGTTTCCCCAATGGAATACCGTTACAGAGTGAAGTCATTTGGAGACCAATTTCAACGCCACACATCAGCAAAGCAGCTGACTAGGAAACCCAATTCTTCATGCAGTCGAACTAATTTTCTTGGAAAAATCTACTGCTTGCAAACAGTCAACAATATGTCTTTCCATTTGGAGACACTGCTTCGTTGTGTAATCTCCTAAGCAAACAGAGACAGGCCTCTAGCAAATAATATAATCTTCTAATTCAAGAGTACATTCTCTTAGGATTTATCGGTTATTAGAGACATAAAATGGCAACACCATGACTGTCACCTGAAATTGATATGGATTTTGAAGAACTATGAAGATCAAATAGCACTCTTCACTAGTTCTTATTGTACACAAACCAATTACACGTCTTTTAATAAGAAACCTGGCTCAAGGTCTAGAACTAAAAGCTTCTTCATTTTTGGCTACACTTTAGTTCTAAAAGTTTCCTAAAAGTTTCTTAATTTTGCGAACTGAATTTGCTGTGAAAGCGTACGCAGGATGGGAATGTAGCAGACTATTTGCCTTAAAACAAACAAAATGCGCCAATACGAGTTAAATTCTAAAGCAGTGTCATTTTCACACTGTTTTGACACAGCTTTGCGTTGAACCAGGTAACGATCTCCATGTGCTATTTGTCTAAAGTTTCTTAGCTCTTTTCTTGTAATTCTAAAAGCTTCTTAAATTCTAGGCTGTCTAGTACTAGTTTGCTTATAAAGTGGTTTCTTATAATCCTGCAGGATAGAAGATTGTTCTAGTTAAGCTCCATAAATTATAACTGAGTACTTGATGGCCTAGAAAATTTAAGTGCAGCAGCGGATATTAAAGGAGTAAGGGGGTAGAGCGCCCACAGCTGTAAGTGAGTCGGCAAATTCTCGGCACGAGTAGCAGACCGAAAACTAAACACATGTCTTTTTTAGCTACTAAAAAAGCCACTTTTTGCCTGAGCGTCGATGTTCTAGTAAACGTTTTCCATATGAAAAACACATGTACTCGACAAATACTCGACTACCACAAAAATACCCCGCAAATTAAGTACCTCTGCCCCCCCGATTTCTGTTGAAAAACTGCCACTGGTGTGACGGTTCAACAATAAAGAAATGAAAACAGACCTTTATGACACAAAACGCTTGGAAACTACATTCTAAGTTATTCGTTTTGATTGGGAAAGCTATGACGTTTCGTATATCCAAATTCAAAGTTGGTATTTACAATAATAACGTAATACTAATTTAAAACCAACTATTTACAATACATAAAACCAAATAACTATACACAATGTATCGCACACTAAAATAATAAGTTAGCGGCAGATCCTGCAGGTGCATTCTTTTCCCGAACAATTTTTATCTTATTTTTGAATGCTAGAAGAGTTGGTTCATTTTTGATACTTTCATCTAGGGTATTCCAGAGGAAACTACCCATAAAAGACAGTGATTCTAGCCCAAAGCTTGCACTTCTTATCGTGGGTAATTTGTAATGGTGGAATGAGTATGTACGCAGAGTGTCTACCAAATCAGGGAAGTCATTTTCCATGATCTTTCCCTGATAATTCCTTGATTTATACCCTGTTTCTTTTGTTTCAATGTAGGCCCTGAGCAAACACAAACACACTACATCTATCACAATGCAAGGACATTTAAGCAAACCTTATCCTAATTAAGCAAAAAAAGCGTGTTTCAAATTGGAAACCAACAAGTTCATTACATGCATAATTTGTTTTCTTGCTAATTTTATCAGCATATTAGGAAATCAATTTATCAAAGGAGCAAAGACTAGCAATTTCTCTGATCTTTCCTTAATTGCTTCTAAAATCAATTGAATTCCCTGATTTTACCCTGTATATTAGACAAAACACGTTTCCCTGATTCTTCCTTGCTTTCTCTGAATTAACTGATTTAGCAGACACCCTAGTAAATAGGTGAATAGGTGAGTGAGTGGGTGAGTGAGTGAGTGGGTGAGTGAGTGGGTGAGTGAGTGAGTAGCTATGTGGATGAGTTGGTGAAAGAGCAAAATATAAAAATCTAAAAGGAAAGAAGTTAAACAAGTAAGTGAAAGAATAGGCTTGAGAAGGTAAGTCAGCAAGTGAGAGCAAGTCTATTGTCCTTGCATGCTCCGTTCAAAACATTAACTATTCTTTGCTCTCACTAACTCCTAAAAAGATTCAATTCAATCGAACCTGATTGCCTGTCATTTAAACTAGAATGTGTCATTCAATGACTTCGAAGGGGTTGCTGCGGAGTACTAAAATGCAGCGAAGAGGACTTATGTTCAAAGCTTATTTGTGAGCAAGAAATGCATCCTTATAGATGTGAAACATAAGAAAGCTTACTGTTACTCATGCAGACGAAATGCCACGGTAATGAGATCACTGAATTAGAAAACTAAATATGATTGATACTTATGTAAACAAAACTCCCTCTATTGGGAGACTCGTGAAGCACTATGACAGATGAGGAAAAACGGCCTACCTGGGTTAAAGAATATCACTGCCTTCAGACAGGCGTATTCTGTGTCATCTAGCTCAAGATCAACCATGGGCTGGACTAGCTCATCCATTGTTCTTATAGCAATTTTGCGGATGTCAACTTCCGGGTGGTTTCTACTGATGACAAGCTCGTTACCAAGTAGCAAAGCGTCTTTAATTGCCATCGACCTCTGGGAGACGCCAAGTATAAGGTGTTCGCTTGCATGTGCGCGTAATAATGACACTTGATCGTCTAAGGGCAATTCACAGAAAACAGGAATATACTTTGCCCATTCAACCAGTACCAGTAACTGTTGCTTCATTGATTCAACAATGTCGTTGCTTGTCGCTTCTCTACTGAGGTTCAGTTGCTCTATGGGAGAGGGATGACATCAAAAAACCACATAACGGACTCTATCAATGAAAGCTTAATATCAAAAAATATTAAGACAGAAAGAGAACATCAAAAATGAAATTGCTCCATGATACAAAACCTCATCTAAAAACAAACCTAAAATTATATTCCATTCATTGCTTCCCAAATTCTTTTTCTTAAATTAGTTCTTTCAATACTCCATACGTATCTTGTCTTCACTAACTTCTATTTTTTACCCAACTCTTCATACCTTCATTTCATAATTTCTTCATTCATTCAGTCATTCATTCAATCATTCATTCATTCATTCATAAATTCATTTAATCCTTCATTTCTCCATTCAGTCATTTCTTCGCTCCTTTATTTCTTTAATCCTTCATTTTGTCATCCATTCCTTCATTTTGCCATTCCTTCGCTTCTTCATACATTCATTCTATCATTTCTTCATTCTTTCACTCATTCATTCATACATTCATTCAATCCTTCAATTCTCCATTCATTCATTTCTTCCTTCCTTTATTTCTTCGTTCCTTTATTATTTCATTCATTCATTTCACCACTCCTTCACTTCATCATTCATTCATTAATGTTATCATTCATTCATTCGTTTCTTCATTAACTCGCTTCATTTCTTCATTAATTCGCTCCTTCCTCTTCCTGGTTCATTAGCAACCAATTTCACTGGCATCCGATTTCCAACTCTTTGCATTCATTTTTTTCCTTTAAATAAACAATAATGATACTTGCTACTTTAAAAGCTGGATTGTAACGATAAGCTAACTAACCTGGCGGAGACTTTGCTGGCCTCGACAGAATCTCAGCAGACAGCAAAATCTGCGGCGACAGAAGTTTGTCTGATTCATCGCAAGACTTACGTGTTATTTTATCCCTCTCATTCTGAACAGCTGAAAAGAAAAGCAAAGATATCAACAAGGGAAAGACAGATGTGCTGTAACCAAAGGAAACTCAGGTTTCTCATTCAGCAGAAACAGGCTCAATTTGCCAATAGATGATTGGGCATTTGAAAGTTACATAATGAAGCACAAAATCAGAACATCAGAAAATCAGGATAGTGCCGCACCGATGGCGTAAAATAAAGCGAGGGTACATGTGATGTAATATGGAGAAGTTGGCATGAGAGATTCACATTACAAATAACGCCGAGACATTTGGTTGAAGTTATATCACATTTCTGCATGCAACACGATAGAGCCCACGAATTTGAATCAAAGGCTGTGTTTAGGCAAAAGCGTACAGCTTTTGAGTAGCTGAATCACCTGAGGTTAGCTGAACCATAGAGAGTTAGACAACTTACTTGAGGTTAGCTGAATCACCTACTGTTAGCTGAGCCGCCTTAAAGCTAGCTCAACTGCCTGGTACTTGGTGCCTGGGGGTTAGCTGAACCACATGAGGTGAGATGAACCACCTGAGATAGCTGAGCAGCCTTAAGTTAGCCACACGGCCTGGGGACAGTTAAGCCCTCCATAGCTCAACTCACTAAGATGTGGAAAAAATTTATCCAAAGAGATTATAAGATTGCTCAGCAATGTGTATTGGGGGCATGGCACAATGCCCTCCCCCCAATATTTTTGAGTTTGCAAATAACGCTTGTCAAAAAGCCAGCTACGTTGCAAGAGAGTGGGCTACAGTGTTTTCTGTGGCCTTTATTAGTAACAGTAGTTGTTCCAATGGTCAAAGCCCTCCCCTCCAATGGAAAGTTTCTCAGCACATCTCTGGGATTGATGTAAGAATCTCTTTCACAAAAACTACAACAGTAATCTGACTTGATGGTTGTCTAACCAACAATTCACCTAATGGAAAGTATGTCAAACAATTGGCCCTGCTTATATGAACATCCTAAAACAGAGTTCTTAGAACTGGGTTTTCATAATAGAGCTGTTCACACCACCTGGGAGTGTGACAGCATTCTATGGATTGAGAGAATGTGCTTACCCTAAGAACAGGGAAATACTCTACTTAGTATTTTCCTGTAGCCTTGAACATAGCATGCACTGCTGAGGGTGTGAGGCCAGAGCAAAAATCTCTAGGGTGCGGAAGTAAAGTAAGATTGAAAAACATTGTGTTGGAAGTATGAAAAATGAAATAATTCACTTATAGCAGATCCCTACTAAAACGTATGTACAAAAAGGACTAGTAATGAAGACCCTGGCTGTTGCATTCTCGAAGGCTCTTGACCCTTGAGAATTCACATAGAAGTATCACACCTCCATACTAAACAGTGGTGTCCTAAAATAGGGATCAGGGGGTTATGACTTCTTGGCATGATTTGGAAGGGGGATGAATCTACTGCTATTGAATATGAAAAATAGCAAGAGAAATTTGCCTTGGTGAGCTGTAAGTTAATAAAACTGATCTGGGGTCCCAGAATAGTGGAGCAGGGGAGGCTAACAGGAGCAAAAGGTCAGCAGGTGAGCAGTGAACATGAGAGATCCCAAGCACCTCTTTGGGATATTTGTTCCGTACCTTGGCAGGGGCTACATTTCTCAAAATCATATGCATACTCCTCTTTTTCAACAAAACATTGCTTATCTATATTACTGTTTGAACTCCTTAGCATCCTACTAATGGGCAGTTTTGCACATCCTGCTCCCTCAAATGAAATACAGGATGGCTTCCTGCACCCTCTGTCGCTCCTCCCTGGCAGTCCTGTATAAGCCTACAATATATCAACAAATCCTTATATCCTGGGGATGGCCATAAGTTCTCCCAATGGAGGAATTGTGTCAACTAACATAACGAAACAGACTTACAACAGCAATGTTAAATTCCTGGAATACCAGCCACTATCCATAAATTATAGAGCTTAGAAATAACTATGGGAGTGCAAAGAAGGGAATGCCTCAGTGCTTCAGAAAGCTTTTATGAAGTTCAACTTTTGCAGGCTGTTTAACAAAACTTCTGTCAGTTCAATTTCCTCTCTGAATTGTGCTTCATTATTAAGATGATCTCTTGTGTAATCCATCAATTAGTGTGGATTTAACTGTTAAAAAAAGCCCATATAAACTTACTTTCTATCATGCCAACTAAATCAAACCCCCTAAATGATCGAGTCTGCTTGAGCAATAATTCTGTCAAGATGGGGAGAATGGATGGCAGGCAAAACCAGCTATATAAAGCAGAAGCTTATACAGATGCATATATGATTTTAGAGCTACAAAGGTTTCCAATAACTAAATATCTATTTTTACAGAGCTGTTCTTTTGATGCATGCAAAAGACAACCTATTAGTATTCCTTGCCAATCACTTCCAACCACTGGCAAAGTTTCAAAGACGTCAATTGAAGATAATATTCAATCAATAAACAAAGAAGCTTACCCTCCTTTTTCATTCCAACATGAACACATTTCTTCAACCTGCAATATCTGCATTGGTTTCTCTTGTCTTTGGTTATAACACAATCCTTAGAAAATCTGCATGAGTATACATGGTTTTTCCTCACACTTCTTCGAAAGAACCCCTTACACCCATCACAGCTAACAGCACCATAATGCTTTCCAGTGGCACGATCACCACATATGAGACATGAACTGTTGTCTTCTTCACCTTAGACAGTAAAAAATGAATTGAGAAGCAGAACCTGTTAATCTGCGCGAGCGCCAAGCGCACCTTGCAGGCACCAATTGTCAATCTTTAAATTTCTGCAGGCACTTTTCCATCCAAATTTTCATCAGGCCATCTACTAAATTCTGTTTTTTCTGCAACCACATTTCCCTCAGATCTGTGCTTGCAGGTACAAAGTACTGATAATGAGGCCTGTTGAGAAGTTTATCAAACTACAGTCTAGCTTAATATAGACCTATTGATGTATGGCAGAATAGGAATTGACTTTCTTAGCCAGTGGAGTAACAGAAACACTTGGGCAGTAAGGAATTCAGAAAGATTGGGCCTTCTAAATAATGCTACAAATTTGTCTCTTGACAATCTAAGTTTGAGATCCTTTAGGAGTTCTGCTAACCCAACCTTCATCAGTTACCATAGCTGCCAAGTTGCAGAAAATGCAATGCTGGAGAATAAAGGATTGCTGCACAGCAGCACTGAGGAACTGTGATGGAGCTTACTCTGGCATACCAGAAAAAGCTTTCACCATGAAATACTGGTCATGTACAACCAGAGGAATTTATTCAAAAGTTTTTAGTTGGCCAAAGTTTTGGGGGAGACCTGCAACTTTCAGTGTACTCTTCATTGTTCAACAGTATACATCCTAGAATGCTGGAAATTTTTCCAGATTTGCTGGAGCGCTGGAGACAAGCTTGAAATGCTGGAGTGTCCAGCAGAATGTGGGCCGCCGGCTTGGCAACTATAGGCTACACCACAGTTCTTAGACTTCCATAAAAGTATTGTCTAAAATGAAAGCTTACTAGTAAAAGGAATCAGAGTGTTTAAACTAAACACACATGGCAATATGCAAATGAAATCTAGGCCATAGAATATAGCAAATGAAAGAGAGTATCAGATACTTAAAACATAATATCTAGCTCACAGATGTGAAGAGAAATTAGCTCTGGTTTGGGAAATGGTAAAAATGGCAATAAAGGGATTACAAAGGTCACAAAATGACCACAGCTACCATAATTACTTCAAAGACACCTTTAATTTCAAACTGTTGCCTCATGAATTAATGGTGAACCACAAGTTTCTTTCCGAGCAAATTCAAAATTTGCATATTCATTAGGTATATAAAAATTTTCAATATCATCAATAAAACCATGTCAATCTTAGAGGCAACAGGAAATTCAATATATTGGACATAAATGGTGAATGTTGCAGTGAAATAGAATATGCTACAGCCAGCAATTAGGGGTACCATGGGGGATTTCTTTCCAGGGACTTGCATTCTTTTTAACAACTGCTACAATTGCTTCAAAAAGGAAAAACTTAAATAGGTTGGCTCGACACAGCTGCAAGAGTTAAGACTATCCTAAGCTATTTCATTTCTTTTTAAGAGTACAACTCTTGCAGCATAATAAGTGACAAAAGATGTTCACCGAAGAATATAGTGACGGTAGAGTCGTTGAAAGAAGGCATTGGTAGGATCTATTTATTTCTGTGCAAAAATCTCGCCCAGTCAATAACAGAGCTAACGAACAATACTTGTGAGGGAAAATTCAATTCCATATGCACTGATGCGTAGCGTGACTTAAAAAAACAACACCTACAAACTCATTCTCCATTGTCAACATAGCCAAGATTTGGAACAAAGAGTTTCATTAAAACTGGTGGAGAACAACTAGACTTAATCCTACAAACGGAGGACAATCAAGTTGTACATTTTTTCTGACATGGATACATATGAACAGATGAACCAGGATTGGTTTTAATTCTTAGACTATTTACTCTGAAACTTTTCACAAATAGCTCGGAACACAATTTTGGTTCGCAAAAAGTAGATGGCCAGAAACGGCTGCATATGTACATAATTCTCTACTAGGATCCGCCAGCTTTTGGAAACTAAAGAAGGTACAGCACTTTCGCAAATTATATGCAAAAACATTTACCTGACATTATCAATTTCGATCAAACAATAAAACATCTCTTGCAGGAAGAGTGTTATGTTAGGCACGCTGTGATCTTTCGTGTACATCAGGGGGTGACAAATATCCCAGGAAAGAAGTGACCAAACTAATTATAGCCTAATGAAAAAAAGCTTTCCCTTTGTAGACAATAGCGAAAAAACAAAGTAAGAAAAAGACAAAAAATGATAAGCAGTAGCAACATCGTAGGAAAAAACCTTCGCTACTTTAACGAAGTGAAGAACGCAGCCGATCCTAACTTGCAGTGAAAAAACAAAGCAGAACCACCGGTTCTGAAGCCATGTTTGGGTATCGTTGTGCAATATTTGCTGCTAGTAATAAAAATAAGATTCAGCGACGGGACTACCTTAGTTTGATATAATATACTTATTGGGAGAAATAGATACATTTTCATTTCCACAAACATATTTATGGTAGATATTTGGAAGGAATTGGCCTAAACTCCTCTTACCGGCTTCACTCGCATCCTCTGAGTCTTCCTTACGACTCATATTGCAGTTTCATGTGTTCCTGCTTCTTACATGTCTCACTAGTTGACAACACCACGTTATCTGCTTACTGAAGACAAATATTAGCGAAGAATTTCCAATTTATACTATTCACTCAGTAGTGCCAAGAACCAGTAATTCAAGACAACCCGAGGCTCAGGACGATTGTGTGAAGAAGAGCTTCTATAATCTGATTGGCTAACATGCCTAGACCAAGCATTCTAATTGGTTTACAATAAGCTTCTTTTGTTCTGGAAAACAAAATCATGTGAGCTCTGTCACATGACAAATGAAAAACAAATGTTTGGGGGTGTAAGTCGGGACGAGGGAACCATCATTCCGGAATTCCACACAAGCCTTCCATGCTACTACTTTTTCGAAATGGGTTTAGATCATTACAGGTTGCACTGAGTACAAAAAAATACTGTACGTGAGATACGATGCAATATTGTTCTACCACAGTCACAATTACAAAGATGATTTTAAATTATAATACAGTTGGGATCATAAAAATGCAATAAGCTTCCTTTGTCGACACACAAAAGATACAATGCTTTACATACTTATTCAACTGCAATCATGCATTCAGTAATCTCGATACAATTACAACCCGCGGATTGGAAAGTTGCATAACAAAGTTCTTTCAGACACTCCCCTCTCCTTCCTTTAAAACTGTCAACTTGCACCAACGAGAATTAATTTGATACGCAACTCTTGCTTCAAAATGCACTATGGAACAACTCTCCTAAAGTGCTTTTAGTGTGAAGCCACAGGCCAAGTTTCAGAAAATTGCTGAACAATTTCTAAATAAACAGAAGAAATACGACACTGTTCCACTTGTAAACAACTTGAGTGAGTTTCTTGTATAGAGCAAGAATTGTCACCGCAGTTGAATACCGGGGAACTTAAAATTGTGGAAAATGCAAATTGAGGTGCCCTTCTAAGCCTTGAACTGATAACAACTCTCTTTAGGATAGGCGAATAACACCCCAGGAAAGCAACTATGGAAATTAAACGAAAATACTTAGGCCATCTAAAGCAGGTTTGAGGGACCGGCAGATTATAGTTCTCAACATTTTGCATTGTGAATGGTCCATTGGAAAACACATCAAATGTTTTGATGCTACAATCAATAGAAGTGAAATCCAATGCTCGATAGGTTAAATCTAAGGCCTAATTTAGCGTCGTACTGCTCAATGTTTGTTTTTGCGCATTCTGATACAACTTGGTGTTAAAATTGCCAATAGATTTTAGATACACAACCAATTTTCAATAAAATCTATAAGGCGACCTTCGGGAGACTGCTCTGACCCTCTTCTTGTTTCAGTTTGGAAGGAAAAGCATAATCGAAAATGACTTCCATTTGAACAGTAGCATTTTTGAATAGTTTAAGAGAACGCACGAGAAATGTAACTGAAAGCAGTATTATAACCGTGATACAAAATAATTCTTGTGTCTTGAAAAAACTTGAGCCTCATATTATTCTTAACTTATTCACAATTTCAACGATTTTGAGCCTCAATATGCTTGTAAACTTTATTCTTATAAAAAAGAGTGCAGTAACACAGACGATGCAGACTAATTCTTTAAAACTGGAGCGGTAATGCATTGTTAGCATATGTGACAGGCAGCTTTTGCTGATCAGGAGTGTAGTTACACGAGTTTTTTTTACAAGAAATTGTTTTTCGCCCAGTACTGAAATTTTCCTAACTTCATCACGGTTCCAGCATCAAAACTCTCTTATGGCTTTCCTAGCAAAAATTTTTGAGTTCTAATGTTTTGCACATGCACATTAATCGAAAGTGAAAAAGTTCCATGTACACTTGAAATGATGGTAAATCTTAGTAAATAACAGAAGTGAAACTGTTAAGAGGGTAGCCAACAACACATACATGACATTTTGTGCACAGATAGATCGAATTTTAGATACATAAACACTAAAAAACTTTCTAAAGCTTCAAAAATTCAGTACTGAACTTTCTTAACTTTTTGAGCAGCTGAGTACTACTTTCTTATAAAAAAGGTGAATCTGGACTGGACCAAGGAGGCTGACCTGCAAATATGCTATGGTAAACACACCACCACACTGCATTACTTGGGGTTTAAGGAACCCTCGTTGTCCTCAATCCTTATATGGCTGATGCAAATGGAATACGGCGCAACCGTGGCAATATGATGTGCCATGCTGCATAGTGTTACAAGCTCTTGTGTTATTCTGTTTAATTTCAATTTTGCAATGCATCGATCAAACAACAGCAGGCTTTAAGATTATTCTTAACAGTTCAGTAAAAATTGACTCCAATACACTCTTGTATAAGCATACTTTTATAGCAATATGAAGGCTCAGAATTGTACAAATTTAAGAATAATTTAAGAATAATGCAAGGCTTAAAAATGCTGCTTTTAGACTAAATTCTGCACAATCTATAGATCGTCTCCTATTCTGTTCCACTAATGTTTTGCTTTATGATGAAGTAAGACATCAACGAAGACTCAAAACCAAAAAAGTTTAAGATTCAGAGAAAAACAACTAGGTACTCTTATGAGAAAAAGAAGTATATTTTCCAAGTTACTACGAAAACAATCACTTGCTATAAAAGATGCTATCAAATTTCTACACTGTTTCAGATCTCTTATCGATTAAAATTTCAAAAGGCAGGGTAGTGTCTGTGTCATGGATAGTTAAGAAATTTTGGTGCCACAGTTCGTAGTCCGGAAATATGATCTTTTTCTAATTTTTATGGGAAAGTAGCAAACGTTGATGCATCGAAGACGAGATGGTATGTTTACAAGAGATACCTATTGTTTTGTAGTACGACACCGCACAAGATATACCGCATGTGATATGTATCCACTGATACGAACAATCAATAGTTCCGACCACAAATTAATCTCATCATCAGGATCACATGCCCCCTTTCGGCGCTGCCTCATTCAAACTCGAGACTCCTCGTGACATGGATGACTTGCTAGGGGGTGCCTCTCTAATGGGGGATTTGCAGCCCCCAATCATCAACTTGATTGATGCTCCTGTGTGGTATAACTTATGACATTTTGCAACGGCTCACGAGAATTTTTGTCTATATTTAGATTACTCTCTACTTGACGTTATTCATTCTGTTAAAACGCATTGGCAAAACTTCCTTTCACTGAAAATATCCTTTAGTAGAAATACTAAGAGTTAGAACAAATATGGTTATGATTTACTGAGAGACGTAATCTGGTAGTTAACTGCTAAAATTCTACTCTTCTTTACGACATAAAACAGCATTTATCATTACAAATAATAAGTACTAAAGTTGATGCAATGAAGACATAAATTATAAACCAATTTTACTTTGTGCTGATTTGAACTATCTACTTTCTTCGGAGCTTAAAACAACTGCATGCTTCGTGATACAAAAACCACCTCTATGTTGTTAAAAGTTCTGAGCCACAAAAAAGGTAAAATATTTGTTGAAAGTAAAGTAGCTTACTGTCATTGCTGTCTATAATTCTCAATACGTCTTTTTTTAAAAGAAACGAATACTAGACTTGTTAAAAATTTATGAAGCTCTAGTAATATGCTCAAGAAACATTAAGAAACTGTACAATATCAATTTGTCTACAAAAGAGTACATTCAATAGCTTCCACTCGTTACTTCGTATTATTTCTGTTGTGAAAAGATTGTAACTTGTGATTTTGATCTGCTCGGACATTTTTCGTGACAATGAGTGTTTATATCCATCCAGAAGTGTTCGACTTTCAAACAATAAGTTGAGTTTCTGTCCCGAAAATGAGAAACTAATTTGGAAAATCCTAGTACTAGAATGCTAAAGTTATGACGTCAAATTAAGATACTTTTAGTGCTATGTGCCGATCCTAGCTTCTTATAAAAAACGTGTATATCTCCTTTACTATGGTGATCTTCTAAACAGAAAAGGTTCGTCCATAAATATTTTGTAAATATTTTTCCAACACAGAATCGTCAAGAATACGGTTAAAAAAGAAGAGCTAATACAGCAGTACTAAAGAGAGCTAGTACAACAGATTTTGTTGCAGGTCACAAGGAGCTTTTTAAAAGGCATCGTCATGAAATTTCTCCTTAATAAAAGTTCTCAAGAAATTTTTTCTCATAATGTTGGTATTCTATTGTTCTTTTATTCAGAAAGGAAAGATTTCAGATTAGGAGTCTAATGAGGAATTACCACGAAAGAAAACTCGATGCCTTACGCAAAATTCAGTTTTGGAAGATTTCTCTTTAGTTTCTTACGATTGCTTGAAAGCAAAATATGAAAGAGTACAGAGCTTTTGCTCGATATTGGCTTTCGAAGAAAACATCGAACACAAAGAAAAGGAAAAGAAGCAGAAACGCTAAAAAACCGTTTGATTTTTACTAATTTAGCTAGTACTAATGATAGAAGTTGTTTGTACAAAGGACCGAGAACATTCTAGTTTTCTAAAGCTTGTTGTTTTTTCTACACTTAGGGTGATCTTTTTACCCCAAATAATGCATTTTGGAGTATTTAAATCTTCTGCTTATGGACACTGAAAGGGTTCCCCCATAGTACGTACATGTACAGTTGCTACGACACCCCCTATTGAGTACGCACTCTTACCCACTTGACCCCCCATTTCTGACAGATATATTCTTGAATATCTAAACAATAATTCCATAGACTGTAAAGTATTTGAGAGACATGAAAATAATCTTAGCAAGTGTTTTATGAAACAGTACTGAAAGTCGTCGTCAAGGATGATAAAAGTACCATTCATATGAAAATATTATAAAAGACATGCAAAATGGGCTTTTTTGCGTACGTACTTAGATGTGACAACCCCCCTTGCACGCATGGTGTACGCTTTTGCTCGACGCCATCCCCCCTTTGCGCGTACGTACTAAACGGTTGACCCCTAATGAGTCTCTGAAAAGGTATTCCAATTTGAAGAGCAGAGTGCAGTGCTAACGAAGGCAACTGTTAGGATATATTTAAATTCGGGCGATAATGAAACGGTTAAGAGAGACTAGCACGCCCTAAAAGATACAAAGTATACTCAGTAACAAAGTTTAATTATTTGCAGGTGTCATTAGTCGTACAATAGAAATTGGCACGCATGAAATGCCCTTTGGAAATACACGAAATTAGGAGACTTTATGGACACTTCAATTTGGATCAATTCCAATATTCTGGATGAAAAACGGCTACGTTCTCGAATAGAAGACCCTCTAACGGCCTATAATAAAGTGCAACAATTTTATTGCATAATATTCAACTGTTGTAAGCTGAAACCAAGTCTAGAGTTTTCTAGCACTTTCTGAACACGATCTGGGGGCAGAAAGAGGCGGTTTTTCAAGAATAACCAGGGGGGATAACGATACTAAATTTACCGAGTATTATAGAGTTAGCGAAGAGTTGGCCAAGTGCGCGTTTTTAACTAAAAGTTTACAAGAAAAATGAGACCCAGACAAAAAGATGGCACTTGCACGAGTTGGAAAATTCATGGACCAAGAAAAGTTACAGGCAGTAATGAATGCTTTTGTATTGTCTCAATTTAGCTATTGTCCTGTCATTTGGATGTTTCATCATAGAAACGTGAACAGCAAAATAAATAAAACCATGAAAGAGCATTAAGAATTGGTTTCAAGGATACGTCATCAAAATTTGATGATTTATTAATGTAAGCAGCCTCAGCCACCATACATGAAAAAAATCTACAATTGCTAACTACAGAATTTTATAAAACCAAGCATGAACTTAATCCCAAATTCATGGGTGAAATCTTCGTTGAGAGGAACATCTCACATAGCCTGAGAGGTAAAAATCTTTTGTCAGTACCAATTCCATGCACAAATATGTATGGTTTGCAGGCAATTAGGTACACTGCACACAAACTATGGCAATCCTTGCCGTTCGAAATAAAAGAGTCTCCTCATACCTTAACAGGATTTAAGAAGAAAATAAAATAACATCAATTCAGCAATTGCAGCTGTAGATTGTGCAAACTGTATGTAAATAACTTAGTTTATAGGATAATGTAAATAGTATTTCAGCTTCAACTTTTTGTTAGATGGTTGGCCTTAATTAGTTCTTTTGGCTGTTCTTTTTAGGCCAACCTTAAATAAACAATTATTATTATTATCCCTAACAGGACGGATTTAGCCTTTGATGAACTAATTTTGCCAAGAATTTGCAGACTCAATGGCACCAGGAGGCCACTTTGCCCCCTCTCCCCCAATAACTGCTACTAGGGGCACATATAGGCTGAATTATACGCCAACTCTCCGAAGTATAGACGGAATATTCTCAAACACTCTGTGCTTCATCTGTTTACATGGGTGGGCTATGTTACCAAATATAGCCTCCCTGTTAACTGCACGAAAATGATTCAATACACATAATTCTGTAACTGTCTAATTCTCTGAAACAGACGTCGTTCTGTTGTTATTAGCACGGTTCTAGTCTTTCTCTACCTGCTAAAATCCTTTTTTATAAGGAACCACTTTATAAGGAACCTACATGAAAGGAGCCGAAATATTTAAAAGACTTATGCTATTAACGGTAAAAGCCTAAGGAACTTTTCAATTTGAAAAACTTCTATAACTGCAAATAAACAAGAATTTGGAAGCTGGTTCCAATTACCTACAGCAAAAACTCCCATAGATACAATTATAAAACTTCTTTCCTACCTTATTTGTGCTTTAGTCTTCAGCGTTAGCCAAAATTAAAGTTAGAATTCAGAATTTTGATATTTCCTTGGGTATGTACCACTGTCACTAGATGTGCAGTAAAAATTAAAGAACTATTAGGGAAATTTCAGTACTGGAATTTGAAACTAGGCTTTGAGCTAGGTTCCTTATAAAAATAAGAGTGTACTTTCATAAATGTCTACCACCCCCTGTTATACCTAATAGCTTCAGAAGGAGACGAAATAGGCAGTCCATAGACCTGTATCAAACTCCTCCTACGCGGTAAGATGAAAAGCAGTGCCTAAGAGAGTCATGTTTCAATAAAATACAGCAAAGTAACTTAATTGAATCTTTTAATTTATCACTCAAAACTGTTTCTAAATAGAATTACAAAAAGCAGCCTAATTTCTGTCGTATCAAAACTTAAAGAAGTGTTATTTAATTGTTGGTAATGCTCGAAAGCTTTGTTTTCTGCGCCTTAACAAATCCGACGTTTAAATAACTTATGACGCCAGAACGTCATGTCGTTTCAATTATACCTCGAATTTAGAAGTAGAATCCCTATACTGTAAATTATTGGAAAGAGATGGACAAAGGATTGCGGAAGAGAGATAAAGGAAGAAACATAGATATACAATCATATATACTTATCTACACATACATGTTCCTTATTACATGAAATTACGGGTGTGACCTAATTAAAGAATATTTCTATAAAAATTCCTTAAAAAAGAAAATTTAAATTCTGTATATCCTTCATTTCTCATGCTGTATTTTTGGTAACCCCAAATTTACGATTTCTAAATTTTCATATGTTCACATAGTGGATAAAGTAAAAAGAATTAAGACAAAACAGCATTTTTAATGTAAAATCTCTTATAATTACTTGAAGCTTTAAAAATTTTTCATTAGTCTAACAATCTTCGTATTCATCATCTTCCTCTTCTTCCTCTGCTCTGTTAATGTCATACAAAATATGATATTTCTTTTAAGAAAGCCTCTGTATTAACAATCCTCAAAAAAACAATTAAGAAAAAATTTCCTTAATTAATGTAACTGAAAATGCATTTGAGAGGAAAGATTTCCTTAATTAATACAACTGAAACTCAATTTCTTTGAAAAAATCCTCTAAATTAATTTACCCTAATTTCTAATTCTTTATTTGGTCTCACCAGTAATTTTGTGAAATAAGGTACACATACAAACACATACACCTACACACACATATAAATACATATATAAATACATATATATATATATATACATATATATATATATATATATATGATATATATATAATATATATATATATATAGATACATACATATATATATATTATAAATATATATATATATATAAATATAAATNGGGCGTGGTCACGACAATTTTTTTCTAGGGAACCCTCCCGTTTTCTCATTTGCAACGGTCAGAAAATATCCTGAATCCGCTCCTGGGGGGATAGAACAGAGCATCAAGACAAAAATGATGGAAATCTGCCTTTTGGTAATCTAACAATGGGGAGTCTTGCATTGAGAAGACAAAAGGCAATGGAAGGGAAAACAGCAAATATCTTTTGAGAA
>OLMO02000006.1:19086202-19102311 GCA_900291935.2 Cassiopea xamachana
ATATATATATATATATATATATATATATATATATATATATATATATAAATATATATATATATATATATATATATATATATATAACTAAATAATGTATGTATTCATGTAAAATATATACGCAGTACTTAATGAGTGTCATTTATTTGAGGCTACTAAATGTTTTTCGAGGGGTACTTGAACATTTCGAGTGGATAAAAAACTTCCATTCTAAAACTAGACGCTTATGCTTTCATAATAAAACACTTTACATTAAATAAAATAAACACAGCAACCATGTTGATGGAATGTCAATGAAGCATTTCAGATAGGCCAACAGTTGGCAATTTGATCACATCCCTACAAAATCTGATAGGCCAGCTAATTAGCATTTAAGAAACAGACCAACGTCCAGCTGTCGTCGTCCGCCTCTTTTTCGGTTTTCCGCCGCAGAAGTCTTTCTTGTCACTAGATCGACGAAACTGCCATCGACCCACAGACAGGTCCCACTACGAAGGAGAAAAATGGTACGTCATTTGGTTTGCTCCTAAAAAGCTGTAATGGTTTTCAAATAACATTTCTTTTTTCCAATTAACATTGTAACACGGACATCCTTTCAGCAAGATGTGAAAGGAAAAATAAAAAAGAATATTTAGTTACAGTAACCAAAAAAAAAACGAAAGGTAAATAGAATAAAATTGCTGCTCTACCAAGGGGTCGTGTTTGGGCCTTGCAGGTTCTGAAGGTACTTTGTAAATCTCTTTTTGAAACGAGCGAGTGACTCTTGTTCTCGGATGCTGCTAGGAACATTTCAACTAGGAAATCCTTTAACACCGTCACTGCTGGACCATTGGGCCAGCGGGCCCCAATGGCGGTGACACTGGGGTCTGGGGGGTTGCCCCCCACTTCCCACCAAGATCAGTGCTCTAATTCGTCCAAATTCGATGATAAAATGTTAGGAGGGGAGGGGTGAAGGAACTCCAGCAAGATTTTGAAGTGTATGTGGCAACCAGATTGCGTAATTTCAGGTAGTGCCACCCAAAATCTACGCCTTCTTCCTGGCCCAGTAAAAATGCTTAAATCATTAAAGGGGGTCATGGAGGCATAATGGGTCCTCATGTGGGCTTGGCACAACAGTCGAATTTCGTAATAAGAGGCCCAAGTTTCAACATGCTATTACTGAAATTGAGCAATACATGCTATCTAAATGACGCAATTCTTAGGGACATAACAATAAAACCTCTAATGTGAATATATTAATTGTTCAGAATTTGGATGCTCAATTGATCTTAAAACTATGACATGAAACCCTAATGGCTTGTAAGGAATCCCACAGGGCAATTATATTTTATTATAGCACGTTGTCTAACTGTACTACTGCAAAGCATTATTTCCTTACAACTTCAAACTATGATAAGCAACTTCATCATTTCGTGATGAAATTAAATCCACTTTTGGTGGTATTTAATAAGACTATGTTCGCACAGAAAATTCCATGAAATGTAATCTATGAAATCACAATCAGACTTAAAAATTAGTTATCTAAACAAAGGTAATTAGGTCCTTCAAAGTAATTATATGGCCTAACGATATAATTATTTTTTATAGCTAAATAAAACAATAGATATTACATACAGAAGAGCTAATTATCGTTTGTTGGTATGGATGCCAGGAAATATCTCGAACGCATTGTTTCTAAATGAAGTAAAGGACGATTCGTAACAATATGAAGGCGTGAATTGTGCATTGTTTGTAAGATGAATAATGTCATAGCTAAATCAACAATACGCTGCAGTGCCTGAGAGCTAGTTCATACGATGAGCGGTAGATGAACCGAACCTATGCATTTAGCAATTTGAGTAGTTAAGTTCATCTTCGGTTCAGCGTATGAAACCACAGAAAAGCATCGGCTCGAGCCACAGTCACGCTGTTCATTGGTTCAACGCTGGCTCATCCCCTTCGGTCGCGCCATTGTTGAACCAATGCTATAATAGGTTCGGGTCATTTATGGCTCATCGTAGGAACTAGCTCTAAGAGGCCATTAACATATTACGTCACACTAATTTTGGCATTTGTAGACACCCACCCAGCCATGTCACATATTGTCACAAATGCAAAACTACCAACCCACACCCAAGTGTGTGATGTAACATTATGAACTCCCATAGGAAATTGTTGTGCATTCGTAATAACGTGTTTATCATGGTTTTTTTATGAAAATTGTGAAAATGAAGGAGTGAAAATGGCCAAAAATTACATTAAAATAGGATTGCTAGATTATTTTTTAGACGTGGAACCAAATTTGCTCTAAAATAGTGGCCAGGCTTGGTATTTCAGGTCGGATGTCCTAAACATCGAGTTGTTTAAAAATGTGATAACACACTCCAAAATAACCCACCCATACCATGTAACATATTGTCACAAAAATCCAAAGACTCCCACCCTCCTTTTGTGACGTAATACGTGAATGGCCCATATTGCCGGGGGTTTGTACTAAGCGGGGGGTTGGAAACATCAGTGGACATAAGCCGGGGGGGGGGTAGAAAAATGCTATGAAATCTAAGATAATACTGCCATGAAAAACTCAATGTTTCTAAATTAGGCGTCTATGGTCGTGAGAATGTAAGCAGCACAAAAATTTTGCTAAAAGATAAGAACATTTGTTCAAAACATCTATTAGGAACAAATTTTGACAATTCTTTGCGCAACAACTAATAAGCGAGGAGTCCTAATACGAGCGGGGGCTGGTAAGAATTTTAAAAAATCAATTAGTGGGGGGCGTCAACTAGGCACTTAAGAGTATACTTCTATCACTACTAGTAGACTTGACATTGATTTTTCATACGATTAGGAATATGAGAAGTCTGCCTAATTAACTATCTAAGAACTGCAATAACTAAGACACCCATTACAATTCAATTCACTATAAGAATGTGTAATCAATTAGACGCCTCAAATATTGATGACGTAGTTTCCTACACAACAGATAGCAGTGAAGAAGATGATCATCTCAAATGATAAACGGTAGTTAATATGAGATTTATTGCATTAAATCAGACGAATATCTTGAAAAAGATACGTGGCCTTTCAGCTTTGAAACGATTTTACCAGTGACCACATCGTAAACTGCAAAACAAAAGTACTCCATGTAAAGTCAGGTACATAATAATTTTATAAGAAACAAACTTTCTGCCTTCAGCCAGGATGTTTCTTAATATTTCATCAGACCCAGCCTTGAATGTTTCTTAATGGTTTCTTAAATCTTTTGGACTTCCAATAACAATAACAACTCAGATTAGGCAACTTTCATGCAAGAAAAAGGATGTTCAGGTTTTGTGAGACACGTAATTCATGATTTTTCTGATTTAGGGGTGCACTGCTTCCTACACCCCCTCAGCTCAGGGTTGAGCCTGGATGTTTCTTAATATTTCGTCAAATCCAGCCTTAAATATATCTTAAACTTAAAGCCTTCCAATGACAATAAAAACCCAGATTATGCACTTATGATGCAACACAAAGGATGTTCAGGTTTTGTGAGGCATGCAATGGATGTTCATTCTATTTTACTTCCAGTTTAATCAAAGATTTTCTTTAAAAAAGCAGCTTTTTTAAGTTAATTTCTGAAGCTCAGTCCGCCTATGTTTCTTGGATGATTCTTAATCTTTGCCTAATATCAGCCTCATATTTCTTACAGATATGTGTCTTATAGAATAGCGTGTAAAACGGGAGTAGGACAGGGTTTCCACCGAGTTAAAGTTGAAATTCCAGCCAAAGTTTCAGAAAAAGCTACCTTTCCCAGCCTTTTGGGCAGCAAAACACATAGTTTTCTAGCCATACCATTAATTTTGATATGAAATCCCAGCCATTGAAAATGTGATCCGACTACTGTCACAAAGTATCGTGTGGCCTTAAAATTTCCAACAAATTTGAATTTCATATATAAATTCAATTTCTTCCGGTAAACCACACCTAGAGGATAAAGATCTACTAACCACCCTGGCAAAACATAGGCGAAACTTCTAATCCTGGGTCAGCTTGGTGAAAAAAGGCCTGTCCCATGTGATGTTGAAAAATCTTCTCTTCTTTACTCCTGTTTCTCGATAAGATTGTTTTTCAATGCCGCTGATAATTATTAGGCCCAAAAATAAAAAATTCAAGCTTTTGCAGCCAAATCAGGAGAAAAACCTATGGTGTTCCAGCTTTTACAGCCAAATTCTGAAAAAAGGCTCATTTTCCAGCATGAGCTAATGATTAATCATCATTCTTAATAACAAACACGTCTAGCAAACAACGTAAACAACGTATTCCCTCTGTTACAATTCAGTGAGTGGCCAAGCGGCCCAGCCAGTTCCATTAGAATAACTGATGGTAAGCATGGCTGTGAACGGTCAGAAACTGGATGGGCGACCTAGAGATGAATGACCAAAACAGCTCACTCCACCGTCCTTTGGAAGGGACGATAAACTAGGGGTCCCATGCCTGGATGCGGCATGCATAGTAGGCCTAAATTAGCTGATAAAGCTAAATATAACAGCCCACTCAAAATAAAGTAAACAACAACAACAACAACAAATGTGTAGCACTAATTCAACTTCGCTCTGAGTCTGGCAAACAAGAAAGATGCTATTTAAGTAACGATTATTTCATTTACTTGCTCCATGTATGCGGCGTTTATTGAAGGGTGACGTTTAATCGAAGCGTTTAACAGAGGGGGATGCGGCTAATAGAGGGAGGCGTTAAAAAAGGAAATACGGTATGCAGATTTAAAGCATTAATGATGCTTTTATAAAAAAAGCTTTGCAAAAGATTCAAAAGAATTTCTAACATCGTTAAGCCCTATCAAGTATCAAAGATGACTACAATTTCAGCTCCAACCATATCTCATTACAATAGTCTACGTCATCATTAAATGTCCACCAACTTCCATGGAGTTCAGATTTTCAAAGCTAAACCAAGTCAAAGTTATGAGAACTTAAATACATAGTCACATGACAGAAATTGAGCAAGTACGCGCCATAAATCTTCAAGTAAACCCCGGGGACTTGTTTGTAAAAATGAATTTTAGGGTTATTCGGAGGGGGGATTATTGGATGGGGGGCTTATTTAAAACGTTGGCATTTTCCTCAAAGGTTGACACAACAAAAAGACAATTTTTTTCAATCAACAAAATTACAAAAAGTACACGAAGGCCATTTTTTATTAGTCAACAAATATTTCATCATTATCATCAAGAAAGTCATGTTTCTTTTGCTTCTTTTAGTTTCCAGTCAAAAGGAAGTAACAATGTTCAGCTATTGCCCTGTGAGGGCTTCTTGGAATAAGATATTATTCTGCAATTATGCTTCCCTTGAATAAGGCCCCTTGGGGGCTTTTTCGAGGGGGTTTATTTGCAAAATTATTTTGTTGGTCGGGCTCCTTCGAGGGGGCTCACGTGGGAAAAACTGAGAAAGTACGTAACTGTCTACTTACTAACTACGTTCCCTGTTGCACAACCAGTGTAAATGTACTTCTGCGATGGAAGACGAAGAACAAATTACGAAATTGTTACAAAAATAATGCATAATAATAAGAAAAAAAATAATAGATAGAATAACAACAATTTATTTAAACTTGGCAAAAGTAATAGCACTAGGCTAATTAAAGACAACTATAGAAAAAACGCGACAACAAAATACTTATAGTCATTACGAGGCCACATGAAATGCGACGTGAAGCATTTTTAATACTAGGCCTAAGTGGTGGGGGTTGTGCAAGCTCGTTTCCTACCGCTTATTCGGTCAGATCCTACGTAGAGGTGTTTAAAATAGTCATTTTAATCAACGTATGATCAGCTTCAACATCCGCATCCCTTAAGCTAATTCAAAACCTCTTATAATTATGAATAATAACTGGTTTCTCTTCATATCTATAGCCAGGGGGGGAAGATAAGGGAACTTTTTGGAGGGGTGGACACCCCAATCAGGGATGTGTGGAAGTGGAGGGTGGGCTTCGCGCTCCCCAAAATTTTCAAATTCGAAAGAAATTTGGTCAAAAGTCAGCCATGCTGCAAGAGAGTTGGCCACAGTGTTTTCTGTGACCTTATTGTTCTTTTTAGTAACAATAGTTGGTCAATTGGATTGGTCAAAATGCTTCCCCCCTAACAGAACGTGTCTCGGCACACCACTGACCCCAATTTGTTGACAAAAAAGACTTTCTTCACATTTTATCAGTAATAAAACGTCGACTAGCATTATTGATATACTGCAAATTTGCCTACAAACTAAATGTTGGGAGTGCAGTACCCTTCGCACCTTCTATGGCTGCCCCCTTGTTCATTACTCATACTCGTAGAAAGGGATGTTGCAATGGGATGAACGACTAGTACACGCTTTTCTTTAATTAGAAACCAGTTATAAGAAACCTAGTACTAGACAGCCTAAAATGTAAGAAACTCCAAGAACTACAAGGAAAAGCTGAAAAACTTTCGACAAATGGCACATTGAAACCATTACCTGGTTCAATGTAAAGCTGCACCAAAACGATGTGAATATGACATTGCTTTAAAATTTAACTCGCACTGACGCATTTTGTTTGTTATAGGACAAATAGTTTGCTATATTCACCTTCTAACTACGCTTTCACAGCAAATTAGTTCGCTAAATTAAGAAACTTTTTAGAAACTTCTAGATCTAAATGTGCCCAAAGATTAAGAAAAGTCTAGTACTAGGCCATGAGCTGGGTTTCTTATAAAAAAACATGCAGAGCAGCTACACAGCTCGTCAACTGTGCATAAGGTCAGCGGTTCGAAGTAGACTTTGAGACTAGTTACGACTACGGCTGAAGGGCTATCTCTCTGTTTGCTTGCTTGTTGATGCTTGCTTATTGACTACCCAGTAGTGGTCGAGAACCTGGTGGAGGAAACAGTGGCTAGGGAAGTAAAAATGGCGATTTTCTATTATTCTGCAAAAATGGCGTTTTCCCAAGTTTCAGAGGGCGTTCCGTCAAAAATTTTTTTGGGGCAAGCTCCCAGACCCCCATTTTACCTATGAATACTTATAAAAAAGAACTATTTTGGCACATACTTTTTGATCTACTGGCGCAGATCTGCAACAGACAAAAGCGTCCAGGCTTTTAACTGGACTTCTAAATCTGTGCCCTCCAATACTATTCAGCTGTTTACGGATCTGGTCTTTCCTTCCTCACCAATCATAAACTTCTCTATAATTGGGTGTGGCTATCAAGTTTAATCATGTCGGAAGAGTTTCATTGTATAAATCCAGCCCAAGTTTATTGGCCAAGCCCACGTCTAAGAGGTCACACCCATTTCTGTTGGCAAATGCAGGCCTCAAAACCCCCAAAGAAAGCTTTATAGGCACGGCCCTGTGTCCCAGCCCACCTGTTGATGACCATGCAAATGTCTCTCTACCAGTTACCTTTTCAAAAGCTAGGATCAGTTCCTGTACCTGAAAACTTGGAATCACATCGAACTCAAGGTACACGTTATTTTTATAAGAGAACCATTATTTTGCCTGAGCCGCAATTTTCTTAACTTTTCCCGAAATTGAGCCAGAGCTTTTCTTAAATTTTTCTTAACTTTACTAAAACAAACTGACTGAAATGGTTTACACTTTCGTTATTGATATTTTATACATGAATTTGAATTCCACCTTTAACATTTTGAATGCAATAGCGATGAAATACCGATTTTTGGCCAATAAAAACACTTAGTTTTGCAAATTGAGCCTCGTGATTTTCTAACGATTTTCTTAAGATTTTGACGAATTGAGCCTCATTTTCTTAACAACTTTTTTCTTATAAAAAAACGTGTATCTCATTCCAAAACTGCAAATACGAAACATGGCTTCCACTCAACTGGGTATTGTAAGCTAGCGATTCCGTCAAGCTATGTTGAAGTGGCACGCATCGAGCAGCACGCATCGAGCAGCACGCATCGACATTTCACGCAAACTAAAAGGATTCATACAATCTGTGGAGAAAGAAAATGTTTGATCTTTGCACCATAAAGATCTTTTATCGTGTATCGACCTATCACTTTAGCCTTGTCGTATACTGAAATACTGAACAGGGTGGGCTTTTGTGCAAAGAACAGCTGTCTCCAGGAACACTACACATTCTCCTTAAAAAATGCACGTTTTTTTAATAAGAAAACCGTCATTTTGCCCGAGCCTCAATGTTCATAACTTTTCCTGCAATTGAGCCTGAGATTTTCTTAAATTTTTCTTAACTTCTACTGAAATAAACTAGCTAAATAGGAATACACGTTCGATATTGATATTGCATACTGGAATTTGAATTCAATCTTTAACATTTTTGAATGCAATAACGACAAAATATCGATTTTTGGCCAATACAGACACTAAATTGTGGAAATTGAGCCTCGTAATTGTCTTAAGATTTTCTAAAGATTTAGATAATTTGAGCCTCATTTTCTATTAAACTTTTTCCTTTAAAAAAACACGTACCTAATTTACGCACTTTTTTATTCTTAATATCTCAATATTCTCAAATTCTTCTGGTTTTGAGCGTGAGATTCTTAAATTATTTCTAAGTGCAAAAGGTATAACTTGGTTTGAAAATCAAAGAAATATATTCAAATGTTTGTTGATGTCGTACGTCATTATAAAGCAAAGCAGAAGTGGAACAGAATAAAACATTACATCGATAGTGTAAAAGGTTATCTTTAAACAGTACTAGAACTCAAATATACCAAATCTCTTGTTGAAACTTGAGCCTTACATTAGTCTTACATTTCAGCGATTCTGAGCCTTACTATTCTTATAAACTTCATTCCTAAAAAAGTGTGTACATTGGATAAACAAGGTTGAAAATGAATGTACCAATGGAATTTGATCACCCTTCCTACAACCCTTGTGTCTTGTAGTAACATGAATAAGATCTGAGTTACTAGCAAATGTGCAACAATGTCAGAATTCGTAAACCAACTATTTGCTAATCTCCAGAAACTAGAAATAGTAGGCCAGCCCTAAATTGGTACAACTTATATCTGACTTGTATCACACAAAGTTTGTAGATGATCATTCAAAGATTCTTCGATTCATTATCAATCTGAGCCTTCCATGAGAAAAGTAGATCTCAGATTGCTTCTTGCTTGCAACGGCACATCATCAACACTTGCCTTAAGGAGCCTGACCTAATAGGCATCAAACAAGAGCGACATCAGGTGCTCTCGAATGAATGTAGAGTTTAAGCGGACCCAAGAGAGAAGAGTGAAGTTACATATGACTCAATCATTCTGAAAGCAAGGCCAATTGGCCGGGGCTGCTACGAATGGCAGGACAATAAAACTGTACCCAGGGGTAGCACTAATTGGGGGTGCTTGGGAGGGATGAAGCCTCCTACTTTTGCTGCGCCACTCTGTCGGTACTTCCACGACTCTTTTTTCTTTTTAAAGTCAATTTAAAGGACGTAGTCCGCTGAAATTTTCTTGCTCCGCTCACTGTCGGCACTTTGCCAGAGCTAGATCCCTCAACATTTCTTCACTGACGCCATAAATGATAATACCTGGGAATACGAGAATAGTACGAGAGAAATTAAATGAGCTTCACAGACCGCGCAGGCAAAATAAACATCCCTATTCAATCGAATATGGCAGCATTCTGGCTCCACCAAATCTCTCACTTAAATGAAAATAGCTACAAATCTTTCTTCCGACGCCTGCTTGTCTGAAATTGTATTGTTGACATTGATAGCTGTATGAGTCCGAATATACTGGCTCTATTCTAGTGATCACTTCAAGCATTTTCAGTCAGCCCAGTGATGTGCCGAGACACCATCTGTTGAGGGGTGGGCTTTGTATGGAGGCCCGTTCTGGTCAAAATTGCTTTATTTAATTTTCGGTAGATGTAGAGTTATTTTGGTAGTACCAAGCAATTATTTATGCAGTAGTTTTCAATTTTTAACTACGTTTTTATCATTTTTACCATGTCTGATAATTATTTTTTGCATGTCTTAATTATTTTTGTGTACAAATTATTTTTCGTGCATGTCAGAATTATTTTTATGTACAATTAATTTTTTTTGCATGTCTGAATTATTTTTATGTACAATTAATTTTTTGCATGTCTGAATTATTAAGCGTATCCCATGAGTCTTAGCGGAAGGAGCTCGGCGAACTCTCACACATGCTTCTATTCCGAAGTTCAAAATGGCGGCTGAGGAAATAAAAAGATTGCGGAAGAAGCTATTGAAAACATAAACAAAATTACAAGCCTTAGTAATAACCGTACTCTACCACCTCCTTCACAGAACGCTTCAGCTCCAAGTAGTGCTATAAGTGAGCTACAGCGACGGTTTCCAACTTTAAACTGGAATCCCGCAGAGAGTGCTTCGCCACGATCCAGTAGCCGCCGATCATCATCACGACCTCATCCTTATCATACCTCCTTATCATGCCAGTAGTACGGTTATTAATAAGGCTTGTAATTTTGTTTATGTTTTCAATAGCTTCTTCCGCAATCTTTTTATTTCCTCAGCCGCCATTTTGAACTTCGGAATAGAAGCATGTGTGAGAGTTCGCCGAGCTCCTTCCGCTAAGACTCATGGGATATGCTTAATAATTCAGACATGCAAAAAATTAATTGTACATAAAAATAATTCAGCCATGCAAAAAATTAATTGTACATAAAAATAATTCTGACATGCACGAAAAATAATTTGTACACAAAAATAATTAAGACGTGCAAAAAATAAATTATACACAAAAATAATTCAGACATGCAAAAAATAATTATCAGACATGGTAAAAATGATAAAAATGTAGTTAAAAATTGAAAACCACTGCATAAATAATTGCTTGGTACTACCAAAATAACTCTACATCTACCGAAAATTAAATAAAGCAATTTTGACCAGAACGGGCCTCCATAGGCTTTGACCAATTGACCAACTGTTGTCACTAAGAAAAAAAGGTCACAGAAATACTGTTGCCAACTCTATTGCATAGCTGCCTTGTGACCAAATTTCTTGCAAATTTGAAAATATTGGGGGCGTGAGGTCCCCCCACGCCCCCCAGTTGGCACATCCATAACTCAGCCTCAATAGATAGTAACTACCGTAAAAATCCACACATACGAACTTTCATCTAATAAAACTCTAAAGCCAGAAATTGCATATTTTGACTTCAAATAATTAGAACTTTCTAGCCTATTATTCCAACTGGGTTCTTAATAAATGGCTCACTTGCTATCAACTGGGAAACAAGCTCAGTCTTCTAGCCAATCAACGCCTTTCATGGATCTGCCAGTGATGGTGCATGCATAATAGAGATGAGTAGGTTCATACTTGTGTTTTGATCCAAAAAAAACTTTGGGAGGTTAAGTATATTGCCACAATACTTGAATGCTAAACGGTCGACTACTCTAGTGTCTCCAATAGACGTGCCCCCCGTCTATTAATTTCAGGGGAATTTTCCTTCCCCCTTCCTGTTGCTTATTAACACCCCCTTCTATTAAATTTTACAAATCGATCATGATGAGAAAACGCAGAAAATTAAATCACCTTGTAATAAAACAATTTACCAGCATTAACCACTTTCTCTTATCACTCCTTTTCTATTGAAAAGCTGCTGACACGCATGCCCCCTTCTTTTAGCACCTTCTTTTTATTGAAAACTAGCTGACACGAACACCCCTCTATTAAAAATTGGCCGATACGAACACCCCCTTCTATTGCTTCCCCTTTCTATTACAGACACTATAGAGTATCATTTTCTAGCATTTGTACTGGACCAGTGGCGTCCTGGCCAGTGGGCCGAGATGGCATGTTCCCCCCTTTAAAATGATTATTTAGGGGCGCGAAACCGAAAAATTGGTATTCTAACATTCTGTTTGAGGTCTGAAGGGGTGCCAGTTTGAGAACAAGGGGGTCATTTTTCTTAATAATGAAGGTGCCCCCCTTGAGAATACTCTCCCAGCACGCAACGGCATAGGACCCTGTGTTAAGAACTAGAACCTTGACTACAGGACCTACCTCACTACATAAGAACACAAATAGGCTTATTTAAAAACTATAGTTTCTTATTTGACTGTTTTTACCTCATTTAAAGGTATTGTCTCTGTAACGCAATATAGTTTCTTAAAATGAATGGACATTATATTGAGTATTTCCTCTATACCCTATGGTATTAGAACAATTGAAAAACACTAGTAGTCTGGGAATTGAGAAGTAGGGTACGGACACATATTTGCGTATTCTTTCGCGTCTAAGACATTAACTATACTATGGCTTGTATCAAGAAGGAAGGGGCCATTCACATATTACGTCACACTAATTTTGGCATTTTTAGATACCCACCCACCTCCTGTCACACTTTGTCACAAATGCAAAACTACCCACTCACCATTGTGTGACCCATTCACATTATGAATGTCAATAGGATATTTTTCCACTTTCGTAAAAATGTGTTTATTACGTCATTTTTGGCCTCAAAATGGCATCAAATAGAACTGCCAGTTTATTTTTCGACGTGAAGCCAAATTTCGTCTAAAAAGGGGGCCGAACTTCCAATTATGAACCAAAGTAGGCTAAATTTTGACATCGCACTGCAAAAACAACCCACCAACCCCCTGTCATACTTCGTCACAAAATCAATAGGCTCTTCCACCCTCCTTGTGTGATGTAACATGTGAATGGCTCCGAAGCTACTCTTCTGGCAGTAACTGAAATTGTAGAAAGTATGAATGGTAAAAATTAGCTAGTCTCCATGCTACTACGACCTGCAACTCAATAACTCGATGTGGGAACTGTAGAGATAAATCAAATATACAAAGGTATTATTAGCTGAACACTAGCGAATTTTTAATAAATTGCATAATTCCAGTATGAAAAATGTGGAAATGTTACATGAAATGTAACAGTTATTTTGTAATAACTTGCTGTGTGGTATGACGGAGCATAGGGCGAAATACACCTAACTAAAGCAGCGAACCATTCGTTTTTAATACTAGGCTTCTGATTGGCTTACTAGGTGATAAGAAATGGGCGTGATCACCACTCTCGACCAATCAAAGATTTGGGTGCACGAGAGAACAAGGGTACTTGGTATTTCAATTGGCGAATAACCATAGAGGACTTTTTTGACAACTGATAGGGTAGAAATACCCCTCTTTTCATGCTCACAGAGTAAAAGGCTGTGCTATCGCAGAAGGAGTACCTGAAATGAGGACACATTTGACTTCATTGATAGACAAAAAAAAGATCGAAGTACCATAGAATTACCTGGCCTGTACTGTGCGCAGGAGAAAACCTGGCACGAATTAACGTTTGAAGAACCGAGTGTCCACGGTATGTCATGATTGAGGGATCACCACTGATCTGAGTTAATCGCCGGGCTGAAATCAACAAATCAGGGAAAATCATGAATTTAATGAGTAATTATTCAATTCACAAATCATTGACGTCACTCGATAACTAAATCAATCAGCTATGAAATCAATCTCAAATCAAAGATTGAATCAAGTAACCCATTAAATCATTTAAGAAAGCAATAAATTCACATACGGATAGGCAGGGGTGATTTCCAGGGGGCTCAGGGCGGCGGCTCAGGTGATTTCCAGGGGGGCTAATTAGACTAAATTATCATGTCTCCATCTTCAAAAATATGGGTGTGGCTGCAAACATGACACATCCACTTTCTGACATTTCACCTAGAGCCCCCCTTGTTAAAGTTTCTAGAAATCACCCCTGCGGATAGACTAACAATGGAAAACGATGATTCCTGATAACACAATAATACGTATAATCGCCACATCTCTAAATGCAAAATTTGACTTGAGCTTGCGTTCAAACAATCAGCAGTGGTAAAAAAAGAACAGGTAAGATAAGTAAGGTCTTAGAAAGAAGGTCCATGCTCCAATGAGGTGACAAATCTCAGTTGCTACACATCAATCAAAGTGAATTTAGGTGCTACTTCTAAAAGTCCTTACATCTTCGCGGTGCCACTTCCCACCTGTAGTCCCAATTCGTGCTAGCAACAATTCTTTTACATTCCTGAAATACACCCAAGGAACAAACGAAACTTAAAAATGATAATATCCATTTGTTTACAGTAGAGTTTATTAGTGTGACGTCACAAAAATTCTATTCCTGGAATATTTTGATTCTGGGTTTAAGTTCTGAAAAAGAACTTTAAAGTAGCTACTATTGACAAATTTCAGCTCGATTTGAAAAAGAATGGCCGAGATATAAGAAGTTGCATGCTGATATGGTTCCGATCGAATCACTGTAGTTTGAATCTGGTTCTAAACGTTTTAAACCAGGAGAAAAATACAGTAGTTTGTATGGCAAGTTTTCTGTCTTTAAATAGTTATATTTCGTGCCATTTTGACATTATTCATCTAAAATTGTTCACGCATGCCTATTTTGAGGTGCGCTGTCACTTCAAGTTGCCGAAATATGAAATTTCTAAAAATAGAATTGCATGACGTCATCACTAATGAACCCTATTGGCTAAAGAAATTGAAGACGTAATACAGGCCAACTGGTCTTTCTATTTACGTTGTCCTCTATTTTGCACCTACAAACAATTACAACAATTAAATGCCGATCCCATCTAATTGTTTATACTGTTTCTAAACTGTTTTTGCCATTTGATTGAGCTTCCCTGTTTGAGGTAAAGATGAAATCTTAACTCAAATGCAGTCCTCCCCACGTGCAGATTGCTTGCAGTTCATCTGGCCTAGTTGTAAATATAGATTTGCAAGAGATCCTGATACACAAGCAACCACGAAATTCTTTCATCCTGCTATGGAAGCAATAACTCTTTCCTCCTTTCATCCTGCCGTAACCATAGAGAACACCGATCTCCTAACATTGTTTATGTTCTATGGAATGAGAATAGCCGCGATAGAATTTGCTATTCTCTCACTTATTTAATCCCCGTTTACATTGATACGTATCACTTTTTGGTCCGTACCACAAGTGGTTTCGGATTGGCCTTCCCTCTGCACTGCTCTTAACAATCTGTAGCAAAATTAGTGCGGCTCGACGTATCAATTTTAATCCTTCTAGCAAAGGGACCAATAGCCCCGTTTACACTGTTACGGATCAATTTCTAATCCGAATCAAAAATATATCCGTAACAATGTAAACGGGGCCTTATTGCCAGTGCGTGGCAACACCAGCCATTAGAGTTGAATTCCGGTAAAATCCCGAATACAAGCCCTGGGCTTATAGAGGTTCGCGAGCATTTTTTGCTGGACTTATTTTCCGGGGGGCTATATTCGAGGGGCTTAAAATCAGAAGGTCTTTTAGGTTAACAGGTGACGTGTCTATGCCAAAAAAATTCACCCTTCGTTGTGCAATCTGAGACACTAATAAAAACACTTTAATGCGTAAAACATTAGAAAAGGACAAAAGTAAATACAGAAGCTTTATATATGCTCTGTCCAAGGTCATTCATTGTCCTAACTTTACACACAGAATCCCAAATGAAAGCCCTGCGCTCATATTCGGGGGTCATATATTCCGGATGGCGTATATTGGGGATTCTACGGTAAGCAATCACATCTGTTCTCATTTTAGCGTCGATCGCAATTTCTCTATCTTCCAAGAAATTGCATAATTACGTTGAACATCTCATATTGCCACCATATTCTGGTACAGAAACTCGATACAGGAAGAAAATGGACTTTTTCAGACATTGTAATATGACTCTAATCTGGTTCAATCTATTCCGATCAGCTCTACCTATTACAATCTGAAGAGTGTAGCCGTGATCTTGAAATGGATGACTCGGTGCATGATACAGAAGAATGAATGTGAACACGTATTTAAATAGCAATCATCATGCAAAATATATCTGATAATAATTTTTCCTATTCTCTTGTTGTTGTTGTTGTTGTTGTTTACTTTGTTTTGAGTATGCTGTTATACCTAGCTTTTCAGCTAATTTAGGCCTACTATGAATGCCGCATCCAAGCATGGGACTCCTAGTTTAATGTCCCTCTCGAGGGACGTCGGAGTGAGTTGTTTTGGTCGTTCATCTGGAAGGTCGCCCATCCAGTGTCTGACCCTACATCAGTTAATCTAATGGAACTGGCTGGGCCGCTTGGCCACTCTCTAAATATATATATATATATATATATATATATATATATATATATATATATATATAT
>OLMO02000006.1:19102378-19116150 GCA_900291935.2 Cassiopea xamachana
TATATATATATATATATATATATATATATATATATATATATATATATATATATATATATACAGTCACTTGACGTCGACATCCTTTGCTACCATCCTTTATATCTCGTTTCTGATAATTAAATAGTCTGTTGGTACTACAGAACTTAAGCAGAGCACGAAAAAGCGGCAACATTTTAAGACAAACTGAAAAGCTCTTTTCGTCGGACACTCATCAGAGTATGAAACGTCGGGTAGCGCAACGTCGGATAGCGAAACTTCGGATAGCGGCAGCTTCGGTTAGCCTTTCGGTCGCCATCCGACGTTTCATACTCTGAAGAGTGTCGGACGAAACAAGCTTCTAAGTATGTCTTAAAATGTTGTCGCTTTTTCGTGCTCTGTCTTTGGTACTTCTTCATTTCTTTAATGCACCAGTAAAAATGAATCCCCACCTCCATTTCGGGACATGTGGGGCATTGGTGGGGGATCTGTTGCCCTTTTAGCTCCTTGTTGTGTCCGCACTACCTGGGGGATTGACACATATTGGCACTTCCACTATGCAATGTTTCAAATTCAAGATGGCCACCATTGTAAATTGGCTTCTCGCTAAGACAATTTGGGATCAAAATATCCCCACAAGTTGGGACATTTTTAACTTTTCTCAAAAAAATTTGTCCCCACATAGTGTGGTATTTGCCTGGCTTGGCTCATGTTGCAATGCCAATTCCCTCCTGTGTCCCGAAATGGGGGGAGTGGGGGATTCACTTTGACTGGTGCATAATATTTCTTCACGTGTATGTAGGAGGACGTAATAGGGGGGTTTAACTCTCTGCCCGAAAGCCCAAAGAGACCTAGAAAGCAGGTAGAAAAATACCTATTAGTTTTTCAGAAAAGTTTCCGGAACAAAACGGATTTCTGTGAAAATGAGGGGGTCTGTAGCCCCTGCCACCCTTTCTGCTGTATCCCTTTGGGCACATTAGAGGTAAGTGGCCAAGCGGCCCGGTCAGTTCCATTAGCTTAAACTGAAGTTAAGCATGGCTGTGTACGGTCAGACACTGAATGGGCGACCTCCAGATGAACAACCAACACAGCTCACTCCGCCGTCCTTCTGAAGGGACGTTAAACTAGGGGTCCCATGCCTGGATGCGGCATGCATAGTAGGCCTAAATTAGCTGATAAAGCTAGGTATAACAGCCTACTTAAAACAAAGTAAACAATAACAATAACAACAACAAATCACTAAGAAGTATTTCTGCATTGCACAGTTCATTAGCAAATACCTCGAAAAGATTGGCCAATTATTCTATTTTGTAAAATAATTTATAGTAAGCCTTAAAGCTAGTTCATACGATGAGCCATAGATGACTACAACCTATGCATTTAGCAATTTGAGTAGTTAAGTTCATCTTCGGTTCAGCGTATGAAACCACAGAAAAGCATCGGCTTGAGCCACATTCACGCTGTTCATTGGTTCAACACTAGCTCATCCCCTTCGCTCGCGCCATTGCTGAACCAATGCTATAATAGGTTCGGGTCATCCATGGCTCATCGTATGAACTAGCTCTTAGTTTTCATACAGAGGAGCAGACAACCTAGTCTTGCCTAAAAAGAGCATAACTGACGACATACCCGAACGGAATCTTTCGACGCAAACTTCCGCATGTCCCAAAGCTTAATCGTTTGATCCTTAGAATTCGAAATCAAATATCTGCCATCTCCCTGAATTAAAATAAGTATAAAAAAATGAAGGTAAAAAATTGTTAGAGGTACAGCTTTCGAAACTGAGAATATCTGAAAGGGTGTAGAAGATGATTGAATTGGTAAGGGAGAGCATACCCGCTTTTTGTTTTGGTACCACTTTGTAAGGAACCTAGATGTAAGGTAAGGTAAGGTAAGGTAAGGTAGTCCCGTATACTTTCGTTCGTAGGGGAGTGCCTGTTAGAGAGGACACTTATGCTGAACCACTGGCATGTGAGGTAGGGTGGCCAGTTCCTTTCCTCGCCGCCTTTATCTCCCTAGTGTTCCCACTGGGTACCCATTTGCTGCTGGATGAACAGTGAGCCAGCGTTAAGTCAGGGTATCGAGTCGGGCTCGAACCGTAGACTTCTGCATGTGAGGCATGCGCTCTAACCACTATGCTACCTCGCTCAGAATCTAGATGTAGACGGTTGAAATATGTTAATAAGTTTTACTATTACCCGGAAGAAAGGACATTTTCATTTTGAAAATTTATAACTGCAGATAATCAAGAAATAGGAAGCATGTTTCAATCATTTACAGCCAAAACTCTTCATTTAGGCACATTATAAACTTCTTCTTTATCTTATTTGTCCCTTCAGCCTTTAGTTCTAGCCAAAATTGCAGGCAAAATTAAGGACTTTGACGTTCATTTGTGTCTGAACCACATTTATGACACTTAATGTGCAGCGAAAATTAAGGAACTATTAAGGAAATGTTAGTATTAGAATTTGAGAAAAAGAGGCCTAAAGATACGAAATTTTTAAAACTAGGCTCGAGCTAGATTTCTTATAAGGGGCCATTCAATTATTACGTCACGCTAGGGGGGTGGGTGGTTCTTCAGGTTTTTCGTGACACAGCGTGACGGTAAATGAGGGGGTGGGTAGTACTTAATTCAAGTCCGTGGCGTCACGGTAAAAAAAAATTTGAAATAAAGTTTTATTATGATATGGATCCAATCTGGACAAGTGATCGATCAACCTTTATCTAAACCGAAGAAGCGATTGACTTGATATTTACATTTTGTTAATTTGTTATATATTCAAAAGAAAACTTGCATTACTCTAATTTTTCATGTGTTGCATATGTACTGGAATTTTGTTAAGAGGGGGGTTGTCTCTGTCAAGAGTGACGTCACGCAAGAAGGGGTAGATAAATGCTACTAACTCTAACAATTCCACTTATGGTTGCGTTTCTCCTATCTGTTCATAACTACATCTACCATTTTTACTGCTATTTAATTTCTTACACTCGCATGTTACTAAATAATACACCGGTGAATTGCACGTGTTTTTAGTTTGAACTGCGCAAATTCTTTTAGAACTGCACGTTTTGTGTGGAACTGCACGTTTTGTGTGGAACTGCACGTTTTGTGTGGAACTGCACGTTTTGTGTGGAACTACATGGTTAAAAAAATCCCCAGCTATCCTTGCTAAAAGACAAATTTGCATATGGTGGAGGAGACAAAAGAGCACTAAGGCATTGAGTCGTGGACGAAGGAAAGGTATTTTTAGGTGGGAGCTTATTGGAGGATTTACGGTGTACTCAGTCAACAGTATCGTGCCCAAACATTAATCAACCCTTTGATTTGATAGGGAATGTTACCCTTAAAGATTCAAAGAATAGGCTTTTCTTGGTCTGCACTGATTCTATCGATCAATGCTACTTTCCTGATAGAGGAGACAACACATGCAGTAAGGCATTTGAGTCTGGCATGCACGATTAACGTACGTGCGTTCGTTACTTTTGAGAAAACGTGTGGATCATAGAGCATTTTGAACCTGTTGACAGTCAAAAAGCCAAATTACTAACGCTTAGTTGATGCAAAAAATAATTGATTAACAATGTGGTACTGAATATTAATCTACCACTTGGTGTGATGGGAAGAAGTTACCCTTAAAGACAGGGACATAGGAAGCATTCAAAAAGTGGGGGGCACATGCTTATAGGGGTAGCTTGAAATGCAAAAAAGGGTGCTATGCAAGCTAAAAAGGGGCACTGAACATACAAATGTGTGAAAAAGTGGGGAGCACATGCCCCCTGAAACCCCACCTGGCTCCTGCGGCCACGCTTAAAGAGCTAAGAATGGTTTTTTCTTGGTCTACATTGATTTTATCAACAAAACAGTTTGATGATAATATACTGCCTGCTTAATATTTTCCACTCTGATGAGCTCAAGATATTTGCAATGGGTGTATTTTTTTGGCTACTTCACTGCAAAAAAACAGGTACGGGGAAAATTAGACAGCGTCCCTATTGGGCAACAAAGTCTGGCATCGCGTGCTTTTGGGCCTTCCTACTTACAACTCATGGAAGAAAATCGAATTTTAATTTCTTCTGCATTGCAAGTGGGCGGTTCGTCTGTCGTCTTGTTTACAGACTTCATATCATGGTGTTGATTGAAGAATTGACAGCTACAATGATTCTCCTCTTCTAATTGCAATTCACATGAGTTTAATTAAAGCAGACAAAAAACTTGTGATAGATTTCACGCAAACAAAGCTAGGTATAAATTAGTTGGCATCATGCCATTGTTGCTTAATATAATCACGTGTGACTTAAGATAAGATACACATGTGATCAGTTAATGAGATGATGCCAAAAAACTCGTGATAAATTCTAAAGAATTAATATCTGGGTGTACATCACGTACACGCTATTTTGTATTATGAACCACTTCGTAAGGAACCTAAATTGTAGACGGCGGAAATATTTAAGGAACATATACTACTAATGGAAGGAAATCTAAGGAACTTTTCAATTTTAAACTTTTTATAACTGCAAATAATCAAGGACTAGGCAGCCAGTTCCATTCATGTACAGCCAAAACCCGCATAGATACATTTATTAACTTATTTCCTACCTTATTTGCGCTGTAGTCTTCAGGTCTAACCAAAATTAAAGTTAAATTCCGAATTTTAATGTTTCCTTGTGTCTGTACCACTTTTATGGCACTATTGGTGCAGTGAAAATTAAGGAACTACTAAGGAACTTTCAGTGCTAGAATTTGATAAAAAGTGGTACAAAAGTGAGGAACTTTTAAAAGTAAGGCTTGAGCTAGGTTCCCTATAAAAAAGCGTGCATACCCATAGCAATTTCTTGACTAAAAAGTAGATAAATGGTAGTGTTAGGTACGTCCTATTAACAGGAATACTCCCCGTAAATGATAAAATTCTACTGCCAAAAAAAGGTACAGGTAGTCCCATATACTATCGTACGTAGGGGAGTGCCTGTTAGAGAGGACACTTATGCTCAGACATCGGCATGTGAGGTAGGGTGACCAGTTCCTTTCCTCGCCGCCTCTATCTCCCCAGTGTTCCCACTGGGTACCCATTTGCTGCTGGGTGAACAGTGAGCGAGCGTTAAGTCAGGGCATCGAGTCCGGCTCGAACCGTAGATCTTCCGCACGGGATGCATGCTCTCTAACCACTATGCTACCTCACTCATTCTACTGCTAACTGTGGCTTATTTTGTTTTTTAGTGAGAAATGTCGGGGATTGGCCGTAGAGCCTATAACAAAGCCCTGACAAAGGAAAAACTGAGAAAATGGGGGAGTTAAAGTAGAAATGGAGACAAGATCAAGTTTGTTGATGTTAGATTTAAAAGATGACAAATTGTAGGATTCAGAGAAAGTATTGGGTGGCAAGGACAATGGTACTTATTAAGGTACTGATCAACGAAACCACATTGAAAACTTCAAATAAACCTTTGCATCAATATGGGTGATTCCGTCTGTGTGCCCAGCAAAAATACCAACTGGATTTGGGGATCTTTCTCTCAGTTCTCTTCTGTCCCATACCTAAGAACACAAACAAATAATTAAATCTTCGATATCTCCTTATGAGTAAATATTAGCAATTCGCTGACAGGACTTCAAAACACGATAACGAAATGCAGAGCTATGGAAAAGCAGTAAGGGAAGTGCCAGAGAGCTGAGTTTGCTAAAATTACTTTTAAGATATTTCCAAAACTTTTCCAATACCAAATTGGCAAAGTTCAAAACCATGAAACTCATTTTCGTTCGCATTTTGAAACCCCACAAAAATAGAAAAAACGTTACTTTCAATACCATATTTTAGGACTTTTTTGTTGGATTATGTTGTAGATTAAAAGCAGTAAAATGAACAAACATAACATATATGACACTATGGTAAATCCATTTTAGGATATTTTTGAATTTTCCCGGACAAACTCCAAAACTTTCTATAGCCAAATTGAAAAAACCTCCCTTTTCTAAAACTTTCTAGCTCCTGGAAAATGGTATTGTCAATTTCCCTAACTTTCCAGAACTTTCCGAAACCCGTAGAGTATGAAACAGAATGGGCTGGAAGAAATCTCTAACTTCACTATTACGTAGCCTAATACAAGAGGCAACGATGGTTTTCATTGCTATAATGTACTTTCAAATAGCATACCCCAGTATACTATCTTCAAGCCACATCGGGGACGTGTCCCAGTCAAATCAGGGATGCTACGGCGACGTCGATGATCTATAAAGTACGAAATGGTATGATAGCGGAACATTCCCCCCTTAGAAATTACGGTAACTCTCCTGAATCCCTTCCAACTCCTCTGCTCCATACTACACGACAGCTCCCTAAGTTTGGGCGTACACATGATTCTGTCCATAAAGTGCTCCAATTCAGGGTTCATCATATATCATCACCACCATCGTCATCGTCATCGTCATCATCATCATCATCATCATCATCATCATCATCATCATCATCATCATCATCATCATCATCATCATCATCATCATCATCATCATCATCATCATCATCATCATCATCATCATCATCATCATCATCATCATCATCATCATCATCATCATCATCATCATCATCATCATCATCGCTTTATCTAACGTAGGCTTACAAAATTAAAGACAGATAGCTCAATAACAGCTAATTTAGGCAAGGTTAGGGTTAGGATAGGGTTAGGGTTAGAATTGGGGTAAGGTTAGGGTTAGGTCGGTATGTAAAAAGTAATGCAATAACACTTGAGTGCATTTCAAAGATCATTGTCAAAGGAAACTATGCGTATGAGTTTTCTTAAAAGTACATTGTTCAACTATAATGGTGCATAATTTATCTGAAGAAGAATAAATCTAACATGGTATAATTTCAATGCCAGAAACAAGTGTCGATTACAATTAGTACAAAATCGAAGTCCAACTCCAAATTTTCAGCATAAAGAGAAGTCTCAACTTTCTACGCTTATGAGCAGGGGGTGGCGTTAACAGAGGGCTAGGGGGGTATTGCCCCATTGGAGAATGCTAGCCCCAAATCAAAAGGTGACGAACTCTTTCTCGGAGTATTTCTAGCAATTTCAATACCCCTGCTTACCCTATCCTGCTTACCCCATCCTGCTTACCCCATCCTGCCTAAGGCCTAGTTTCCATACAACTTTTGAATGTCGACGACCCACCGGCGACCTACCGGCGACATTGTTACTGAAGCATGTTTCCATATACTTTTCACTCACCGGCGACCCAGTGGCGACCCACCGGCGATGAGCTCTCTTCCGTAAAGAATTTTAAAATAAAACTGAAATTAAACCCATTTTTAGTAGTATTGAAGTCAATAAAACTTCTAAAACTGCCGGCGACCCACCGGCGACCTACCGGCGACCTATTGCAGTCATGTTTCCATATCTAAGTCTCGAGGTCGCCGGCACCGCAATGGAAAAAAAGTTGAAGAAGCTTCAACTTCTCTTAGATGTCTGCGGTGGGTCGCCGGTGGGTTGACGGCAGTTGAAATCTTTGTTGATGTCTTTCTTCATCACAAAAACGGTAATAAACTCGAATACACAAAAATTCTTAGTCTTGAAACTTGAACCTTGCAATACTCTCAAATTTCAATGATTCTGAGCCTTAACATTCCCATCAACTTCTAATTCGGAATTCTCAACAATCTTGTCGAGCCCTAAGAAACACTGATAGAGATTTGAAGTTGCCACTAAAAAGAACTAATAATGGGCAAAGAGGATATTCTTTCAGAGGAGCAAAATCATGGAATGGTCTCTCAGCTGGTGCTAAATGTGCACCATCTCTGGCATCTTTTAAATCTTATTTGTAAATAGTTGTTTTATATATCTAGTTACATACACTTTTTAGCTTAGACCTTTTAAAATATGTACTTTTTTTGTAAGATTTTTAGCTTTTACTTTGTAAATATACGGTCCCTTGCAAACCAGCTCAGCTGAATGGGCCACTGTCTGTAAAAAATTGAAATAATAATAATAATGATAATAAAGTTCATTCGTAATTTAATTCGTAATAACTGTGTGTACTGATGCTACAATTCGCTGTATTTGATCGGAACTCTGGTCAGTTGAACTGGATTGGGGGGCAGGCATATAAAACACAATAGGGCTGACTAAAATGGCAGTGTATACCACCCCTAACAATATCTTAAAGTGATGTGGCAGTATCCCCTGCCCCCCAATGGTCACAAGGGCCTGCATTCTACATAATAGCATTTAACCATGACAATCTGAAATAAGTCTTTTCGACTGCTACTAAAATCCCACATTCGGAAATCGGGCCTATTGACGGAGGTTTCCCAAAAGCATAAAAATATCGCAATCCTTCAATTGTGCTCTCAATACACAGTTCACATGACTTGTTTTTTCCTATAATGTTAAAACTGAACTGATTCTCACACGAAACTCACTCCTATAATACACATGATCTTCTAGCTGTATTTTTTTAATTGAATCCAGCCCCTCAGGGTCTATTTACTATTTTTTTTCTGCGTGGGGGCTTATCGGCGGGGAATGTGCAATTGGTCATATTCCAGCTGACATCTTTGAACTAACAAACTATTTCTTTGATAAATATATAAAACATAGCAAATTTTTAATTGTATATATACTTTTTTTAATACAACTTTTAATATAGTTTATATAATAAAGACCTAAATTTTCGCTGAATCTCGGTATTATTCTTAAATTATAATTTAAGAGTTTAAGAATTTAAGAGAATAATAATTCTTAAACATCAAAGGTGTAACTACGCCTGAAAATCAAAGGAATCTAATCACATCTTTGTTGACGTCTTACTTGATCATGAAGCAAAATAGGAGTGGAATAGACAAAAGGGGGGTCACTCGAACATTCTGTATACGGGGGTCCATCCGCGAGTTCCAAAAGTCACCCAAAAGTATCAAAAAAACTTCTACACACCCAAAAATATTAAATAAATTACTTTATGAGATCCATTCAAATTGACAATATTGAGTATAACAAATTGCTATCACATGCCATAACTGGAAAGGCCCCCAAAAGTATCATAACGTGAATCCTCACCCAAAAATATCAGATGGACTAAAATCCCACATTCCATAAAACACCCCGTACATAGAATGCTCAAGTGACCCCCCTGGGGGGAACAGAATAATAAATACTGCATCGATAGTGAAAATGTTTAACGAAAAGCAGTATTATGACTGAGATATACAAAAATGCCATGCCATGATGAAGCTTGAGCTTTGAAATATTTTAAAATTATTCTTAAATTATTTGTAAATTATTCTTAAAACTCATATTCTTATAAAATTTATTCTTACAAAACAGGTATATGCAATTTTCCGTTGACTAGTGAATGCTTGTTCTGAAATGGTCTACATCACATGTCAGAGTTGCGAGTACACCAACAAAGTCTTCCTCTAGGGTGGGAATAAATTGAGGGGAGGGAATTCTGCAGGGGAGGGGGCAACTACAGCCCTATGGTGATGTACAACTGTAACATGAAGCTACCATGACGTAACCATTACAACAATACTCACTCCTAATTACAAGACTAAGCCGTCTGCAATTACTATCAGTGAGAATGAAAGACGATCATACATCGCGCAAGACTTTTTTAGCAAGGCGACACGCAAGGCTTTTGTACCAAGACGTGTAGAGACAAGCAAGTCAAAGCTCCTCATGTAGTTGTCATGTGTCAGGATGCAACAGTCTTCTTACAGATCAGATCACTGCACCACAAAACCGCATAATCATTCAAGGCAATGCGCCTCAAGAAGTCATTGAAAACTCGCGAGTTTACTTCTGATCAACGTTAGCACTCGTGCACCTTGCAGTCACGCTGTAGTCAGGGGAAAATAGGCCAGGAGGTGGCCAAAGGCAGTTGGATTTTAGAAACTTTAATATAAAATGTAAACTAATGATAAAAATAACCATAATTAGAGACGTTTTTAAATTCCAATCCTTATTGCATTAATTCCATCAAAGCTGATAAACTGCCAATAACGTTGATGAAATGAGAATTGGAAATCAAACGTATCTCATTGCCAGTCATCCCTATCATAAATAAAGCTGCAATTCTCAAAATCCAATATAAACTTAATTGAGACTCTCATCGCAAAGCCTACAATTTTAGCTTCCACGTAGTCACAACCTTCTAAGGGCCTGTTCACATGAGAACGCCAACCGAGCCATCTCACTAGCGAGATCTTGCCTAACCCTCAATTCCGATACAAAATTTGACATGAAATTTGTCCCGCTAAGTGAGCTGGTCAGCTAAAAATTATCCCACCATAATTCTTGACGTACCTAAATGCTATTTATATGCATTTGCTTCGTTTCAAATTTGTTGTGAGTCTTCCACTCCTCGTTGTAGCAAAAATATTTTCATAATCACTATTCTCACACCTTACACTATTTGACTAGTTTAACTATTTATAAAATTTTGAAATACAACTAGTTTCTGCTTCATATCCCGTTCATCTTTTGCAATTTGAGACTCTTCCTTAAAATTGCATTTTTGCTAAATATCCCTCCCAAAAAGCCTCCGCCCCCCCTTGGCAGATACTTAACGACTACTCTCTCATTTCCAGGAAAAATCAGGTGTACCCAAAGACATGTTATCAATAAGTTAAAAGAAACCAAATTATATGCAACTGACATATAGTGAGATGGCAGTGTTCCATTTTGCACACGAAAATAACAGGTTTTGGAATCTGAAGAAAGTTAGTTACCTTCGATTAGCACAATGAGCCTCTCAAATGTCATGGATCTCTAGCAATGGGTTTCTTCTACATTAACTTATAGAAAAAGTACGTGAAAATTGGTATGACGCAACACTAGTGTAAGACCTTACCATGCAAAGCCCATCGTCACTCCCAGAATACAGTATATCTGAAGTTTCGTTTGCAAATGCAACTGTGTTTACGTCATCTTGATGACCACTTATCTAGGAAGCAAGAAATAACATCAATGGTGGAATGGGAAAGCGATTCTTACATTTACAATGACGTTCTCGACCTGAACTGGTGCATAAGAGGTAGCAACGTTAGAGGAAATCTAACTGATTAATGTGACTCACTCCGGTATTTGCCGATAGCCAAACAACTCAGCGAAAGTACATCAATATACAGATCCACCGAAAACCTTAAGGGGCCTCGGGCATAGGAAAAACGGGCTCCTGGTGACATCATTATACAATTTTATGCTGAAAAATAAGAAAATTGATGTCCCTGAAAAAAAATAGTCTCAAATTCCTTTCCAAAATCTGCTATTTGGCTGGAATATATCAAGCATAATCAACGTGAACACATCTGCAGAATAAATATTTTCAGGCCCTCTTGAAATCGAGGCTCAGGGAAATCTGACCTTATGTCCCCTCTCTCGGCGTTTCTGCATCTGTACGAACAATAATTCAAAGACTTAGGCCTTGGTCAAACTGCACAGGCCTAATAAAAGCTATTCTGCCATTACTATTAAGCAAAATAATTCAACTCTCAGGTTCAGACTTTGCTAATGAAATCTTATGAAGTGGTAGTGCATATGTACTTTCAAAGTCAATGAGCAGCGACGCTGCAACTAGGGAGGAGTGCGCAGAGCTACTTTCTAACTTGTTTATCTCTGCCCAGTAGAAAACTGAAGGAGGGGGCTACCTAGCAGATAAGGAAGAAGTGAGGATTTCAGACTAAGTTGCCAAAGGCAGCCACGTTATGAGCAAGAACGACCATACAGGATACCCTCGAATGTTAGTATATGAGGGAGGGAGGTTTGAGGGAGATTTGAGGCCCATGCCATTCTCACTACCAAAGGCCAAGGTATATCTGCTTAACAAGCTACATATACAAACCTTCAGCGTTCGCTTGTCAGCACCACGATCATAAACGTATATACATCGATCGCTTCCACTGTAGAAAAAAGATACTCATTGACGAAAAGAAAACGATTGTGTGGCACCTCAATAAAGTGAAAGAAGTTGCTTGGATATTCCATCCTTTCGAGGTACCATATAGTTCTTCAATAGAGATCAGGGTTCCCACATTTTCATAAATTTTTTTAAGGATACTTAGGAGAATATAAGAGGTTTCTTCGCGCAACTTTTTCGAGGTTTCGTAGATTCCAGAGGAATTCGGTAAGCATTGATGTATTTTTGGAAAATATTGGACATAATGTCACTCCAATGACAAGAAAGAAATAGGAAAAATGGCTATCAGACGTTTGGTATAGCAGAAAGAGCAATTATTCCTATTCAGAAAATAATTTATTCACGGTAGAGTTTGAGAGAATTGATGATTTGATTATTCTTATTATGATGAACTATCACAAAATAATTTATTAAGCAACATAACTACTGAAAGAAATTCAACCTTTGAAAAATGTAGGAGGAATTTAGGAGAACAGCAAAATATTCCTGAAATTGCAGGGCTTTAAGGATTTTTTAGGATAGTTCTTTTTTTCTAGGATATTTTAGGATTTCTAGGAGGCCCTGGAGATATAAAGATAATGGTATTCAAGACTGTGTGATTCAGTTTAGTCCAGGGAGTCCCACTTAGAGACATACCGTAAATTTTCCTTTTAGCCCCCCTCTCAAATAAGCCCTCCCTCTCCAATAAGCCCCCCTTTTTGGACTAAGAAATTTATTAAGCCCAACTCTCTATTAAGTCCTCCCCTAGTAAATGTTGAATACTACTACGTGTAAGTAAGCTTCATAGAAGTAGGTAAACTAAGGTAGATCACGCTTTGACAGCAGTAGTTCTCATGCTATCAAGACTTTAAGTCATTCATTGACTTACTGCGGATAAAAATGTTCTATATCAACGATTACTACACCATTTTTCAATTTTGTTTGTTCTGCTGTGAACTGATGATGTATAAACTAAACAATATGAGTATTTTTCTCTATTTTGAAACAGCAAATATTTAGTGAACTATTGAAAATTTTCAAGAAATGTGTTAAGCCTCCTGTCTTATAAGCACCCGCTCTCTATTAAGTCCCCTTTAAAAGTGCTTGAAATTAATAAACCCCCGGATGGCCTATTAACAGAGAATTTACGGTATTCTGTAGTTTTGCAACGCCTAGCTTTGACGATTATTTTTTGACTACAACAGAACTATAGCAAAAGGTAAACAGAATGGCAAACAATATAAAACTAAGCTTAATTGAAGAAAAGAATATTTACATTAATTTTTGGAAAATATTTCGAGTACCATTTACAGAGAAGCCGCGGCCCTAGCGGTAATGCACTTGACTCAGACCAACATGGTCCTGGGTTCGAGGCCCACCGCAAGCCACTGGTGACGTCAGAAAGAGAATCCGGTCCTAAATGCTCGCGCCACAACTAAGGTCCTCTCAGAGGCACCCTCCAAGCCCCAAGGAATTGGGGGAAACGGAAGCAAATCGAGTAAAATCTCGAGTACCATTTAGAAAGCTTCCGCGTGCCATCAGCGGTTCTTGTGCCACTCCCGATTAGGCAATAGTTCAAGAGATGATATTTCTTAGAAAGACACGAAGAGCTTTCAAGGTAGTTCTTAAAAGAATTAGGAATCATGGTTCAATCTGTTACCTTGCTTCAAACAAATTTTGAAACGAGAAAATTCGTTTGTGTACAAATGGATGAATTTGTAAAATCTACATGAAATATGTGGTAAAAATTCATATTAAATATTCTTTTCATGGAAGACTCAGTCAAAACCAGCATTGCAGAAAGGCTACCCTCAGTATGTAACAAATAATTACAAATTATATATATATATATATATATATATATATATATATATATATATATATATATATATATATATATATATATATA
>OLMO02000006.1:19118576-19131807 GCA_900291935.2 Cassiopea xamachana
CATATACGTATATATATGAACATATAAATGCACACACATATATATATACATATATATATGTGTATATATATAATATATATAATATATATATACATATATATGTGTATATATATAATATATATAATATATATATACATATATATGTGTATATATATAATATATATAATATATATATATATATATATAGTGTTGCAGAAGAACAACTTATAGATGATACATAATTCTGTTACTCGGAGTTTCGTGCTAGCACACTCATCAGGCAGACTGACAACCCTTTAGGAGCAATTTCACATACTCAGCAGTGACAAGCAAATTACTTCCATAAATGCAAAAATGGGCGTGGTCAAAGGCGTGGCTCAAATACTTCCTTTAGCACAGTCTCCCTTGTTACAGTTTAAGGACTGCACCACTGATAGCCTGCTCAACTTCAAAAACTTCATAGTAAACTTTGTACTAAATAATACTACACAATTTGGTATCTATCCACGTAAAGAATCTTCAGTTGCTTATGACTGAAATTTACAAAACAAGGCCTGGCTTAAGTCCTCCTTTCATGACGAATATTTTCGCTGTGCTGAATACTGGTTACAATTTAAGGCACGGTAACGACACGCAGCTTCCAAAAGTGCATACAAGAACATACGGAATTGAGATTATATCCTTCCATGGAAATAGACTTTGGTCGACTTTACCAAATATAATCAAACAAGCAAGCAAACTTTCTATTTTCAAAAGCCATAATAAATGTTGGAAGGGCGAGAACTGCAACTGTAGACTTTGCAAAATATATAAATATACCACAGGTTGGCTACCTAACATGATATGTACCAATTTTTATTTTACACTTGTAATACATTTAAATTTTTTAAGCCAGTAGGCCTTAATTAGCAGTAATTTTGCTATCTTAATTTCTTTTGCCTACTATAAATAAATTGTTGATATTGATATCTAAAAACTGGAAAACCCATGGCTTACCTATATGCTGTATCTACGATGCTCCAGCCAACATCTCTGGCGACAATATTTCTGAACAATGTGAATTTACCCTGTGTTGTATCATACAATCGAATATGCTGGTCTGCAAAAGAAAACAGGGAAATCAGTACCAATTATTCCGTAAAGCCTGGCTTCCATATAACTTTCTAATGCCGGCGACCCACCGGCAACCAGCCAGCGACATTGAAGTCTTTAATGGAAACATTTCGTTTCAACTGCCAGCGACCCACTGGCGATCCACCACAGACATCGAAGAAAAGTTGATACTTGTTCAACTTTTTTCTATTGCGGTGCCGGCGACCTGGAGAAATTTATATGGAAAGGACGCCGGTGGGTCGCCGGCAGTTTCATAAGTGCGATTGGCGTCAATACTACTAAAAATGACTTTCATTACACTTTTGTTTTCAAATTCTCTACAGAGGAGAGCTCATCGTCGGTGGGTCACCGGTGAGTGAAAAGTAAAGGGAAACATGCTTCAGTAGCAATGTCGCCGGTGGGTTGCCGGTGGGTCGCCGGCACTAGAAAGTTCTATGGAAACCAGGCTTAAGAAAAAACCACGAAGGCATGTAATGGCTAACGCAGGATAAATAGAATTTCAATTATGTGCCCACACTATTCATTCCAATTTCTATATTGTTCTTTCCTCTATACCCTGTCTTTCCTTCCTGACTCCACCCAACAAAATCAGTCTCATCTGCTATTGCTCTTGCTCAGAAAGAACTACTATTTACAATTTCAGAACTACTGACAGCGTATAGGACCCTCCACTGAGAAGCAGACATCATTATGACCCGCGAGTGTGTCCTCCATTGAAAAGCCCCATGCAAAATCAAACGAGTGAAACCCACTTGAAACATGTAAACAAACTGCTAGCAACCAATGTAAATTGGGAACAACTCGTCGATATTTCAGAACTACTGACAGCGTAACGCAAATAACAAAAACTATCCTAACACATTGGTTTCTTAAAATCAGGCTTTCAAGCATCTAATCATGCATTCTCCAATTCATGTCCTCATTTGTAAAGAGAAATAATGAGAAGGGAAGTTATAATAAACAAGGGGGTGTGGAATCGGGGGGTGAGGTGCATTATTCGGGACTCAAGAGTAGTTTTTCTGCATTTTGAAACATTGAATTATCTACAAACCTTGATTACAATTCTCACACATGGGATATCAAAAAATCGTATTATTTACACTCAAGAAAGGTTGATGAATGTTTATCAGGAATTTGATAAAACTATAGCTATAATATATTACTCTTCTACTCTTCCTCATGCCTTACTAATTTATTAGCCGCATTTCTACTTGTTCCTCTAGTGTCTCCAATAGAAGGGGGTGTTAATAAGCAACGGGGGGAAGGAAGATTCCCATGAAATTTATAGACGGGGAGCCTGTCTATTAGAGACACTAGAGTATTATAATTTCCAAAATGTCCCACAAAGTAATGGGGTGTTGGCTCCTGTAGCAAATTTTGCCTACTGCAATTGCTCAATATTGTTATGAAATTTTTGTGCATCCAACGGTTCGTGATGGATTTTGATAAGCAAATTCATGAAGTTTTCAAGGACTATTCAAAGAATAAAATAAAATGTTGGCAAGAACAGGTGCAATAGGAGAGCCCATAGCTACACCATCTATCTGATCATACATTTTACCACTGAAAAGAAAATGAGTTTGAACTGTAGCAATAGTGAAACGTTTAGTAAGATCAGCTTTGGAAAGTTTAAGCTTAGTGTTACCTTCTGTAATGAAGAAAACAGCAAGATCTATACTCTTTAAGAGGTACATTAGTAAACAAACTCACTACATCAAAAGAAACCATATATTTATCAGATATATCAATAGTGTTGAATTCTTGCACGAAAGAAAATCTTCACAGAAATAAAATAAAAATTTTCACGGAGCTTGAAATTGATAGACTTTTGTTGGTATTTCATTTTTCTGAAAAAGCTCAAATAAATGTTACCAATTTACTTGTACGATTTTCTAAAAACCCTCTTTTGACATTTCTTTTAATTATTTTTTGCATTGTTTATTGCTGTGAACGAAGTAAACAGTAAAATTCCCAAATTTCAAGGAGTGTGATCAATTTTCAAGGAAAAACAAAAATCTAATATTCAAGGAGTTTAAGTTCCGTGGAAAGAACCTTCAAATTCCAGCATTTTATTTTACTTGAACGCAATACCGATCTTTGGCCAATAAAAACACTAAAGTTTGGACATTAAGCCTCATGATTTTCTTAAGATTTTGTCTATTTGAGCCTCATTTTCTTATAAACTTTTTTCTTATTAAAAATGTGCATTGTTAAAGTCATTTATATAAATAGTTGGTGTAAATTAGGTTTTTAACTAGAAACAAACCAACTGTAACAAAGTTTGATTTGATTTAATTATACTACACAGGCCACCAAGAAAATAGATGTTTGCCTCTTTGCTACTACGAAATGAATCAATACAATTTCGATAAGCTGAGTTCAAATATCGTATCATAATTACTCTAGCATAGAGACAAAAATAGTTGGCTTGTGATATCGATAAGGATGAAGATTAATAGCACAAACGAATGAAATACCTTGACATGCCGAGAGGAAGACTGAGCCATCAGTGGAGTACTGTCCACAAAAAACTTTCTGTCGAAATTTTTCCATAATCTCCACGTCATTCGGTAAGAAGCTGGAAAAACAAGAGTTTAATATCGAAGCAGCAATGTATGATTGTCAAATTAATCTGTTATGAAATCAAAGAATTATTAATCAAATGGGGAAAACAAGATGCAAATTGCACGAAAATTAATCATTTACAAGATGGTCATATCAAATGGTTATCAAGGGGACCTTCAAACGGGGAAGGTGGATGGAAAAACATGTTTCACACAAGAGTGGTTGTAGCAAGTGTATGCTTGCACATACGGAGAGAGGAGGTTAAAATTCTCGAGAATTTATTCGTAGCTGCTACGTGAAGGACCCCAAACAAAATCATCGAAAACATTGATCATTTCATCAATGAATCAATCAGTCACTAAGTTCCATAATCACAGCATCAATTCCCCTGCCAGCTTAACAAAAGAAAGAATCAAACAAATTTAATAGATGAAACAATCAAACTTAAATTTAATTGGCAATAGAATACATCAAACAAAGAAAGAATTAATTAATCAATCATAAGAAAGAATAGAAAGTGAAGAGTAATGGGAAGACATGACAGAAGTGTGAGAGCTGGGGGTGTCTCTAATAGACGGGCCCCCCGTCTATTGATTTCAGGAGAATTTTCCTTTCCCCCCCCGTTGCTTACTAACACCCCCTTCCATTAAATTTTACAAATCGATCACGATCATAACACGCAGAAAATCAAATTAACTTTTAATAAAACATTTCACCAGCATAAACCACCTTCTTGTTTGTCCCAGCAATGAAGGAAGAATTAATACTTTTGCCCCAATGGACTAAGTCAAAATGAGGCCCTTTTTGATTTTCCTTGATAAACATAGCGATGTTAGCTAAAATAGTTTTTTTTAATATTTATTCTTGATGTTTGTGGTATCAACGCGCATGAAGACCGAGCTCTTTTATGAATAGCACGAATGCCGTTTTACGGATTTGGTCCAGTAGTCAAATCACCTTAGAAAATACCCTGTCATAGCGAATGACATATTAAAAGGGATGTCATTTGGAAAGCGATCGGAAAATCAGGTTGACAAATGCAATAAACGAGAGGCTGACTGACTATGACTGAGGTCATAGCAACAGCCCAAGACAGAGAAAAATGAAGGACAATTGGGTATGTTGGAACAACAGTTCGCGAAATCGAATGTTCTGATCGATAGTAGTAGCATGGCTGCTTTCATAAAACCAACATTCTAAAGTAACTAAAAGGTGAATTGGAGGGGGTTATGGCAGGCGTGAGATTCGGTTTTTGCCTTAAAATAACTGTTTGATTTGCGTAAATGGAAGAAATAGGAAAATGGTGCTTTTGACCTAAAAGAAAGTGAACCTTGCATGTTCTCATGATCGAATCCCTAACTTGCTAGAGATAAACATTCGAGTATACCAAAATTTGTGTCGTACTTCTCACTGATCCGTACTTGTTCGCCTTTTGTAAAGTGGCTTCTTGACCTCTTAACACCTTTGAATGATCCTGTCTGCCTCTAAGAGATGACAAAAAGAGCTTGCTATTGGAAGCTAGATAATTCTGCTAAACCAGAGGCACTTAGTATCATTAAAATGGTTCAAATCAAACTCAGTGAATTGGCTGAAACTCGATGTAAATTTAATAAATTTCAAATATGAAAGTGGGTTATGTTCCAATGCTGGTAAAAGGAAATATCTGTAGGTGAACCCGTCGGCATACAACATACTTCACTGTATCTGAAATTAACCTATCTCAAAACTAGGGAAGGTTTTGTCTTTCCAGAAGTACTTCTCTCCCTCTAGGCCTTACCCAGCGGTTGTTGGGCTTCTAATAAACATGGGAGGAACAATATGTTGAATATTTTGAAATTGAAAAGGGGGATTTTCTTGCAATCTAAAGGCGTGGATAGAAAAATTGTCAAGGGCCTCAACCATGACCGACAACGACGCTTTGTAGGAGGCTGCCAATCATCCCCAACCCCCCCCCACTCAAAAATATGCTCCGGCATCCCTGCTTGAGTCATCTTCAGTATGAGGGTGATATAAAGGGGGCGCAAATATAAATATAAAATAGTTGCTAAAATATTGCTAAATTCAAGAAAGATTTGAACACTTTTTGTCATCGTTCTTATTCTACAATTCATCAAATAGCTGCGGTTTGCACCTACAACATTAATAAAGCAGGTGACATCAAAGCAAAATAATACTCATGTTTTTGTACTCTACTGGGCTTGCAATACTCAGTAGAGAGTTTAAGCAATCGCAACGAGAACCATAGCGACAACGGTTGGAGGTGGAAACATTTCTTGGGAATCGCAGCTGAATTATAAATTTCAAGAGAAGAGCCACGACAAAAAACAAATTTTCCTCTTTATTTACTTCGACATTTCATTTTTGGTATGTATGTCGAATTAATGGAATGTCGAAGTAAATAATGAGGAAAAGATGTCTTTTGTCGTGGCTCTTCTCTTGAAACGGTTGGAGGCCTATTAAGCCTAGTGCGCACGCGCTTATGGTGATTCCCCTAGATTCATTAGTTTCAACGAGTGTTCCGGTACGATAGAAGCCAAGATCTATCGTTCTCTGAAAACGATAGGGCTTCATTGCCTGATTTGGGAATTTAAACTCAAATCACAAATTGATATGGCTTCACCAAGTCTAACACCATTGAGTTCGACGTCTAGTGACGAAATTATTGTTATTTTTGACTTGTTGTCGAGAACTTTTCCTCAAAGAACACACTCATTCATGGGACTCTGAATTGAACACGCAAATTTACTTCGTTTGTTGAAAAAATATGGCTAGAATTATCTATAGTTTTTCTCCTTTATTTAGCAACTGCCTTAAATGAAGACAAAGCGATTCACAATGCACAGCGCCGTGATTTGCGTAAATCTGGATAGCGCTGGAGGTGTGAACGGTTAACTCAAATTTACCAACACGATAAGGGATACACTCCTATCCCTTCCTCAAAGAACATAGTCTGGCTTACCAATCACACTATGTGACAAAAACCCTTTCAAAAACTTAACTTGATTAGCATTTAAAATCGTAGTATCCCACCACTGGGGGGCACCTCAGGGCTAATCCATTCAACTTACGGCCAATAATGCAACCTGAAAAAGGGCAAAGGAAAATAAAAGGAGGGAGAAGACAATCATATTATTTACCTCAAGTAAAGCACTTGCTATATTCGTCTGTGATCCCAAAAGACTTCCACTTGCTGTAGCTATCTCATCGTGAATTCTTGAGTTCTGGGGATATAATGTGAAGCTATATAGGAAGAGTTTGCATTCATAAAAGAAAGAAAATGTAAACAAAAACCATTACTCTTGCCAAAACCATTATTCAATTCTTGTACTAATCAAGCGCTTACATGAACGTTATGTGAAATAGGAACTGAATAAAATAATAGTAATTAGATTACTAGAAGCAATGTCCCTGTTTTATTTCTTTCTTATATGGACCCCGATTGTGTTTTCAGCCCTCTCCCCCCATCTGATGCGGCCCTTGGGCAGAAAAGTTTGGATACCCCTGGTCTAAAGGAACCTCTGGATGAATGTCAAAGCAATTGGCAGCGAGGCCGGAATGTTACAACTAGACTAAGGGTGCTGGAATGTTCTGTGTTGCCAATCCTAAAATACGGATGTGAGACATGGACTGTGCTAAAGAAACTGAAAACAAAATACAAGCAGCAGAGATGTGGTTTCTACATAGAATAATAGGGTAGTTTGGAAAAGTCATACAACAAATAAAGAACTTTTTCTTCTTGAAACGAGAGGCGCTCGAGCGCCTTCACACTCGCCTCGCAAATTCTACTGGCTCGATTATTCAAGCTTCTAGAATTGATCAATCATTTGTACTGAAGATATACAATTAAGAGAAAGATTTTGCCTGAATCTTCCATGAATACCTATAAAACAATAGTTGAATGACCTTTCCCTCTCTCGCCCTTGATATCGGAAGTGTGTATTTATAGAATCACATCGAGGATAAAATTCGTGCAGCGAATTTCATCATATTGTGGCACTAAAACAAATGCCCTGCTTCACATATTTACTTTTGTATAAGCAATTCATCAATGGAGTCCCTTTTGATCTCAAACAATATGCTAAAATATTGCTTTATGGGCCCTTAAAAGGCCAGACGAGAAGGCATTGAGTACCATTTTTGAAGTCTTTGGTATGACTCGGCCGGGGCTCGAACCCACGACCTACTGGTTGTGAGGCAGACGCTCTACTACTGGGCCATCACTCCGGTAACTCCAACCAACACACCACTGCAAATCCAGTGTAGGAGCTGGATCAAGTGCCTTAATCAACTGAGGAGGAGCTTGATCAATCAAGTGCCTAACATTTGCTCATTTTAATGCCTGCAGTGCAAGACAGTTGATGAAAACTATTAAGAAGCAGCAACTACAGTTCCTTGGTCAATGCATGAGAAAGAACATAATGGAAAAGATATCACTCACAGGCAAGATTACACTCACGGGAAAGATAGCAGGAAAAAGGACACGAGGAAGACAAACGATCACAATTCTCCAAAGAATTGCAGAATGGAGTGGAATGTCGGGGATTGAGGGAATTCAGTGCACGGAAAACAGGAATGAATGGCAAAAACTGGTCGCCAATGTCGTAAGATTGGGTACAAGAAGAAGCCGGAATGACAGTGGGGCAAGGGATGTCAACAGGAGCAAAAGGGTACCGAAGACTATAAACAAGTAAAGGGTAATTCCATGCCAAATCGTCCCGCCAACTTCACCACTCTCTCAAAATTTTTTCTCCTTTTGACCCCTGTTAGACACACCTAAGTTGGGATGAAGTGTTAAATTTCAGATCTGAGAAACGAACTCAGAAAAATGAGCGCTTCACAGGCTCCTTTCTCCGATATTTTCATTCTATTCCTCAGCAAGGGCTATATTTCTCAAAATCGTATAAATAGTTCTCTTTTGCAATCATACATTGCTTACTAAACTAGTTAATTTAATCTAAATTCTATCACATTGAAGTTTCAAAAGCAAGCTATTGCATTTCAAAAGACACTTCTGCTCTCCCTGTTCTTCTAACTGAACAGCAGTAGGGGGGCTTGTTCCTGGTGTCCCTGGCAATTGAATCTATCTATGGATTTGTGCAAAACCTGCCAGTGATTGACAACGGTAAAAAGAATGTCTGGCCCTAGAGTGTTGAAGAATAAATGACAGGTGCTTTGTGTGTGGGAGTATCTCCTTCAAAAAGACCTGATTTTGTTTTCTAATGTAGTTATTTTTGTTTTATTATAATTGCATTGTTTAATAATTGTAAGTGACTTTCGTAGATGGAACTCGCTGACAAAATGTCTTTTCTATCTACGGCAGCCACAAGTAATTTAAATTAGCTATGTATATAATTTTATTTTTGTGACATAAAAAGAAGGAACAAACGAAACCCTCCAAAGGCACCTGCTAACTTCTGAATAACCCTAATAAGCCATTCAGTGGAAAACAGAATTTACAAAATCTTGCGTATTCATGGTTCTGCAAATGAATATCAAAAAAAGGCAAATTTGAATCATTTCTTGATATGACTTGAAGAAACACTTCCTCAATTATCCTGCAAACCTTTGTGCATTCTCATTTATTTTACAAGACGCTTTGCAAGTACATATATTGCAAAAACACATGTACATATATTGCAACAAGAACAAGCACATACAACAAGAACAAGTACATATATTGCAAAACACATGATTTGTAAGGTATAAACAGGGACAAACCTCCACTCTTGATGTGTCAGGGCAAGGCTCAGCTGGAAAATTAAAAACAATTCAAAATAACACAATTTTCTAGTTTCAAGAAATGACATGAATCAATGGATAGAAAATTCGACCACGACTAATTTGCTTTGTTTTATCTAAAACTGCAAAATAGAATGGTTAGTCAAATTTATCAATTGACAAAAATCAACTCAAATACTGAAAAGATTGACCTCTTTTCTAAACTACCTATCAAATAATCGCATTTCTCATTTGCCTCATTAAATATCTGCTCGCATTGGAAACAAGCTCCCAAATTGGTTCTATAATGGTATTACCCAATTATTGATCTAAACAAGAGCACGAAAAACTGCAACACTGTTAAACATACTTGCAAGCTTTTTTCGTCCAAAACTCATCAGAGTAGTTTGATTTTTTGTTAATAGAAATTGTTAATAATACAAGTGTAAAGCAAACTTCCTGACATTTCCTGACTACCCTTAAAAACACAGTCTCTTCCTGATTTTTCCTGACAGCATGAACCCTGTCATAGTCATTCATTCATTCATTAAATCCACAAAATAATCAATGATTCTATTGTTCATTCATTTATTCATTCAGTCCTTCATTCATTCATTCATTCACTCACTCATTCACTCAGAACTTTCCTACAAATATTAGACATTTATTTTTCCCAACACAGGCCAGTGTTCTATACTACAGGTGGTATACCAAAAGTTTTTGTGTGGGGGGAGGGTGTAGTGGAAGAAATTTACTAACAGGCTACTAAATCTCCCAGAATTGCCAAAACGCAGTAACCAAAAGGCCATCTTCTACAATGAAGCTCAATTAGCAAGAACAAGTCAAACAACTGCAGATGGTTTTGGCAAAAAGTGGGGGCTGCACATCCTCCACAATCACTTCTTTGGCGTGCCCCTCTATACTACTGAGTGATTCTAAGAGAATCTTAAGCCTGGTTTTCATATAACTTTTTAATGTTGGCAACCCACCAGCAACATTGCTACTGAAGCATGTTTCCAAATACCTTTCATTGTGTTATTGTCCCCATTGCTTCAGCAGTAAGATGAACAGTATTGCTTCAGTAGCAATATGAAGAGCATTACACTGCAGAAATCAATGGCAAACATAGCATGCTTCCATATACATTGCTACTGAAGCATGTTTCCACAACCCACCAGCGATGAGCTCTCCTCTGTAGAGAATTTTAAAATAAAACTGAAATGAAAGTCATTCTTAGTAGTATTGAAGTCAATCAAACTTCTGAACCTGCCGGCAACCCACCAGTACCCATGGCAGTCATGTTCACGTACTGCAATGGAAAAAAAGTAAGTTGCAGAAGTGTCAACTATTCTTCAATGTCTGTGGTGGGTTGCTGGTGGGTCACCAGCAGTTGATATGAAGTGTTTCCATTAAAGAATTCATTGTCGCTGGTGAGTTGTCAGTGGGTCACTGGCATGTAAAGGTTATATGGATACCAGACATTACAGAATGTACCTTATAAGTATAGGTCAGTCAATACGGAGAGCATTACACTGCAGAGAATCAATGCCAAACATACAAAGAGGCAGATAAATACCTTGTGGTGACACAGGACGGTGATAAAATCGCATTCTAAAGTCTTCGGCATCTTCAGAGTCATCACCACTCTCATCATCTAGATGGAACGGGCTGATTCCAAGTCTTGTGTTCAAAACACTTACATTTCTGATGGAATTGAGAAAAAATTTTCAGCAATATGTTACAAACCTGAAAGGTATGTCCCTGTATAACAAAACAAGTTGAGGGATTCAAAGAAGGTAATGGAAGAAGAGTGTTCCATAGTTGACAAGTTCTTGGAATGAAAGGTGATTTGTGTGCTAGAGTTTGTGGATTAGGTAGCACAACTTGGAGTTGGTGTGATTAGGTACAGCCACTGGTGGCTCAAATACACTCCCAGTGGATTGAGAATAATATTCATGATTTCCAGAAGGCAATGTCCATGAAAATGGCACTAGAAAATAGAGAGATCTGCAGCCAGCCAATGATGAGAGAGAGACTATAGGAATTTGGTGATGCTGATGAAGATTTTGTGAGGATGATGAGTATTTGTGGGTGTATACATGTCATAAAAATTTATGTATAATATATATGCATAATGTATGTATGCAATATACAAATAACATTGCTATGGATATTCTTTAGTATCTCCTGATGAGTGAAGCATACAGTTCACAGAAAAGGTAGAGATATATATATATATATATATATATATATATATATATATATATATATATATATATATATATATATATATATATATATATATATATATATATATATATATATATATATATATATATATATATATATATATATATATATATATAATGTATGCATATACTGTACTGGGAAATGTTTGGCACAACAAACAATTAAAATGCAGCAGATCTTAAGTCTATGGGGTTTTTAAAAATCCAAGACTTAATAATCCTGCAAAGTCTTTAACTAGGTCCTAAAGTGTAAAGATAGCCTGCTCTCAGGTTAAAAAGGAAAGGACCTTTCTTGTCCATTTTTAGTGGAAAGCTTCTGCATTGTTTTCCAAACTACATTTTACAACAAGGCTTCAGGCTCAGTATTGTTCTTAATGTTCCACCAAATTTCAGACTCATATTCTTATAAAATTGTTTCTATGGAAGAAAAGTGCATCTGATACAAAGCGCATATCAATTTCTAAGGGGTCTGGGCATTTGTTGGAGAAATGGCTGCAACTATACCACAGGACAGTCCAATATTTGATACAATTCTTTGATCCCCATCTGGCGTCACTCTAGATTTTCTGTAAAGTCTATAAAAAATCTAGTGCATTTCTGCAGTACCTTTAACATAGCATTGATATGTGCAAGCTCTGTCTAGCAATCCACCTTTGTATTACTTTTCAATGGCAAAATGGCGCAGATCAGTTGTACGCTTTGGCTGTAAGCGTGCGTGCACAGTGAACTAGGGATTAAGCCCCTAACCCATAAAACTTCTCCCTCCTAGTATTCTAGATGCTCAAAAAGTCACTCTAACATTTTTTAAATATATGCCTAGTACGTGACTATGCAAGTAAGACAACATTTAAATACCTATTTCTTAAAATGTAAGCTAAAATGCTAGCAGCGAGATCATTCGTCTCAATTTGCCGCACATTATCGTCGTCAATATCTTCCTCTAGCGGAGAGTCGTAGCCTGGATTAGGCGCATTGCTTCCACCATCGCGATTATTTGTATTCCTTCTTCTGCTCATTCTACCACCCATTACAATCAAGCACGCACTGACATGTCGATAGATCCTGCAGCGACCTTTGCTCTCCTGTTTGGCTAGGCCGCAGAAATTACTTCACTATAACCCAGGCTCCTTGTTTACATTGCTGTAGCATCATTATGATCTTCATGTTCCGATTTCGCTCCCGAAGGTGGCTAAGACCGACCCCGGGCTCATTTTTCAACTGTCATATGTGTCAGAGAGGTGATTGAGTCGGCTACACTCAATCCACTCTATTACCCAAAGAGTTAATAGGCAGAGCTGTAGCGTGAGCCATTGAGCCTGCTTTTCACTGAGGGGGCCTGGTTGAACAGTCTGCCACAGGTATCAATATCTGCCCTAATTTTGAACCTCTGCGGCATAAAATCACTATCAAATTAAGGGCAGTTGTCATTTTGCGCCCCCTCACCACCACATGGAGGTCTCCAACTATGGGCCAGCATCATCATCATCATCACCAATCATCATCATCATCATCATCATCATCATCATCATCATCATCATCATCATCATCACCAATCATCATCATCATCATCATCATCATCATCATCACCAATCATCATCATCATCATC
>OLMO02000006.1:19136227-19148512 GCA_900291935.2 Cassiopea xamachana
GGGGGGGGGGGTGTTTATTTGGCATCTGAGAGTAGTGATTTGACTCCGAAGAAGAGGTGCCGAGTGCATCAGATTCCATCGGAGCCGTGTGAACAAAAAGGCTATCTGAAGCAAAGATCAAAACGCTGTGTAGCGTATCCGGTATCGTGTGAATAGGGCCTTAACTTTTTATAAAAAGCGAGTAATTCTCGTTTTTACATACTGTTGTTCATCAAAGGCATCAAAGGCTATTTAACATTTAATTTCAAGGTGTCTTGATAATGGTATTCAACTGTTATTTGAGGCGGGCCTTGATACGCTCTGCCAGCAAGGAAGTAAATCTTACAATACTAGGGCTGTCCAACACAGACCGATTATTCGATATTCGGTTATCAGTTTTAGTATTCAGTCAGCGGAATAACCGAATAGTGCAATTTACCACAGCACGAAAAAGCAGCAACATTCTTTTGACATACTTAAAAGCTTTTTTCGTCCGACACTCATCAGAGTATGAAAACATCGGATGGTGACCTAGAGGTTAACCGAAATATATATCCAGATGCGGTTAATGTGTTAGGATACGTCTAATTGGCCCCAAGTGTGACCAATTAGGACCTATTAACATTGTTTACTAAGATAGGTCCTAATTCGGTCAGTGGAATAACCGAAGAGTGAAACTAGAAGGTATAGACAGCCCTAATAATACTGACTGCATAAAATTATTACTTTATGCTGGATTTTGCAAATTTATGCTATCCATGCCAACAATAGTCTGCTCTTTAAAGAAATGTATAAAAAGTAGGCGTGGAGAGAACTGCAACTGTAAAATTTGTAAATAGTGAAGTTGTTATATACATCATGTTATCTTCGCTCTCTCTCTATTTTCCCCCCTTTTAACGATTTTGTTGCATTTAGAATATGTTGATGTAAATAGTTGGTCTTAATTAGTTTCTTACAAAAGCTATGTAAAAAACCAACTCTAAAAAAAAGGAGCAAAGAGAAATCTGAGATTTAAATAATTGTCGAATTCTCGCTGATTCAAAAGAAGGCGATTTTCAAAGTCGCTTCTACATACAAGCATTTTCCCAGAAAGAATGCAACGAGGCACAACTCTAGCCAACGATCATTAATAATGGCGACTAATAGATAATTGTAATATTACTAACTCGTTAACCATGACAGACAATTCAGTCAATGCCCGTATTCTACTGTCAAATAGACGGCTAAAATCCATACACATATATACATTTTATTCCGATAGAAAAAAATGGACAAGGCAACCGAACACCCAGAAGTACTGTTTATCTGAACCCTTGTTAAATCCAAAACCCATGGTCTTTATTCTTTCATGTTGAATCTGGACATCCACAATTAAAACTGTGAATCTTTACAAGCGTAGAGAATATGACGAAAGCTAGTTCCAACTGTGTTGGGAGTATTGCGGTTCCAAAGCCACCGCCATTATGAAGGTACTACAACTACGAGGCTTGGGTGATGTGACCGAGGCAACTCTAGCATGGCGGTGCTGCTGGCCATATTTATATCCATAGCAACAAGTCAGCGACAAGTCCTGGGTTTCGGACATTGAAGGGTGAACCTTCGAATCAAATCAAGTGTGATTAATTATCTCTTATCACCTTAAATATGATTTATACAGTAGTGTCGATTTTGAAGAGTCTTTCTCCTGCTCCAAAACGAACTGTAAATCTCTTATCGTGATTCTCCTTGTCCTTAACCTCATTGGCTGTAAAAGACATGCAAACGAGATTAGCAGAGGCCCATATGGAATGTCGCACTAGTAGAAACATTGGAATTTAAAAAGTATTTATCAAGTTGTAAAGTGTTCGCGGCCTAGCCAAACACTTGTTTACGTCTAGGGGACTAAACAGTCATGAACATATCGTATATACGTATAAATACTAACACAAAAGAGAGACATTCCCATTTCAAAAGTTGAGACATAGCTAAAAGCAATAAAATCTACTGATGAAGAAAGGAAAATAACTTCATGAAACTTACAGAAAAACACACAATAAGAGCACATTCTCTATAAAACTTCTCTTTGCAAGCCTATCACGGGCTTTCTTGCAAATCAGTAAAGCTGAAAATGGGCAAGGTAGCATAGTGGTTAGAGCGCATGCCTCCCATGCGGAAGGTCTACTGGTCGAGTCCGACTCGATGCCTTCACTGAATGTTCGCTAACTGTTCACCCAGCAGCAAATGGGTACCCAGTGGGAACACTGGGGAGATAAAGGCGGCGAGGAAAGGAACTGGCCACCCTACCTCACATGCAGATGGCTCTGGATAAGTGTCCTCTCTAACAGGCACTCCCCTACGTACAAAAGTATACAGGACTATCTCTACTTTACTTTAAAGCTGAAAAGCAGCCCTTCCTAAATGTAACATAATGATAAATGATGGCAATGAACTAATGGACCATTCTCAAGAAAAGTCAACCAGGAGTGTAAAAACTACTCTCTAGCTTGGGAAACAAAATAGGTGAAATCAGCATATTGATGAAAATACAATATTTTGGAAGTTAACAATACAACTGGCAAATGTTTTTTGAAATTTACGATGTTTTGTTTGATTAAGGTTGTTTTCAATATTGCATCCACCATCCATTTTTTCACGTACGTCACGAGACATTTTACCAAATTTTTCCAGGAAATGAAGAAATTAACTAAATTATACAAGTTGCTTTGAAGCTTCATCTATTAGCATTGCTAAGTACTCAACCATTTATAATTCGCTCTTAGAAGTACAGAGAAATCTCAAGAAACAAAATATTACTGGGGTGATGTAATTTTTACAATATCACGTATGTCACGCAACTTTGAAGCTTTTTGCTAGAAGTAGGTTTTACTGGTTGCAGAGTTATTTTGTAAATAATTAAGCTCTGTGCATTGAATTTCATGACAGACACATTTATGAGTTCATTTTTGGATGTTTTCATTAGCATTTTTTCCATTTTGTCTCAAATTTTTCACTTTGCATGCCACGTACGTCACATAAGAATGGCCCCAGAGGGAAATGCTGGTTCCAATTTCACTGTGATCAGAGGTATTAATAGACAGCGGCTACCGGCAAGTTACCGCCGGCTACTTCTGCCTCACCTGATGTCTACTTTGAGGTAAACTGACGCAAAATGTTACTCTAAATATTACTGAACGCTCTGTATGATGACCTCTAACTTAATTATATTGAGAGAGTATTGAGGTTCAGAATTACATGGACAGACAGCATACAAGACATCATTAGATGTTTTAGATTGATTTTGAGTCCATTAGCCAAATGCTACACCCGAGATATTCTCTCTTCCATATCAATGTGCTTTATTAAAAACTTTATAAAAACTTACAAATAGACCATGTCAGCACGGTAGCTGGTTTCCCTAGGGGCAGCTGATTCGCAAAATCAAAGAGGGGACTAACAAGGCTGTCAATTCTTCTTCGGCTGAGAAGGAAATGACATCTTATGTCCTTATGGCCACATGTTAGTGGAAATCTTATACATCGTTGTCCAATAATGCACAGTATGACAATGCTTCATGTTTAGCCTTGTTCTCAATTTGTTTTGATTTTCCCACAAATTTTAGGCTCATGTTCTTACAACATTGCTGTTATAAAAAGAGTGTATTTCGTCTCCTAGCTTAGGGTACATTGACGGAGTGAGGGTACATAGCGGGGTGACTGGCCAAGCGGCCCAGCCAGTTCCATTAGTGCAACTGAAGTTAAGCATAGCTGTGTACGGTCAGAAACTGGATGGGTGACTTACGAGATGAACGACCAAACCAGCTCACCCCGCCGTCCTTCGGAAGGGATGTTAAACTAGGGGTCCCATGCATGGATGTGGCATGCATAGTAGGCCTAAATTAGCTGAAAAAGCTAGTTATAACAGCCTACTCAAAAAAATTAGACAACATCGACAGGACTCCCCATGCATAGGAATATTAAACCATATGCGCTGGTCTTGGTGCGCTTTCTATAGTCCTCACTTAATTATTCAGCTAATCTATTTGAGCACATAGAAGCATCTGTTCGAAGTCACGAACACGAAGGAAATATGTGATAAAGCAGTACCTGTAATTGCGAGGCCGATGCTCCATCGTTGCTACCACTTGCATCCGCAATCTGCAAAGGAAAATTTCGGAATCAATTAATCAACTACGCTTTCAGTGAGTGCAGCACGAAGTAATATCAATAACAATGCACTTGTTTCGGTGAGGCCGGTCACCAAAAGGGCCTTAGGCCAAAATGAGGTTTTCTATCACTAAATGAGACTTATCTATTCAACAACTTTGCGTGTGTCATAGCATAGCGCTCAACTCTTGATTGGCAAATACATTTGCTCACAACTAAATTCTCATTACCGTCTCAGCCAATAGGAGACACAAATTAACCAATCGAATGAAAACATTTCATAGGATGGAAACATTTCAAAATCATGTGATGAGATTTACGACTGGCAACAGACTTACAGATCGTGTTTCAATTGTTGTTTCAAACTACTTGACACAACAAAACTGACTCGAATCGTTCCAATAATTAAGAGCAAGGTTCTGAAACTATTTGGGCATGTCAAGCGATCTAAAGCCGGACTATCCAAGATATGTCTGGAGGGTATAGTGGAAGGGAAGAGAAAACAAGGAAGGCCACACAAGCGCTGGCGCCACAACGTTTATACGTGGTCTTAGCTGAACTTAAACCAACTAAACTTGATAAAAAAAGACCGGAATCAATGGAAGTTGTATTCTCATGTTAGTACGCAATCTGGTTATACCTGAGAAAGCGGAATATGATGAATTAACCAATCAAAATATGAGCGCTATGCTGCGTAGCATTGAAAGAAAAAATGAGGATTTGGCATCCCTGGGCATTCTATGATTCATGTGAAAAGAAATAGTATGTATTTCTAAAACTTTCTTTCAAGGTTTCGTACTATGACGTAAACAAGAGGATCCCTAAAAACAAAACTCGCTATCACTTGAGTGTTCTGGCAAGGATCGTTTCAGGTCATTGGTCACATGACGTCTGAAGAATTTGCAAATGACGGGAAAATGAATGAAAACAGCATGAAATCTACCCCGGCAAACCGGGCAGGAGCTATCATATGAGAAAAAGCAGCCCGCTTAGCCGGGTACTCCCCTGAAGAAACCGAGAGTCCGGTTTGCCAGGCTAGCCCGCTTGTCATATGATAACAAGTTGCTTTTCACAGCATTTCACTGCAAAGCCGAGATCTCGGCAAAGTGGGCTAGCCTGGTTTACTGAGTTCATATGATAAGGCCCATAGAAGAGTACACAGGCGACTTAAAAGTGATGTAAAACAGAATATCAAAATAGAGCTTTCAATCTAATAGAATCTTCCAAAATAAAGGATGCTTACAATAGGAAGGTCCTAGATGTGAGAAAACTGATGTTATTCGAACGAGCTGTCATGACGTTCAAAATTGTCAATATTTTTTGTCCTGAAGGCTTACAAAATAAATTCTCAAAGAGATCTGCCTTATCAAACCATAACACTAGGAATATGAAGAACATACATGTACAAAAGCTAAAACTAGAACATACAAAAAGAAGCTTTTTGTACACAGCTGCTAACGCTTGGAATTCGCTTGGAATTGTATCCCACAGGCCAATAGAAATGCCGAGACCATTGCATGATTTAAAAAAGAGTTGAAATCTCACCTTTTGAGCTAGAAGACACTATAGTAGCCCTACTTTGCACATATCCATGGAAGACCAGCAATAAAATACTTCTAATTGTAGTACATTTGTTATTTTTCTTGTGGTATAGTAACTTAATTTTCTTTATGTAATATTATATTTGTTTATTTCGTTATAAGTATAGCTGAATGGAAATAGTGGGTAAAGAAGATTAAATAATAAGAAAAACTCACAAATGGAGTATTTAATGACTCTAACGCTTCGTCTAGTTTTCGCTTCTTTCGTGGACCAATCGCTTCCAGAGCTGTTTTGTTTGCGGCCCTTTTTCTAAGAAGTTCCTCTTCCTCTTGTTGCAGCTGGAGAGAAGAAAGAAATAAAGAGGTCACTAACATTTAGAATGAAATAAGCCATGAAAATTTTATTGAAAAGTAAGTCCCAATATTTCTGAATAAAATTAGTCCCGGAAATTTCAGGTTAAACTAAGTCCGGAAAATTTCATGGAAAATAATTCCAGCACTTCATTTCATAATTTTATGTAATGTAGGTAGACTGAAAATAGCTTTATAAACTAATTAAAAGCAACATACGAAAATCCTAACAAATCAATGACTTAATTAACATAGAAAACAATGAAATAAAGTAAATTAGAATAAGTATACTAATGACTAGTTTCTACAGATGTTGCACGTGCAATGAGCTCCAGTCCAGGATTTGACTTTTTGTTTGGATATGACTAAGCTCCTTTGCAGTTTCAATTTCATCACTAAGACTAATCCAGAGTAGACTGCCTTTAAATTTCAATGAATTTGTACCAAATCTCTGTGATCCGGCAGGTGGAAACTCACAAAGTATCTTAATTCTAAAATCATACTCCACCACTTTCTTGGTGGAACGATCCCACATATATGGAGGATTTAAGTGGCTCATCGTCTTATATACTTCCACCATTAGCTTTTGCAAATATTTTTTGCGATTTCTGAAGCATATTTCTGAACAAAATCAGCCCCGGAAACTTCAAGCTAAACTAAGTCTGCCGTCGGCTGGTGCAATGCGGGTAGTCTTGCAGTTTGTGTGGCTGTATAGAAACTGGGCCTCATTTGAACATTATATCAGTAGCGCAGAGCCCCCCTTATTCCTTTTGTTTGTGTTCAGTTGATACTGTTAAATTGAAATCACCACCTGCAGTTTAGACTAGATCCTTCCTGCTGCAGGTGGTGCAGAAAAAACAAAGCGTATAGTATTTTTTAAGCCTAAAATTATTATAGAAGAAACTAAATCCAGAAAATTTCACAGAAAAATGAGTCTGCAATATTTCTGAAGAGGATCAGTCCAGGAAATTTCACGATAAACTAAATCCAGAAAATTTCACAGAAAAATGAGTCTGCACTATTTCTGAATACAATAAATCCCGGAAATTTCAGGATAAAATGTGTCTGGAAAATTTCACACAAAAATAAGACCACAATAATTCTGAATATAATCAGTCCGGGAAACTTCATGATGAACCAAGTACGAAAAATTTCACAGAAAATAATATTTTTCAATCAAATCAGTCAGGGAAACTTCAGCATAAACAATGTCCAGAATATTTCACAGAAAAATTAATTCAGAAAGTGTCTGAATAAAATCATTCCCGGATACTTTAGGATCAACAAAGTCCTGAAAATTTAACAGCAAAATAAGTCCAGCATATTTCTGAATAAAATCAGTCCAGAAAACTTCAAAATAAACTAAGTCCGGAAAATTCAGTGTAAAACTGCAGTGTCTAGATATGCAATTTGAATATATCTAGTCTTAAACAGAAACCAAAACTGACTTGCACATCGTGCTATAGCTCAATTGATAATCCCCTTTATGCAGTAGAGCGAATTGCATTCTGGCAGTAAAAATTCTAGAATAGAACTACCAGAATGCAATGCATTATCACTGATGAAGGGGATGATCAATAGTCTAACATCGAAAATGTACGGCATAATATCAGAAATTGCCAACGATGTATCCAACATCTTGGAAGCTCATTGCAAGTCAAGGGTCCATACCTGTTTAGCCTTTTCTTTTAGCCTTGCTTGCTCAGGATCTTCGGTCCTTGATCGACTCTGCCAATAAAAATCATCTTTATAGTAAACAATCATTAATCAATATGATCACCATCATCATTGATTGTCATCAAATATGATAATCATGATCACAAATTTAATCACTATCATGATCATTCTCACAACCACTAATTCGATTACGAAATTTACTACATTATCATAATACAAACGTTCATACGTAGGCGAGTGAATGTCAAAGAGGACAGGGCTTATAAAGATATTTCGACAAAATATCCCTTGATTTTCACTAAAAGCACAATTTTTTCCTGACCTTTTTCGTGAAAACCTACATTTTCCCGACTTTTTCGGAAAAAAACAACCTTTCTCCCCTAACTTATGGGGTCAACATTTAGCCACTGACAGTCGCTATTTTTAGCACGGTACTAACAATACCTTTGACTGGGACTGTAAATGACAAAACTAATCCACATTTGTCTTGGATTGATCAAATTAAAAATTTAAAGATAGATAACCTTAGAAAAGGATAAATTATAAATGCAAAATAAAGTGTTAAATACTTTTGTGATGATTAAAATTGAAATTTTTTCCCTGACCTACAGTACGAAAGTGCCACTTCCAACTGACCATTGCAAGTTTTCCTGCCTTTCCCTAACCTTCCCTGGTATTTCCTGACCTAAGTGAAAAGGATACTTCTCCCTCTAACTTTCCCTGGCCGTATAAATCCTGGAGAGCGTTTATCCTGCGCTGCCGGCATGAGGGAGGATAGCCAGTTCGTGAAAAATGTACTATCTTCTTAAAATGCGCGAGAAATGGCCAAAATCTCCAAATACTTAAGCAGAGGACAGAGCACTATAAAACAGCTTTCACTACTCAGCTCTTAAAAAATGGAATAATACGCCTGTTGATATGCGTGAGTTGCCAACAATAAATACCTTTAAATGGCAACTGAAATTGTACATGAAGAGCAAAACGGAACCTACCATATTGAAATTCAAAGTTGTTCTTTGTAGCAAATTTACTAAAATTATATATTTTATTGTGATAGAAAAAGAGGTAAGTGAACATGAATCTCTGGGAGAACAGCTCCACGTTAAATACGATTTTTTTCTCGTTTTATTACAATCGCTACTTTTGCAAAAATAACTTGGTTCGTATCTTTTACTGTTTTTAGTACTATTATCTATGCTGAAAGGATTTTTTTTTTACTCGATTTTACTTTCATTTCCCCCAATTCCTTGGGGCTTGGAGGGTGCCTCTAAGAGGAGTTTAGTTCTGGCATGGGAATTTAAGACCGGATGCCCTTCCTGACGTCACCAATGGCCTGCGATGGGCCTTGAACGCAGGACAACGTTGGTCTGAGTTAAGTGCATTACCACTAGGCCACGGCTCCTCTCTATGTTGAAAGGGTGCTAATGTATAAAAATTTACTATTAATATGAATAACACGAATATGTTCGTTTCCTCGTCGCTTTCATCTTTGCAGTTTTGCCACCAGGTAGCCATTCGCTGCCGCGAGAGGTCAAACAAATCATATCAATTCAATTCAACAATGCCTTTACCTTCGCTACTCTCATGAGCATTTCTCTCTCTCTTGCTTCCCTATGTTTCCGTTCAACTTCGTCAATTTGTTCGAACACTCGCAATTGTGACTTCACATCCGACATGACTTCAAATGACGGATGATCCTGCAAAAAGGCAAATTCTGTCTAACTGATTTGAATCTCTACAATAAGTCAATTTTGGGTGGTAAATTTCCCCTTTGTCAATGCGTCCCAAAACTATTATTTATCTAAATTCTTTTCTATGCAATAAGCGAAAACGTGAGAAATGTAGCATCTTAATATACGAAACGTTAATGAACATTCTACATAACTACAAAGAATGTACTAATAAATAAAAAAAATAATAAGATAGCTAAACAAAAAGATATAAAGATGAAGCAAATCCGCAGCAAGGACTGTTTTTCAGAGGCGGGAAAATTGTCCTGGAGGAATCACGTGGTACAAAATCTGAGAGTTTATTTCATACTTTATGCTATCACAATCACGTGGACAATGTGTGTACAGAAAAGGTTGAACTTTCTAGTATGTCATAAAAACCAAGGTTGTGCTCAGCTAACATTTCAGGAGATCTGTCCTTAGCCATAGAGAAAAAGCAACAATAAAAAATTGCAAATAATTCCCATGGGTGGCAAAAAGTTGGAATCTTGGTGTTCAGGGGTGGTACTTGCCAGCCCATGCTACCCCGTGGGCTACGGGACCTGGGATGAAAGTCGAAGCTCTTGAAGAGTGGAAAATCTTTTCGTAAATCTACTTGCATCTATCTATAATAATTTTCTCAAGGCACTAAGAGATACAGAGTTCATATATATTGCTATATACCAAATATGCAACAATCCACTAAGAATCATCGTCTTGATATACCTTATGAGCCTCGACTCTATGTAGACTAAGAACTGATAATCTTTCAATGATATTCCGTAGCCTCTCTTCTGTCGCATGTGATATCATTGATAGTACATCCTTATTTGGCTCCCTCAAGTTGTACTTCTTCACTGGAAAAACAAAGACCCAAGTCTACGTCACAACATTTATCTATTTAAAATACTTACTTTAATTCAAAACTTCTTTACCTAGGGCTCAATTCAATTAGGGTAATTACTTTTCAATGAGTCCTGTAACTAAAGATAAAAATAAAAGTCATATTTACAATGAATAAATACACGGTCGTCGTCAGAATTCTTCCTCACAATGTGTACTAAACTAGGTTTTGATAATCAACATCTCAATTTCATTATTTCCAAGCTATCTACTATTGCTATTCGCACGACCTTTTACATATTTTGCATGAGGAACAAAGCATGGTGCAACCCAGAGCTTTTCAGATACTGAACACGTTAGTTGATAAGTTGATAGTACTACTGCTTCTGTACTGAAATACTTTAGTGTGTATCTTTCAATTATTATAATCTATTTTATATGTATTTTGTTTTTTTTTAATTTAGTGTATCATTGTAAGCCAGCCAAATAAAGATTACCTATTTAGTGAGATTTGTATTTGTAGATTTTAATATGATATATATATATATATATGATGAAGTTTTAAAAAAAATGAATAAATACACGATATTGATAATGAACACAGAAAATGAAGTTGACTACCAAAACCAGACGAAGATTATTATTCCAATTATGCAAAATTATTATCACTTAATATCATCAAAAAGATAAAAACGGCTGAAATATGGTTTCTGGGAAGAATGGAAAAAGTGAAATGGACAGAAAAGACCAATGAAGACGGTCAATTCAATTCAAAACACAATTTAAAAAAGCTGCACATCAGACATTTCAAGAAGATGAATTGTCTTTTTCGGGCATATAAAGAGGAAAAATAAACTAAAAAAAACTTGCAGTTACCGGTAAAATTGAAGGAAAGAGAACACGAGGAAAAAACAGAATGCTATTTAAAGACCAACTCGTAAAAAGAATGATCTGTGAAAACAATCCAGAACTTCAAAAGAGCTTCAAAAAGAGAACTCATTGTTGCTAACGTCTTTTCACAGAGCAGTCGAAAAAGAAGACTATCATCTATTTAACAAACTGTCCATACAATCTGAACTTGCATCTATTACTAGAAAAAGTTGGCTTTCATCAAGAGAAAGTTGGTTTTCTTTAACTGGTCTAGGGTTTTATTCTTGCTTATGAAAACTCTACTTCGTACTCCGAAGATTAACCAAAAGCCGTTTTAATTCTAAAGCAAATATTGGAAGATTTTCGCTCATTGGATCATCCACTCTACAAGTAGGTGTTGACTCAGCTGAGATCTAGTGCGTCATGATTTAGGGAGCGCTCAGTTTGATCTGCATATACAGCAAAAAGCCGCATAAAAGAGCCTACCAATTTGAATTAATGATGTTCGTGTTCTTATGCGATGAGGTCATTCCAGTTATCAGGGTGCTGATTCTTAATGCAGGTCCCAAAAATGCCAGGGAAAATAATGGTTGAAAACTCAGCTTTGAAAGACTATGGCAATGTAGTTAGCCACCCAATGCCATGTGGTTAAAAAGTAAGTGAGCCTGCTTACCATGAAATGCATGTATACTACTGGAGGACCCATGAAAGGTGTTGATTGGCAAAAAGATTCACCTCATTTCCCAGTGGATAGACAATGAGCTATTTATAAGAACCTAGTTGGAACGTCAGGCTGAAAAGGTTCTAATTATTAGAAGTCAAAATATACAATTTCGGGCTGCAAGTTCTTAATATATGAAGTCAACCATATAGCATTGAAATGCTATGGCAGTACATACTTAATCACTCGAAGCATTGTGGATCAAAGCATATGTATAAACATGCCCAGCTCAACTATGTTTGTGCTCTATTTGGAGGATCCATGAAATGGGTTGATTAGCAAAAAGACTGAGTTGACTCCTCAGTTGATAATTAATGAACCATATGTAAGGACTTAGTTGGAATGTCAGGCTGAAAAGGTGCTAATTACAGGCCTCCCACGCCTCTTATATGTAAATTTATTTAGGACTTTAGGACAAATACACTGAAAATTTGGGACATTTAGGACAAATT
>OLMO02000006.1:19148612-19173754 GCA_900291935.2 Cassiopea xamachana
AATTGAGATTTCACTTCAGGCCGCGTCTTCGATGCACTCCGGTGCACGTTTCTTTATTTTCGCTCGCTATCCGAGGATAGAATAGACAATAAAAGCACTTATTATGTAGATTAAAGGCTTGCGAATTTAATGGTGTATTGCACCTTTTTGCTGAAGAACGATAAATGGAAAACAATATCGATATTTACCTTTAACGTCGTCCTTTCATGTCCTAACTTCCACCGATTTAAAAGTGCACATATCAAAAAGATCCTTGGTGTTCCATCTACCTCGCTTCTGTATCCATTTGAATGAGGCTATCGCAAGAGCACGCGAAATCCTGTTTCAAAAGACGCAATGGCGCTTGCAAAATTGGCAAATTTGACAGAAAAGTGTATGGCCTAGCGGAAAGAAATAAAAAAATCAGTTTTCTGGGGCTACAGCGCTCCTATAGTTACAGATGATATATAGTGATGTATAAGGCATTGCTTTTCAAAGATTCAGCTTTAAAATATTCAAAACAATGGTTAAAGTGAGATTTAGAAACAACGATCCGATCAATGCGAAGAAAATCGCTTGTCGTGCGGTCATGATCACGTGATTGACCAAGCTACTTATAGTACTTATTGTAAACAATTGACTAAGAGTGTGAATGAGAAACAAACTGAATTTTCAAAAATGCCACAACTCCTAAAAGTGAAAAATTAGGACATTTACGATATTTTGCCCTATTTTAGGACAATTTAGGACAAAAATCTATAATTCTGAAAATTTAGGACATTTAGGACATTTAGGACGATGTGGGAGGCCTGTAATTATTTGAAGTCAAAATATAGAATTTCAGGCTGTAGGTTCTTATTAGACAAGGTTCTTATGTGCGGATTTTTACTGTAGCAAAATAGGAAATAATGGACATAATAACTATGAAATATGGGCATAATAACTATGATATATAGTGTAGTAGGTAATAAATAAATAGACTAAAAAACTAATTCCACAGTAACGGACGTACATTTTGGACAGTTTTATTATCTATCTTCAATTCCTGGAAAACCCATATAAAGCCAGTTGGCGTTGCAGTGCTCAATCGATATTCAATACATAAGATTTTCACTCATTGGATCATTCACTCTACAAGTAGGTGCTAAATCAGTTACCTAGGACAAGCCGTGAAAAAGCTGGTAACGGACGTACATTTTGTTTATTTGATGTGGAATCGCCCTACTACTTCTACAACAAAGAGCGTAGAATGTAGTGGGCAATGAAAATTGCTGGAAGAGTATTCAGATCGAACATTTTTGCTACTCCAGTCCATGCCCAGAGACACGTGCGATCACACGTGCAAAGTCCCCAGCACGATTAAAAAACCACCTGCTTCAACATCACTGTCAACCGTGCAATCGCACGTGCCACAAAGGGATTTCGCTGTTGCAACTGCAACACTAGTGACTGTCACCTTTTGCTTTCATAACCCTGCTTTATCGTGTTTTATCCTAAATGATGCATTTGACATGCGTCTGCAACAAGAAACTCTTTATTTCGGATACGCAAATCTTGCATCGAACGTGCGCTCCAAAGAATTTGGAGCATTTGCCCGTGCAGACAAGGGTGCAGCTGTGAATTGACGCCCTTGCACCAATTGGTACGAATTGGTCATGCGGTTACACTAGAACCGTTGGAACTGCTCCATTTGGAACCGCTATCCGTGCTCTTTTGGCTCCGCTTAAGGAACCGCTCGTGAACGGGCAGAACCAAATGGAACTGAGCCAAAAGAGAACGGGTATGAAAATGAGAGATCATTCCTTTGTTTGCTTTATTATTCCACGCGCCAAATACTGCAGAAAACTGGAATTTTGTGATTGAGTACACATTCCTCCTCCACAGTACACATTCCTCCTCCATTGCAAACTACTTCCAGGACCATTTGGAACCGTTTCGCGTTTACACGAAAGGCATAGAACTGTTCAGTACCAAATGGAACTGCTCCATTTTCTCTAGTGTAAACAGGGTCAAAACCTTCTTTCATCAACCACACACATAAAATATGATCTTACACAGTGATCACAACATTGCATTTCAAGACTTGGCATTATATCACAACTCTGTATGAACTTTAGAGAACATGTTTGACAATACGAAACAAAAGCCATGGAAAGAATCAAAATCTGTTTGCTTACGGGTTGATTCCATTCTTCTTTTCAACGGTTCAATAAACAGAAATGCTTCGTCTTCACAACTTCTCGTTTGTACGCCTAATAACTCGGATCCAGTCGATAGAATTTTAGCACTTTCTTCCTACAAAATTAAACAAATCACCGTATGAGCGAACCAGTAATACAAAATTTTGGAAGAATAAAATTGATAAGAATTATATGGCTCAGAGTCGCTGTAATTTAAGAAAAATTTAAGAATAATTCAAGGCTCAAGTTTCATTAAGGCTTAGAATTGTTGTGCAATCGAGTTATGGTACCGTTCATAGATTAAGTTCTGCACTATCGATACATTATTTCTTATTCTGTTCCTCTTTTGCTCTGCTTTATGATGAAACAAGGCATCAACAAAGATTTGAACATATTCCAAGGCTCGTGCAGGATTTTGATATGCAAATCCATGGGGTTTTGAAGGACTTTTCAAGGACTAAGACAACAATTTTCAAGGAGCTCTAAACTGACATTCACAGCGCAAGCGTGAATAACAGGAAGCCTAAATTACCGAAATCGAGAGATTCTTGGCATATCAAGAGTTTTCTTGTACGATTTTCTTTAAACTTTCTTTTGGATATTTCTTGAAACTATTTTTTGTTTTGCTTGTTGTTATGAACGAAGAAAACAGTTAACATTCACAAATTTCAAGAACTTTGATCAAATTTCAAGGTAAATTCTCATTTTCAAGGAGTTTCAAGTGCCCTTGAAATGACATTTCAAATTCTAGCGCTTTTCAAGGAGTTCAAGGACCTGCACGAGCCACGATATTCCTTAGATTTTCAGACAAAGACACATCTTTGACACTTAAGTATAATTTAAGGATAATGTTAGGCTCAAAAATAGACAATTTAAGAATATAGAGGTTCAGCAAAAAGTAAGGCAGTCTTAAAAAAGAAAATGGACGATCCTTCAAACAAAAATTAAACATAGGAAAAGAGAAACCAGTAGGAAGGCAGATACAGTTTTACTGAAACAGATGGAAAGACAGAATGGGTAGAGAGAGGGGCAGATAAATCAATAGAGAGACTGAGAGCCAGACAAAGACTAGAGGGACAGACGAGCATCCAACAAGCACAGACAAGAGACAAATGTGCATCAATACATTTTCTGAAATGGCCAAAAAAGGATATCTTAGCAGGAAATCAAAAATATATAAATCTCATCGTACCATGAGGTTGACACCAGCCATGCAGGTTACGTCATTGATATCATCGTCATTGCTAGATATGAAAAGCAATTCAAAATATAGACATAAATGGGCCATCAAAAAGTGGGGGGAATGGGAGCCCCGTTCCCAGAAAGTTTTTGATAAATGAGAAGGAGATTTCTTAGAAAATTCAAGATTATGATAATTTGGGCCGCCTAGAGAATTCTGGGGGCCTGGGGCAAAGTCTAGAAATTAACTTTGGAAAAGTAATGCTGGTTTATTATCAAACCCCCTCCCCAGACCGTCAAGCATTGGGTGGTATGAGGCCCCTTTGGAGCTTGAGGCCCTGGGGCACTTTGCTCCCTGCCCCCTTTAGGTGGCTCTTATGAAAATTGACTAACAATATTAATGGGTTACCCCGCCTTAAAAAAAAGCCTTTGATAGAAGGAGGCTACGGGTGATTTATCGGCGGCTACTTCTGCCTAAACTGCCGTCTAGTTTGACTTAGAATGACGTTAAAAAGTACACATAATGGGTGGCCCTCCATGAGACATAACCATCTACTAGTCTTACTCAGTCCCTTACTCTAAATATTAGTGAAAATTCCGCATGTAGCTAAGAAAACAGCTTTTTCTACATATGGACACCCTGTATTTTAGTGAAATGAACACTGCTTTTACCTGAATAAATGGATAAATAACGCAATCGAGATAGATTCATGAGAAAATTGTGTAAATACGTAAGAAGCAATGTTGCAAGGTAAATGGCAAAATATCCAGAATACAAGACATTAAATGTGGAGTTCCTCAAGGTTCCTGTCTAGGCCCACTCCTATTTTTGAATCATATTATTAACTTGCCGTTTGCTCTGCAAAGAACCAAGGTCACGATGTATGCAGATGACACAAGCATTTCCTATTCCTCAAGATCTGTCACTGCCTTAACCAATGCTATCAACTCAGATCTTAAATTCTTAGTTTGTGGCTTTATGGAAATAAGTTGACTCTTAATGTTGTAAAGACACAAAGTATGATCTTTGGTACCGAACCTAATCTTAGAAGGATCTTCGCGATACCTCAATAAGTTTTCCTCCTTTTCAAATAAATGATGACAAGATTGAGTCCACAGATAACATCAAATATCTTGGATTAAAAATTGATTCGTCATTAAATTGGAAAGAGCAAATTAACACAATTAGCAGTAAGATCTCACGAGGAATAGGACTGCTTAAGCATTGTAAGAGATATCTTCCATTGTATACTATCCAAAGGATGTATAACAGTATAGAAGATGCGCACCTAAGACACTGTTGCTCTGTTTGGGGATGTGCTGGTGATTCCATTATAAAAAAATTGCAAAAGCTACAAAATCGGGCTGCCCAGGTAGTCACCAACAGTCCTAACGATCAATCATCGTTGTCATTGATATTACAACTAGGATGGTGAACAGTCAAGGAAATGATTGAATTTGAAGCAGCTTGTACAGTTTATAAAGTTCTGAAGAGACTTGCAGCTCCTTATATGCAATCCATGTTTCACAGCAGGTCTGAATCCTGCAATAGAATCTTATGCAACACCAGCATTGACCTTAAAATTCCATTATACAAAACCTCTAACGGGCAGCGCAACTTTTCCTATCGAGGAGTCGCTATCTGGAATCAGTTAAGCCATGAGATAAAAACTGTTCCTTCGCTAGCTACTTTCAAAATGAAATTAGAAATGTATTTGAAAAACCAAAGAAGTTGATAATCTTCATTAATTTTGGGCGCATTCTCTCGAGCTCGCATATATGTATATAACTATATATAAATATATAAATATATAAATATATAAATATATAAATATATAAATATATAAATATATAAATATATAAATATATAAATATATAAATATATAAATATATAAATATATACATATATATATATATATATATTCTGTTTCTTTTGCTTTTTGCTTTGCAAGTATACTAGTATTCTAAGCAGCATTTTAATGTAATTACGATTACCTTAGTTTTCCATGTTATGTTGACAGGGCACATTGTAAACAGTGGTGATTTCTAAAAATTTTAACATGGGGGCTCTAGGGACAACCACGCCCATAATTTGGGTGTGGCCCAGCTACAACCACGCCCATGTTTTCAAAGATGGAAACACGATAATTTATTTTAATACTGATATCGTATGGTCAACTATAAGAAATGCCTCAATAGCCATACAGCAGTGCACAATTGATCATAACACTTTGGAAGCAAGGCCAATGAATTCTGAAAAGCCAAGCCAATGCAAGAGTTTTAGGGGGCTGAGCCCCCAAAATGAGCAGAAATTTTAACAAGGGGGCTTCCGCCCCCTGAGGCCCCCTAGAAATCACCCCTGATTGTAAACCAGTCATGCACTGAATGTATTTCTACCCTGTTTAAATAAGAAGTAAAAATGAAATGAAATGAAAAAATGAGAGACCAACCTCGTCATCGCTGACGAGTAATGGAACGCCGCTTTATGCTTGCTTTTCTCTCCGTGTGCCCCCGTCATTAGCCCCTGGGAGGCAGCATTGCCTTGAAAATTCGCCTTCATAACCGCAGCAATGTCTTTACCCCCGGTGGAATTCGATACCAGTCTATCATCTTGAATAAGGCCTTTTTGCATCTGCTGTCTCTGCTGCAGCGCAATCGTCCGGTTCAGTAGCATTTGCTGTGAAGGCATTAATTGCCTCGGAGGATTACTATTCATCTGCATCACAGTTGCCTGTATAGCGTTGGGCATCAGTTTCTGGTTGTTTGATAAATTCACAGATGAGGATATCTGGGCCTTGGCCAGTTGGGCTTGCGTTGCGATGGGGGCGACCTTCGGAAGGGTCTCCTGTGATTTTGTTGACTGCTGCGTTGGCTGTGACGTCTGTACCTTATTTTGCTGCTTCATCGTCTCTCTCAAATGTGGTAGTGTTTTCTGAATGGGGTAAGCAAAAGTCAAGTATATAGAATTCAAGGTGGCTATTGGATAGCAATGGGGCATAAAAATCACAAAAGTACAGTTTTGACCAACATCAAATACATGTGCTTTTTTATAAGAAACCCTTCATTTTGCCTGAGCCTCAATTTTCTTAACTTTTCCCGAAATTGAGCCTGAGATGTTCATAAATTTTTCTTAGCTTTTACTGAAATAAACTGGCTAAAATGGTTTACACTTTTGTTATTAATATCGTATGCTTGAATTTGAATTCAATCTTTAACATTTTGAGTGCAATAACGACGAAATATCGATTTTTGGCCAATAAAAAAACCAACGAAAAAGCGACAACATTTTTAAACATACTGAAATGCTTTTTTCTTTATTTCTTTTCTTTGTCATTTGCTACACTTTATTTTTGTAAAAAAATGTGTACAGAAAACCGTGCAAACGGGAACCCACTTTTCTAAAAAGCAGACTGACTAATTTCTTATAAAATTGTTACTCCTGGTATTTTCAGGGTGGGTTCTTATCGCAAGGGTACTGACAATTATGACAAATAAAACAATGGTAAACAGATTTGTGGGTGGCCTATATAAATTTCCATTTGTTGAGGATCAATCATTATGCAAAATAATGAAAGTGAAGTTATTTGCTTATCCTAGAGGCACCCTCCAAGCCCCAAGGAATTGGGGGAAACGGAAGTAAAATCGAGAAAATACAAATACCGTATTTTCTCGAAGAGAAGCCACCCTCCAATAGAAACCACTCTTCAATAAAAGCCGCAGTTTTTGACAAAACAAAATATTAAAAGCCACTCTAAAATAAAAGCTGTATTTAAGAACAATAATGAAGTAGCTGCCCTCAACACTTCTTAACATTTTCTATTGCCAATTTCTGTCATTGTGACAACACCAAAAAGTTTAGAAAACTAACAAATTCCAATTTCAAACACTTATCCCAGTTTTAAGCATATTTGAATGCAATGTAGTGGGTTAAAGAATGCACTGCAATGACTGAACAAGTTAATAAAAGCCGCCCAGGAATACAAGCCGTACTCAAATAGAAGCCGCAGTTGTACAAAAAAGGTAATAGAAGCCGCAGCTTCTAGTCCAGAAAATACAGTAATAAATAATTTGTTCACAGTTGGCACAAAATTCTAAATTCTAATTGCTTGATAGAGCTAATTAAGGCCAATTATCTATAAGAATTAAATAAAATAAATGTGAACTTTAATGTATTAAGAGTATTCAAGTCTAAAAATTTAGATAAAATTTGAATAAGAGATACAATCTGGCTAGTACTGTCAACCTTCTGTAAAGTGGACAAATGCTCTAGTCTCAAATGTTCTTGGACTACTAGAAGAGTCCTCCTTTAAGAAATTCCATTACCATGTAGATTAGACAATATTATGTATTGCACCAGCATTGTGTTTTGTAGTTTGTGTAGTACCAATTATTGTGTTGATTGTAATGCAATGGAATTTCGAAATTATCAAAGCAAATCAAATCAAATAAAAGAAACTACTCAAAATTGAAGAGTGGCACATTTGTTTAGACTGATGGACTGCAATGAATTAAAACTCTATGTTCCAAATTTTCAAATTCATATTTTATGATGTCAGAATGTTGAAACTTAAAGAATGAGTACATAATATAGATAATATTCTTGATGCAGACAGGTTTATTGATGCGGTTGTATTGCATATGTACATATTGACAGGAATCCCCTTCTCCCTTGTACACAAGCATATGTTTTAACCATCTCCCCCCTTTGTGCATACATACTATGTGGATGATGCCGTCTCTAACACACTCTAATATATGAAATCATATAGGACTCTGTTATCAGAAAATTGAAGTTAGCAAGGATGGTCTTGGAATGCCTCTTAGGTCAAGTATGTATATTGTATACTACATACCTTTAAAAAAGGAACTAGATTTGGTTGAGGGTCTGACTTCAATGTTAGCTGCAGTTTCTCCACAAATTCCTCCTCATTCATTTTGTTGTACTAAAATACAGTAAGAATCAAAGTTAAAAAAGTAACACTGAAATGGCAATTTCATAAAGGAGCATTCAAATTAAATCATCTCAAAATAATAGTGGACACCTTGGACAATTATTGGTGGGTTGGGTGAATGACTCTTGAATGCTGTTACTACAACATTATCTTAATTCCTGGAGTCTATAGTTACAAGGTATCCACCAACATCCAAAAACAGAAACTATTTTGTCAAAGTAACAAGCACTTCCCTACCAGAATGGACAGATTGTTTTTCAAATCAGAAGTAATTTCATTTTCTACCATGCAATATATGCCAATTCCAAAGAATAATTTGGATATAACTTAAGCTATATTAGTGACATAGCCTACTAAGGTCCTTTGAACTAAATTATTTGCTAACAAGTATTTAAACAAGAGAACCATCTTAAAATATAACTTTCTCTTCCTCAACTATGGTCCAAGTAGCATATTTACACAATTATATTCTCCATTTTGGCAAATACATATAATAATCACAGTCTATTTCTGATTTATTTCTGTTCTAGTTTTTGCTGCACACATCTCTGCCTACATAGGTAACCTGCAGAATTTGAAAAATTTTGCATGAAAACTTGTAATTTAACATCTACAAAAATTTTGGATCTGCTGTTCTCTATACAAAGCCACTATTTCATAAATAGTGTTTGAAGCATAAAAACTCTAAACTAAAAAATATAGCCTTAAGTACACTTTTGTGAATTGAAATAGCATTAACTTGGATGCTTATGTGAAACAAATTGTTGCCAGTACACTACCCACACAAGATCACTTAGGAGGGAGAATTTTTGTAAAATTTCTTCTTTCAAGGCAGCTTCCAAAAACTTCAAGCAAATGCTATGAGTCTGGCAACAAGTTCTTTATCCTTGCTATAAAAGAGCATAACCATCTCTGTTTTGAAATATTTGATCAAGCATGTAGCAAATAGAAACAGGTTTTTTAAAAAAGACTACGTTCTTTAAGCTTTTTCACTAAAATTAGTAACAATTGTGCATGTTCTTAATTTATATATTACTTCTAACTGAAGTCATAAATTCTAGCCTTTTGCATTTCACTGCTGGAAAGCACACTTGCAAACTTCACTTTCTCATATCACAAAAATTCTCTCCTAATACAATACCTTCTGATCATCTCCTATCAATATTCACGCTTTGGAGTTTTGCCAAGCAACAAGTAATATAAACTAACTGCATACAAACAATTTTTCCTGATTTTCTATTGACAGGAGTTCTTCACACAAGTCTCTTAATGTTTCTTCCTAAATCTAATTTTTTTACCTGGTTTTCTGAGTCAATTCTGAACTTTGCATCATCTAACAATTATGGTGAGAAAATGGTAAAAAACTTAGAATCAACCTTCAAACTATTTTTGACATGGACCCAGCACAAAATTAAAAATTGATAAATTGAATTACAATGGGTTTTTAGTAGTCAAAGTGATGGACACATTGATAAATATGCTAATCAATCAATATCAATTCCTATATATGCAAAGACACTGGTCATATCATCTATGTTTTACTACTGAAAAGAGGTTAGGCAAAGGAACTATGAACAAAGCCAAAGCTATCATGAGAAAGACTTAATGAATTTTGCTTCAAATGAAATGACATCTGATGAACAGCATATATCCCTGCACACATAACCCTTGTACACATAAACTCTCCAAATAAGGGGAACACTCACTAAATAATCTATGTACATTCTATAACTTTTACTATACATATAACTATAAGTATATAACTGAGATTAATCTAACTGGGCAAATGAGATTTGTGAAGTGAGCAAATATTCCAAATCATGTGCACAAATGCATTGCTGAAATCTTAACATTGGTGTGCAATTTTCTAAAGTTTCCACACCAGGCCTACTATCATATGCTTTGCCTTTGCTTGCAAATGACTGCAAAATAAATACTTCATTTACTATTTTTAGCATGAGTGAAAAGCAAGTTTAATAGTATATACCTTACAGCAAAAATCTGCAATAGAGAATTATAGGAACCTGTACCCTAAAATTCCACAATTTTCACAATTTTCACTACTTAAATTTGAGCCCCAGTTGCCTTATAACTATTCTAGACTTTTACAAAGAATTTTAAGGTTGGAGAGGCATGAGATGTGCTTTTTACTGACTTGTGATAGAAATGATGATGGTAGTGTACATTCCCAAAGACTTGAAGACTACTGTTTCTAATTATTTCAATTCACTATAGTAGGTTTTCAAATGCAAAGCTGTATTTTTATTGTGTCCTAGAACTGATACTCTTCAGTCGAGAATAGACATTCTCCCCTGGCTAATTTTATTTTTGGAAAAAATGTCCACCATGGCATTCTTATGGCAGCCCCCCCCTTACTAATTTTGATCTAAGATAGCATCATCCAACCCAGACTTAAAACTTGTGTTGCTAGATGAGCACATAAAGAGAGAAATTGCTTTAAAAAGCATTGACAAAATTGCTATAATCATTCCAATGATGGTAGAATTGAGAGAGGATGATGGGAACAATTTTAGTATGTTGGCAAGTATGTAAGGAGCTGTGTTTCTAGAATATTTTACCAGCCCTCTGTTTACTGTGACTCCCCAGCTTTTTAGCTTTAGACTTTTTTCAATCCCTCCATCCATTACCACCCCCCTTCTATTCCAGACTAGAGAGTAAGTTTACAGTGAAAACTATGAACCTTGATAAGAACCACTACTCATTCAAATTTCTTGAGTAAGAACCCTTTTAGCCTATGTCCTGAACAGTGTTCATACACATTCTCTCTATTATTTTTTCTGATTTTTTCTTGAAAATCAAAACATTTTTCTTGACTTTTCCTGATTTTTCCAGACCAAGCATATAATAGCAGGTCTAGAGTGGAAACTTTTGTGAGTTGCACACCAACGTTAAGACTTCAGCAATTCATTTGTGCGCATGATGTGGGAAAAGGGGAGGACTTGTTGCATAGGTTTTTGCTGCATCTATTTGAGAAGTTGCTACTAGAAATGTACCTATTGCATTCTTGCTAAAATTGATGAGATGTGCCATGATAGGCAAGCTACAGCAATATTTTAAACTTATGGCTAAGATAGCTGCAAATATAGTTATGATGAAAGAGTCTAAGTATAAACTTATATCTACAAATCTGAAGGCTTCAATAAACTACACACTTTTTATAAGAATACCTCATTTTTCACTGAGCCTAAATATTCATAACTTTTTTGTATTTGAGTTTTGGACTATTCCTAAATTATTCCTAAATATTACAGGTGTAACTACAGCTGGAAATCAAATGATTACTTTATTATAAAGCAAAATAAAATCAGAGTAGAATAAAAAATACTGTATTGATAGTGAAAAAATTAATCTACAAGCAGTACCATAGCTCAAATAAACAAAAATCTAAGTTTTGATGAAACTTTAGATTTGTATAACTCTTAGAAAGCAATTCTGAGCCTGAGCATTCTTCCAAACTCCATTCTCATAAAAAGTGTATGCCTTCTTGCTCTGAGAGCACTGTTTTGGGTTCTACATTCTGCAGCATTTAATCTACTTGTCTAGACTACAAAATATCTGAATAATACTAACCATAACATTTTGAACAAGCTCCTTAACACTACGCCCAATTTCAGGTGGCTGATTTGGTCCACAAGCAAGGCTAATCAAATTCTGGAAAAATTCCTTCAATTTTTTCACAGATTCCTTCATAATTGCTAGATTATTTGTATTTGCAGTATTCAAACCAGGATTGACTTGTCTAAAGCGGTATGTTACAACCCCTGGCAAAGCACTGGTACCTTTTACTTGGGTGAGAGTTGTTGATGGAAGGCCCACAGATGAGGGTACAGCTTGACCCTGCTGCATTGCAAGAGTATTTTGTTTCGGAGACGTTCTGTGAGGAGCTGAAGTGTTTGTTTCCTGCTTGATATTCGGTGCAAGAATAACCGATTGTGGGGTCTGCATCCTAGATACGATACTCTGCATTCGCGGTATCTGTCCGGTTACCATATTGATCCCGGACACAGCAGTGACAGTATTAGGCACTCCCGCCATTCTAGGTACCAACGGTACAGGAGTTCCAGCCATTCGAACATTTCCAACAAGGTTGCTGGGGACTAACGTTGTCCCTGGAAATCGCTGCTCGATTAGCATTTGAGCTTGCTGAGGAGTGATCATGATCCGAGGCGCAATCGGTACAGTGGAAGACAAGATGTTCTTTGGCGCGATATTGACCTGAGAGGAAACGCTCGAGACATTTGTAGAAATAATTGGCGACTGTGACTGTTTTATAGGAGGAGATGAACTACTTGACGCAGATTTTGCTTGAGAAATAATTGTAGCAACTGCATCAGAGCTAGATGTCGATCCATTTATTATAGGAGGCCTAAGAGAAGTTTGTATGTGGTTTGTTGTCGAGCTACATGAGACCCCGGCTGTTGCAGTTTTGAGTCCATCGTGTAATACAGCATTCGTAGCCTGAGCTGAGGAAGCAGTCACTCTATTTCCTGAGCTGCTCGCCGATGTAACATGACTTTCAAGAGATCCTACAATTGCATTTACTGCATTCTGGTCTACATCTCTCTTCAACAAATCATCGAAGAAGGACGACTCCATTTGAGCTCATCAAGAAATGAACGTGGAGTTTTGTTCACCAGCCCGCGCTGCATTCTGGGGAATGCCATTCAGGCAGTGAATCATGGGTAATATAGACTGGTCTCAATGGTAGCTTCATCAAGTGTTCTATTTTTTATCTTGCCAATCACTCTCATATTCGGAAAAAGGGGGAACTGTCCCACTGCCCCCCTTTCCAATCGAAAGGGAGAGCTAAGGAGATCAAGAACGCCCTTTTCATCAGATATTTTCTCAATAAAATTAAATCAGAGAAATTGCAAAGTGAAAGCATCATGACGCTTTCGTACTTGACAACTTGAAACTTGCAGTAGTTATTTGACTTTCGTGCTTCAAAATATATCATATTTGATGTAAGCTTTTCAGCTTTTTTACAATAGGATCACTTTTTATTCCTATATCCACAGGATTAAAGTATCTTTGCAACTAAGATGTAAAATTTACTGCTTTGCTTGCTTTTCGTCCCGCGCAGGAGAAAGCTGCCCCTTTGCCCTACTTTGCTTCAGGAATGCCTGCTCCTGTTTGCTACCAAAAATAACTGGATATCTTATTTCCTTTTAGCTTGTTGTACTAATGCTACCCAGAGCCTCCGAGAGAATTCTGAGGCAACGGGGCGGAAAAGAGAGACTAGGCCCCCTACGAGCGAAGCGAGCAGACAATTTTCAGGTTCTAGAATTCAACTTTGGAAAATTACTGCTGGTTTACTCTATGAGTCCCCCACACTTTGAAGCATTAGGTGGAATTAGACCTTATGGACCTTTAGGCCTTGGGGCAATTTGCCCCTCTGCCCCTCTCGGTGGTCCTGATGCTGCCAGCTCTGCTCTGCATTTTTGCACCAATTGCAGTCATAGAAGTAGAGAGCATTGACAAAGGAGATGACTCATGCAATCATGGGGAACTTCATACACAAAGAATATCAACTCGGTAAGCTGGAAAATGAGCATCTCACCAAAAGAAGTGCAAAAAATTGGGCTGCTCCCGAACCTCCTCTGGTTTCTACGTCTGTGAATCAGAACTCTGCAGGAAAGGTATCTCCACATGTTTTAGCATCACAAACCCTTAGCTCGCTATTTTCTAATAAATATTATAAAAATTATTTCCAATTATTTGCTCAGAATTGGTAGATATAGAACCTTCTGTTTGCTATTCATTTATATAAGCCTGTGGAATCCCTAAGTACGTAAACAGGTCCTTAGTTACAGCACAATAGAATTAACATTTATGATGTCATACGTATACAGGTGCTTGAGAAATGTTCGATTGTTTCTAGCACGCGCATTCATCTGTATGGTTTGAATTCAACTACAACTTGAACGAGGCTGACAATTACAATTTTTGAACATACCTGCTACCTGTCCACTTGGGGCGCTAGCGAAAGAAAATGCTTATGATAGATAAGTCAGAACATGATGATCGTCTGGTGCAGACTTTTCTTATTAAATGCTATTAATTCAAATGGCTTTGAGCAGAAGAATGGCTGCTTGGGCTTGAAACAGCGCGTTTGCCTTAAAATTTTGCTTTATACTCCACAAAATGTATGACTGAAACATTGATAATAGCCCTATATTTTCTTTAGCTATACTGCTAGGGGAATGCCTTGGGAATCGTTCGTGAATGGCGGCAAAGACATGTCAAAATGCTCTAGGACGAAAATAAGTGGCTCAAATTTGGTGGTCGTAGAAGGACAAAATTCCAACTGTGGTCGAACTTTCATTCAACTTTTTCAAAACCCGAGTACTTATAGAAATCATTTATAAAGCTCCGAAAAAACCACGCCATACTGGGAAACTTGGTTACTTGCAGGGTTTGCATGCTTGTGGGAAATCTGTAGTGCGGATCTCCATTATAAATGCAAATTAGTCACTTATAATGGGATATATGGGGAAATGAAAATCATCAAATGTTTTGGGGAGCGAGGAACTCCTTTATAATGGAGAAAGAATGGGGGTCTGGGAGCGAAGTCCCTAGAAAAAGTTTTGCTAGCCACGCCCTTCAGACTGCTAGAATACGCCTTCTCAACTTCATCATCTATTCCAAACCTTGTAGAAATCAAACTACTAAGTAAATATGCAATGTATACTTGAAGGTCATTTGTGGTTATTTTAAATCTATGAAGGCCTCTACAGGAATACAGAAGACAAAACAAAGGCTAAGTCTACCTAGCCAAAAATTTTGAGCTCATCCAGAACATAATAATAAATTTTATATATATATATTATATTTATATATATATATATATATATATATATATATATATATATATATATATATATATATATATATATATATATATATATATATATATATATATATATATATATATATATATATATATATATATATATATATATATATATATGTATATATATATATATATATATAGGTTGACTTGTTCAGAATACATATTCTGTTATCAATGAAGGACCTGTTCAACGAAAAAAACAATCACAGTTCACTCATCAAGTCAAAAAATTGCAAGTGTCGTGCTTGGCTATCCAGCTAAAGGTTAACTGGCCAAACACTTTCCAATTATAGTGTTTGGCTTTCCAGCAAAAAGCTAGCCAGCCCAACATTGTGAGCTCACCTAGAAAAGCGCACTTATCAAGTCAACATATTCCTAATTGAAATGTTTGGCTCTCCAGCTATGATTAGCTGACCTAACATTTTAAGTTTACCTAGAAAAGTGCCCTCATCGAGTCAATAAATTCCAAGTGAAGTGAGTGATTTTCCAACTGCAATCGCGTTTTCCAGAAACTGGGGAGCGTGACGCCCCCCACATCCCCCTCTATTTACGTGCCTGAAGATGCTTTCATTTGGTAAGTTTGAACACACACACAAGAATCATAAACTTCTATAAAAACTTGGTGTGCAATTATATGCAAGTTTTAGCTGCTCTGGTTTATTTAACATTTGTAGAACCACCATGAAAGGCGGGTGCAGTAGATAGGACGTTATACAGGGTTCAATGCAGTGAGGTAGAATAGGGGGTAGCCCCCTAGCTGTAAATTGAGGGTTCACAGCCCCCAACTCTGCAAACTTTCTGGCAATAAGAGCATAGAGAATCATTGTCCTGTTGTGTAAAGCTATTTTAGTTTTAAAAAGGTGTCGACTACTTGATTATCACTGATGTAGGGTAGTGAAAACACATTGTTTACTGGAAGATATTGTCATTTTCTCATATAACTGCTTGGGTTAAATTCAAAGTTTCTTATAAAGATAATTGCAAGAAACGAGCCCCCTAGCTATCAATTCACTTCTACACCGCTGGTTCAATGATACCTCGATGAGCCGCTAACGCATCGTACCACCTCATTTGGTACTGGATCTATGTATACATAATTCAACTTAGTAAGATTTACTCTTGTGTGTATATTTCATGCTTTCATTACTTTACATTTCATCTATTTAATTGATATATTAAGCTATCATGTTAATGTAATACACACATTTTATCAGACAACCTCTTTTTTAGCTTAAATTTTGCTGGCATAACCTATCCAAAATGGGCTGCCATTGTTTGTCATATAAAGTTTAATATTGTCATCATAAAAACATTACAAAGGGTGAATTTGTACATGCTTTTGTCATGCAAAAAAACTGAACTTTGGAAATTGAGCCTTGTGGCTTTCTTACAATTTCTTAAGATTTTGTCGTCCTCAGAGTAAGACTAACTCTAGTGTCTTTGGACTCATTGTTGCATAAACTTTTCTTATTAACTACATGTAAAGGGTTCCTTTCCTAGTAAGTTAATCCCATTGCTATGTGCAGTAGGTGGAGCTTTCTTATGTACAGTACAAATACAACAACCAACTGGAGTATAATATGTGAAGTGAAAAAGCTACAAATTTTAACAACTAACTTTAAGCAGTGCCCACACATCTAACTGCCCAAAACAAATGAACTAGACTGCACCAGTTGAACAATATGTAAGCACGCAAAGAGACCCCTTTGAAAATATCTAAAGCATTTACTCTTTGGGACGGAATAGTAGGGAGCCCCCGACTAGAAAGTTTTGAAAACTCCACCACCCATCTCAATTTATTAAACACCCCTTTCTAAGCAATTTTGAAGAAAATCCAATCCCCATTTTACTAAAAATTTCAAAGTTTTAAAAAGGATATGGAATTGAAAACAAGCCAATTGCAATAAATAGTTGAGACCCCCATACCTCCTATTAAACATTGAGCCCCCACCTATTAACAACCCCCCCAATTTATGCTTTTTTAGCAAAAATGTTAGCCCATCTGCTTATTATACCTCCTCATTATTCGGTGCCACAGAGTAAGCGTTCTCAGAGCAAAAATGGAGAATGAAGAGACCATCCTTAGCCATGTTGTCAAATGAGCGACAAACACAGATTGGAAATGATTTTAAATTAAAACAGAACAAGTCAGAGTATGAGTAACTGGTTGGTTTCAGATTCCTTTCAATGCTTGTTGTGTCATTGTGCACCTTTGTAGAAATCAACCTTTCAAATTTGGAGTGGATTGATGTGATTACATCACCATGACAATAAGTACCATAAATATGGGGTTAGTTCAAGAACAATGAAGATCAGGGAAAATAAATATAATCCACAAGTTTAATCCAATAACAATGTTGTATGAAGTAAGATCATGGAAAAAGAAAGATGAGAATGAAAAGAGAAAATAGAAAGGGGAAGAAAAAATATAAAGGAAAAGAGAGAAAAGGGAAAGAAATATGAGAAGGAGAAAAAGATGTAGGAGGGACAAAGACAGATGAAGATAAAAAAGAGAAGATAATTAATGGGAAAGAGAAAGGGCAAATAAAAAGAGGGGGCAAGAGAGACGAAAGAAAAGATAAAGACTGAAAGAAAGAGATAGAGAAGGGAGAAAGAAAGAGAGGAAGAAAGGACTAGAATAGCAAATCAAGAAGGGAAACAGGGAAAGGGCACATCTGTTTGTAAGCAAAGGCAGGTGCCTAAGGAAAAGGAAACCATTTAAGTATAAGAAGTTTGGGAATGAATGTCAATACTTGAATTGATCAAGTATTAGCTTAGGCACATCCCTTTACTTCATCATTCTACGTCGTTAAAGTTGATTTTAAAGCAGTAAGCTCTACTTTTATGCGAATAAACTATATAGAAACATCAAAGCACAAATTCACTAAATCATCATCAATAAACAGTACACACAACTTTTCATAAGAGTGGACAGGGGGCGTCGAAACCACTTTTGAAGGGGCCTGGTTACTAATGTCAGATATACGCACAAGTAGAAATATTCTATGAAAAAAGAGTAGTACCAGTGCCCCTACGCCCCCCTACGCTCCCCCGTTTCGACACTCCTTGTGAAACTTACAAGCATATTAAGGATTAGAATCACTGAAGCTTTAAAATGATCCAAGATTATTGTAAGGCGCAAAACTTCGTCAAGACTTTGAATTTTTATGTCTTTGAGTTATAGTACTGTTTGTAGAATTACTCTGCACTATCTGTACGATTTTTAACATTCTGTTTCTCTTTTATTGTGCTTTATGAAGAAGTAAGACATCTGCAAAGATTTGAATATATTCCTTTGATGTTCAGATGACGCTACACCCAGTGATGTGCCGAGACACCTTCTGTTGCGGGGGTCGTTCTGACCATTTGACTAACTATTGTTACTAAATTGCTACTAAAAATAAGGTCACAGACAACACCCTGGCCAACCCCCTTACTGCCTGGCTAACTCTTGACCAACTTTCTTGCAAATTTGAGAACATTGGGGCGAGACACCCCCATGCCCCCATCGGCATATCTCTGGCTACACCTTTGACAGATTAGAATAATTAAGCATAATCTATGGCTCAAAGCCAGAAAAGTTTAAAACTATTGAGGCTCAGCAGGTCTTTTTTCTACTCTTAAAATAAAAATAAAAACTTAAAATGAACTATACATTTTCTTGTGGACACTGGCAGTTAGGAAAGACGAAGAGTCACCACGTCTTCACTACGAATGCCACTTAAAATTTCTTCTTTATTTACAAATTTGGTACTCACACTGAGGACAAAGGTAGTCATACACACACACACATACACACACACACACACACANNCACACACACACACACACACACACACACACACACACACACACACACACACGCACACACACAATGTGTGCTCCAAAATATCGATAATAATTATGCAGAAAGTACTCAATGAAATTCAAAAGAAATAATGAATGAAACTCAGCAGGTTCGTTATTCTTATAAAAACTGGTGTGTATGCGAATGAAGTACCAATACCAAAGAAGACTATAAAAATAAAAAATTTACTTTCATGTCACAAAAGTTCCTTGGAAGCAGTAGGCGCTTTTTTATAAGATCTTCATATATCATATCATATCAACAATTTATTTATAGTAGGCAAAAGAAATTAAGATAGCAAAATTACTGCTAATTAAGGCCTACTGGCTTAAAAAAGTAAAATATATTACAGGTTTAATAAAAATTGATAAATTTCATGCTAGGTACCCAACCTATGGTATATATATATATATATGTTGCAAAGTCTACAGTTGCAGTTCTCGCCCTTCCAACATTTAATATGGCTTTTGAAAATAGAAAGTGTGCTTGCTTGTTTGATCATTGAGAGTGTCGAGGCTCAAAATTTCTGAAATTTGCGAATGATTTGAAATAATGCAAAGCTCAAGCTTCATCAAGACTGAAAATTTTTGTGTACACATTTTTTTATAAAACCATCATTTTGCCTGATCCTCAATATATATAGTTCTTCCCGATATTAAGTCTGAGGCTTTCTTAACATTTTCAAAACTTTTACTGAAGTAAACTGGGTAAAATTGGTTACACTTTCTTTGGTAATCATGTATACTCAAATTAGAATTCCATCTTTAACATTTTGAATGTAATAATGATGTAATATCGATTTTCGGCCAACAAAAGCACTTAATTTTGGAAAGTGAGTTTTGTGATTTTCGTAAGATTTTGGTAATCTGAGCCTCATTTTCTTACAAACTTTTTTCTTATAAAAAGGTACATTTTAGTTATTTATATTTAATAAAAGCATGAACTTAGCTCTCATATGGTTCGAATCCATCTATTTTTGCAAAACACAGCGTTGTGCAAATGATATTGAGGAGTGCATTAACCTTGATAATATAGATCCAGTATGGCGTGTTAGAACCACCAGAAGCTCAACCTATTCACACCCTTTCCAAGTTACACTACCTAATCCATGAACTCAATCTCACAAATCATCTTTCATTCCTAGAGCTTCTCAACTGTGGAACTCATTGCCACCCACTACTTTCCCTGAATCCGAAAATTTTTCATCTTTTAAATCTAACATCAACAAACTTGATCTTATCTCCCTATCTACTTAAACTTCCCCATTTTTTCAGTTTTTCCTTTGTCGGAGCTTTGTTATAGGCCCTACAGCCCTTCCTCGACATTACTAACTGAAAAAAGATAGGATTGAAACAGTACTTTCAGATACAGAATTCTACTATAGATTCAATCTTTGTTGTCCTGTTTTGTTTTATGATGAAGTAAACATCAGCAAATATTTTTTTCTTTACATTTCCAGGCGAAGCTGTGCTGTTGGTATTATAGAATATTGTGATATTTTTACTAAAAACACCGTTAATGCCACACGCAGTCTTTGAAATACAAATACTGATTTAAGGCTGACTTTAAAAAGCTCTGCTAACGGACAACAATGTTCTTCATTCAGCGGTGCTAAATATTGGAATGGCTTTTCAACTGAGGCCAAGCAAACTACTTCAATTAAAGCCTTCAAGTGCCTAATTTAGCCTGCGTCAGTGTATTTACAGATTATCACAACCGTTTTAAATTGCATGTTTTTTCAGGATTTGTAGTTCGACTTTCTAAACACTGTAATTAGGTTTCATATTTTGTAATTATTACTGTTTTGGTAGATATGTAAGTATAGTGTAGACGGAGGGCCCCTTGAAAATCAGTTACCACTGAAGGGCTACCTTCCTTAAATATGTGAAATGAAATGAGTGAAGGATAATCTACGGCCCAACATAAAAGAAACTTAGAAGTATATAGGCTCAGCAAGAAGTTAGTCATTCCTTGAAGGAAGATGTGTTTGAAAAAAACTGCAGACTTAATAAAAAGTTCTTCATATGTTAAGTTTACATGAATAGATATTCTGAAAAGGTTTTTGCTTTGATAAAAAGTTGTGCTGCCACTCAAAGCAATCAGAGACGTAGACAATGAGGAATGGGGGGGAGAGCATTGCCCCTTCAATATTTCACTTAAGTTATACGTGCAAGAGTTCTACATTGTTAATTGTTCTCATTTATTCTAAATCGCTGCCCCCATCCTAATTCAGTCCAGATACACGTATTTTTTATAAGAAGAAAGTTTACAAGAAAATGAGGCTCAAATGGTAAAAATCTTAAGAAAATCACGAGGCTCAATTTCCAAAATTTAGTTTTTTTCTTGGCCAAAAATCGATATTTCGTCGTTATTGCATTCAAAATGTTGAAGATGGAATTCAAATTCAACTATACAATATTAATAACGAAAGTGTAAGCCATTTTGGCCAGTTTATTTCAGTAAAAGTTAAGAAATATTTAAGAATCTCAGGCTCAATTTCGGGAAAAGTTAAGAAAATTGAGACTCAGGCAAAATGACGGTTTTCTTATAAAAAAGACGTGATTTTACGGTACTGAGGGGATTCAGATCCAGGAATGCCTGACAGCGTAATGACCCTTGTGTGGGCAAAAGCATATTTTTCGAATTTTCTCAAATCTGTATATTGGATCCATGTTTAATAGGGAATTATCTGCCCAAGTACTTTGTTTATTTTTTAATTACTTCCTCTAATCCCTAAATTTCTGTCATTAATTACAGTAACTCATACCTTCATATTGTCCGTACAGAGAGAGCAAGAAAACAGAAACAGTTTGTATACTTTGACATCTACTCAATACTATGTACAATACCTAAACACAATAGTCTCATAAACAGAAATCTCAAGTGCAGCGATAGTATGACGTAGAAAGTAGGCTTATATCTATGCCCCTACACGTAAATTTCCCCGAGCAATTTATGTTCTCATTACGACTGTATGTATCACAATATAATTATCAGCGATATATTGAATTGGGAAAAAGTAATGTGTGTGTATAATAATGTATGGAAATGCAGAGCTATGATAATTGTTTTTAGGGAGTATTACACACTTTGCTTTTTACAAGAATATCTAATTTCAGTTGCGCCTGCATATTCTTAACGTTTTTAGAATTTGAATCTCACATTATGCATTTATTCGTCCGCGATGAAGCATATAAATTTGGATGAAAATCAGGGGAAATATTCAATTCTTCGTTCATGAGCTAGTCCGTTACAACAACAAGACAAGAAAAACGCAGAACAAAGTTTTTGGTATTTGCATTAAAGAGCACTAAAAACAGAAAATCGAAGTCTTTGTGAATCTTGAGCTTCCTATTATTGCTAAATTATTCTTAAATTTTATCCTTTATATGACACTTGAATCATTCTTAAATATCATTCAAACCGAACCATAAATATCCTTAAAAAAGAAAAGTGTGTACTTGCACGCGTAACATACATTTTACAAAAAAAACTCTGCACCCAAGCTAAGACAATACGTCTCCTTGCAAAAAGGATACATTGCTTAGACATGGCTTTCCTTATAGCGAAAAATACCCTTTGACGAATCAACAATAGCTAAAAACTTATATAGTAACAACATAAATACAAGGATAAACTGAAAAGAACTCCTTGGAATTGAGCTATGGGTGTTGTAGACGATCAAAGTTTCACCCTAGCCAAGCGATAGCTAAATATTTAAAACACCTGCTCGATTCATGGTGTTGGATGGTACAGTGAATGGGCGCGATGAGTCCTTGTTTACGTAAAATACATAATCAGTGGTGCCTAACTTATGCGTTAATGTATAACTATACATTTGCTCTCAATCTGCACAAATCCCATATTCAACCAACGGTCATGGCATAACTTATCTAAGTCCAATTAAACATGGTTTTAATTCAGGGAAATTGTTGGTGATTTGCAACCTGTACTTTGGGGTCAATACACAAGCAACACCTTCAATAAAAAATCAAATAAATTCCGACTACGGGACAGACAATGTACCGTCTAATTAACAAAAATAGGGACAAATTTATCAGATGCTATTTAGTACTGCTGCAGAGCAATGACATTAAAAATGTACGTTAGGGTTAAATCTACTTGAAAGGACCCCCATAGCCTTTGAGGACTCAAAGGGGCTCTATATAAAAATATTCAAGAGACAGCGGTTTTTGCAGTATTTATGGTGAAAAATGGTGTAGTAGTGGAATATTTAAACAAAATATAAACGTGAAAAGATATGTACAAGATCATTTCGCTACAACACTGCCAGAGCCACCACTGAGAGGATTGGGGTTTTTTGGGGGGAGGTAGTAGCTAACGGAAAGGGGTCTTGGTCTTTGACTAAGGACATAAAATTCATGTGACGAACGGTATCTGGGCGGGTGAAATTGAACAAAAATCTTATCCTAATATATCATTATCTGAATGAACTGAGCGTATTCGAAAAATTTTCCAGGCATTCAAGGTCTAAAGAATTCAACAAATTCAAACAATCTCATTGGCACACCAACGCGGATGGTGGGAGGTCACAAAATAGGTCATGAAAGCATAAATTCATTCAAGTAACAGAGAACCACATATACTCATTGTTCAGGCCTATTCATCGAAACTACATTGTCCTGAAAAGGCAACTAAGAATGCTTTCTGAATGACTTATGCTTAAAAAATCATGTGATGTGAACTATGGGGTGGCAATTGAAGGCCCATATCATACAACTTTCGCTAAGAGGAACTGCCCATTTACCAATGTTTAGAATACATATATGTGTAAAATACAACAGCATGCAATGTCAAAGGATACCTGCCACACAGAAGCAATGGGGGGGGCACCACCCCTGCACCCAGACAAAGTGCACGGAGGGCGCAAAAAGTGCCTTTCTAAGTGAGGAATTTCAGTAAATCATATCTTTGGTACACTGTAGTAAATCTTGCCCCCATAAGTTGATCGTTTGCAGGCCTCCTTGGTTACGTCTCATGCATCACAAATTGCTGAATTAAATAAACAAATGGGTTTGCATGGTCTATAGTATATTTAACAGTAGGTTGTGGTTGCTAACAAATATCACGAAGGTCCTATGTGCAGTGACACAAGTAACATGACATTTGCAAAAATCAGTGGCATGAAGCATTGAGGTTAGTTATGGTGGAGAGTCCTTTCAGTACACAAAATGAGCACATATCAATCCCAAAGCTCATTTCTTACTCTTCAAACATCCTCCCAAATTTCCGTTAAGGTGTGCCTTTCTCAACTCTGTCAACATGGACAGTAGTCAAAGTAGATTTTCTAAAGTACAGTGCTATAGTCTTTTCCTTAATCTATCCCATAAACAATAATCCTTCCACCCTTTACAAAAAGATTGAAGTTATAACCATACCTAATACACAAAACTACTTAGATTGCTTTACTTCAAAAAAACAGCCTGCTCATGATTGCTACAGAAGATGAATAGCTCAGAAGATGCCCTGAGAGGCAGTGTCAGTTGGGAGGACATTAGTTGGCTGGAGAAATCAATAGCCACACATTTTGTAGTTACACCCACTTTACTGTGAGGATGCTGACTATCTAAAGCAACCCAAAAGCAATTCCCTGGCTTTTCCTTCACCTATGTCTTTCCAACATTTTCATCTGCCTTATCCAGGTTTTCTCTGACTTTCTTAAAAAATGGAAATTGTCCCAAGTTTTCTAGGCTCTGTTGTAACCTGTTAAGTTTTAGCAAATGTACTATGTACTATGTATTGATATCTTGAAAGGTAGATGGAGGTTGTTCGGTCATGTATTACGTCGTTCTGATGAAAAACCAGCAGTTCAAGCCATGAAATTCTACTTTGAAGAATCAGAGAAAAAGTTTAGAGGTAGACCCAGAGAAAGTATAGTAACAACACTGAATAAAGACATCAACAGGGCAAAATCAATCAACAGAGACTTTCTGATACCAACTTTGAGGAGAGAGGAAGATTTTAAATACATAAGATCGTTGGCACAGGACAGAAACGCTTGGAGAGAGTACTCAGGTGTAATTTGCAGAGCAGCAGAAGCAGAAACTACATGAAACACTCTGGTTGTTAATGCGAAACTGCAATTATATATATATATATATATATATATA
>OLMO02000006.1:19173815-19197665 GCA_900291935.2 Cassiopea xamachana
TATATATATATATATATATATATATACATATACTATGTGCTTCATTGGAAACAAAAGGGCCTTATAATTGAAATGCTCAAACCACTGATAAATGCAACACTAATAGTGTATGCTAATATATATACAATTTGATAAAACAAAGTGAACTTTTAACGTAGTGTTTAATATGATGATACAGATGTGAATATCAAAATGCAAGTGTGTGGCAGAGGTGAAAAGTCATATAAACATATATTTATAAAGTATATCAACAACAAAATAAACTGTAAAACAAATACTGGATTAAAAGTCAACTCTTACTTATATAGTGAGAACTGCGTAACTGTCCATACCTGTGTGATCCCATTAAATGGCCAACCTATTGACTTAAACTCAAATCAACTGGTAAAAATACCGGAATGATAGATGTAATTTCAACCCGACACAGTGGGCATTTAGATAACTGAGGTACACAGTCGCTGCAACAGAACATGTGCCCACACTGGAAGGCAGTGTTAATTTGTCTTTCTCCACATGTTTGGCAGAAGCACGATTCCATCAAAACATCAAGCTTCTCTTGCAGTTCATCTGCATTTTTGCTGTCCATATTATCAGTACTGTTTGACCCTGTATTCTGCTTGAGGTCATTGCTCATGGTTTTAAAAATCGAGGCTCCAAAATTAAACAAAATCCTTCTTGCATGATCATGTGCCTCTTTACATGTCCTTTTTGTATCAAAGATATAATTCTGCTCAGCAGTGTTATCATCATTGAATATATTTCGAATTGTATCAAAGAAGTCATTTGCTACTTGATCCTTCACTGCACTAGTTACACTATCACAACGAAAGAAGGCATGGTGTTCTGTAATTGCCCTATACAGAGCACATGCAGATTCTTTGCTATTCAGTCTGTAGAAAACAGAATCAGTGTCTCTTCTCTCATTTATGTATATATCCAGTTTAACAAACTTCCCATTGTGAGTAGCCATATGGAGACAGCTATAAGGAATGCTAGAAAGAAAGTTGAAATTTTATCATGTCTATTTTAAAACATGCTTAAATCAAAAACAACCCATATGAAGATTAATTCTTGGGGACTGCATGGCTGACCTTCATGAAGGAAACCAACCCATCCCCCAATAGAAAACAAGTCAAAGGTAATTCTGTTACTCTCCTTTTCGAAAATCAAAATTATTGGAATTGCCTGGTCTCTGGTATTGATAACATGGACAGTGACTACATGCAAAAAGGTGATACTAAAACTGCAAATAAAAGGCAAAAGATGTCCAGGATTGGGCATTCCAGAAAAAATTACAAAACATGCTTTTCCAGGGCTGACAGTGAAATAAAGATATAAGAATTACTTACACTTACAAAACAAAAATATAGCAAAAGTCTAAACTTAATAAATTTCCTTTTCTCAACATAACTAGCTCCCACAATAGACCCTAAAATAAGGACTATTGACAGATGCACATTTACGTTTAAAAAATGGGGTTGTCTTTCTTTGGACTTTTATGATGGGTGTTGGAGAAACTAAAAGCCAACACTTTGTCTACAAGCCAAGATTTTCTTCAAAAATTAGCACATATTAGTGCTACTGTCAACATGAATGTTGCCCTACTGGTACTTAATAGAAATCCCTATCAAAGTTGATGGATGACAAAAACTATAGTTCTGTAGCAGAGATTGGCATGGAGAGAGAAAGAAGGGGTCTGGGGGCTGTGGCGGTAACTTAACATATCTTTGGCCTTGACCCACAGCCTGGCATTTACATGGCATTTACCTCTCATCCAAACAGGGGCAGATCCAGAGCTGGAATCTGGGGAGGGGCCTCAATTGTCTTTTTTAAGTGAAAAGAAACACTACTGTGTGCTATAGGACACATTTCCATTTGGAGGGATATGGCCCCCTGGATCTGTCCCTGCACCCAAAAGGTACTAGCAATCTACAATGAGTTTTTCATACACAAAACAGTATGACCAGGGGTGTAGTACTAAATTTTTAGCAAGGAGGGCTTAAAAAGGAATTTTGGAGACTGCACCCTTTGGAATTGTGCAAAACAACTCCAATTCATTTCTTGATATTCCACTGAAGATCATACTCCTGCCAAATTAAAATATTGTATTGTAATGTGAACACTTATTCTATTAAGTTTGCAAATCTTGACTAAAGTAGAAAAATTAACAAAACTTTGGAATAACTGAACAATCAAAGGGGGGCCAAGCCCCCCAAAAACTCTGACATGCTTAACAAGAGGGGTGTGAGCCTCTGAGCCCCCTAGTACTATATCCTTGAATACGACTGATGTATAATTATCTGGCAAATAATATCAATCCAATAAAGTATAAATCTAACCCTAATTGGCAAGGTTGCTTATGCTAGACACACAACGCTATTTTCTAGCTTTGTTGATTCAATATTGACATAGCATAGGAAACTCAGCAGTCCATCATAATTAAGAATATGTCGACAGTCCAATAAGGGCACAGAGTTATCATGTTGCTGAATGAAGTAAACAAGTCAATAAGCCAATTCAACCATTTGCATAGAATCGAACATCACGTGGATTATGCATGATACTCAACGGCACAACCAATCTTCAAACAATAGATCGGTTGTGTTTGCCTTTATGATAAATAGCCAAGTCAATAATCCGAGCAAAAAATCAAAACAACATACATGTACGGTAGATTGCAAAAAGGATAGGGGTAAAACATACACCTGAGCATGTTTCTAGATATATAGACCATACCGTTTTGTAAATTAAGATTTCTATTAGCTGCATGAGCTGCGACAAAGCAAAATTTGACGTAATAAAAGAAACACGGAATTCCCCTAATCAAATCATGCTCTGCAGCTAATTACAACCTTAAACTACAGCCTGCAAAGCAGTTGTTAATCCTGCTCAAAATAGTATTGCAACAGAAGTATCGCTTTTTGCATAATATAGGCCAGGTGAACAGAAGAAAATTCAATTTCATCGAGCCCCATCTGTGGCACATCACCTGCAAATTACAAAAGCCCTCATATGTTTGGCATGATTGAAAAATCAACAGAAAAATGAAAACCGTAATATTTGTGGTTATCTAATTGCATGCTGCACACAGCAACACGTATCAAAGCTGTCAACACGTTTCGATATAGCCGGCACGAAAATAGTAGTGTAAACATTATCTCACCTCTCAGTGCTGTTGTCTTGGAGCTTTGTTATTTTTAGAGCTTCGATCCCAACACCAATGGTCAATAATTTGTTTTCTTCATTTCTGCATGAGTGAAACTCTGTTCCATAATCTGGAAGAGTAGATACTTCTTTTAGAAGGGAGCATTCTGCAGTGTCCCGGGGCATTCCCTCCAGTTGGCTGTGAGCTGTGATAACTTCGCTTCGAAAATCGGTAGGCCAATCCTGAGTAACCGAAGGGTTGTAAGCAATGTGATTCTCTCTAAAATCGCCATCCTTGGCTTGAGCAATAAGTGCTTCAACTCTCACTGATTGTTCCCTAACGGGTTTGAGTTTCCCTGATCTTAATTCTCTGCAGCAATTCAGAAAGAACTGTCTCCTGCAAAAACAAGATAAGTCTGTCATTAACGAGCTTAAATGGGTTTCAGCTACATTTAACGGGCATACTTATCATCCTTGACAAACAAACAAGGATTCATTTAAACAGCTAAATATGCTAACATAGAGTTGAAATTCTCCCTTACCTTGTGGAACTTTGCAGAAGTTGGCACGGCTGCACATAGAACTTCACACAAAAGTAGAAGGAGTACGGCTCGGGTTTTCCAACTTGCCGTGAAATACGGTTTCTCAAATTCAACCAGAAGATCTCCCCGCGACTATTTGCGAACTGAAGCCCAAAATAATCAGCTTCAACAATGCCAAGTCGATTACAGACCTGGTCATAAATAAAAAGCGAAAATTAATAAGTGGCATTTGCGGAAAAGTAAGCATTCACGTTGACAGCGAAAAGCGTGAACACGAAGAACTTATCAGCATTGCAGAAATCAAAGCTCGTCAGCTCACGTTCTTTCCTATTAAAGAGCCAAACAAAGCACCAAAAAAGGCAATTATAGTTAGTAAAACAGGCAGCAGCAATGGCATTTTTCTTTGAAAAATTGTATGTTCGATAAGGTTTAAATTTTGCATTGGTGGACTTTGACCTCATTTCAAAGAACACAATTCCAACATACCTCATCTAAAAGGTCTTGTCCTTTCGCAGACTCGATAAGTTTTAGCGAAAAACAACAGGAATCTGGTTGAGTAACAAGGCACCAAATCTTCCCTGGAGTATATTCGAACCTCGTTGCAAGAGAAGCCATGATGTAGCATAAAACCATTCACTCCATAATCGCTACCTTCTCGTGCAACCTGAACTTAGGACTATTGCTTGTTGAAATGAAGATTTTTTAATAAAGGCATTTTATCAGCCAATCAAATTTAAGCTAGCACAAAAGGCGCTTGAAACAAAAGAAGATTTACACCAATCATCGATAAGAAGTAATCGGGGAGAACCCAGCAATTAACTTGCCTGTTATAATTAAATAGAAAGTAACATACAATCCAAAATAATTACGTAATCATTTTTCAAAAATATGACTACTCAAAACGTTACAAGAAACTCCATTTTGGAATTGTATTATGGGGTTTTACAACTGAAATTCTGATTCGTGTAGAGCAACGAACTTGCTTTGTACTCTTAATTAGGGTTGATCACATTTGCAATTGGACAAAAATTTTGGATTTATTTGCAGAAAATATGCAGATAGTTTCCCAAAAAGTCTCACTTCTTTATTTCACACTTGTGATGAAGTACAAGCCAATGACGAAAGAGATGAATCAATTTTAGAAATAATTGGCCTAACCTAGGACAAGATCAAGTGGTCCAATCATATTCAACTTTTGAGATTTTCGAAATGTTGCCAAATTGCCTAATCATTGTCTTCAGCATTGAAAGACATACTCTGTCGTAAGAATCTAACTAAATCCTATCCAAGCTTTGCATTAGGTCTACCCAAGCTTTGCATTAGGTCTACCCAAGCTTTGCATTAGGTAGAAGATTACTTTTCTCATGCATGGCCATTCTTTTTTCCGAATCTCCGACTTGTCTACAATCTCTTTTCATTTTCCTGATTTTATTCTTACTTTGAAGGAGAGTCCCGCGATATCTCCCTTACAAAAATTCAGCCTCGATCTGATGCTTCAGATTAATTTACATAACAACAACAAACGACGCATTACGCAATCTTATGTAATTCATATTTTGGACTTTATTAATAGGAAATTAATTCCGATCAATGAACGTCTTGACTCATGCTTCCACTCCTCACAAAGCTTTCCAAGAAACGAAAAAGCTAATAGAAAACATGCAAACGCGCTTTTACCTTGAAGCAAAGCAAAGTCGGCAGTTTTCAGATATAGAAGATCTATAATTTTCATTCTTGCTGTTCATTGAGACGAAAACTAAATCGTAAACAAGTGTTAGGTAAACCACGTGGTGCTCTCATATTCCAATTTATCACATGGTTGGACCGTTTAGCTTGAAACTCAATGAAATATTCCATCCAAATGTGGTCTTGAAATGCAGCAGGTTTTAACCTGGTACTTTCTTACCAAGCAATTGATGATACACTCTTGTTTTTTAAGGCTGCCTATATTTCGCTAAGTATCAATATTCTTAAATTTTTTGGCTTTTAGCCTCTGATTATTCTTAAATTATTGTTTAGTGCCAAAGGTGTAGCTAAAGTAAAGGAATATATTCAGATCTTTGTTGATGTCTTACTTCATCATAAAGCAAAACAAAAGTGGAACAGAATAATAAATATTGTATCGATAGTGCAAAAATTAATTTACAGACAGGACTATAGCTTGAATACCCAAATATTTCATGTTTTGATCAAGCTTGATGATGGAATGATGGCCCAGTGTAGAGCGTCTGCCTCACAACCGGTAGGTCGCAAGTTCGAGCCCCGGCCGAGTCATACCAAAGGATTGTAAAATGGTACTTACTGCCTTCTCGTCTGGCGCTCGACATGTGAGAATGGAGTGGGAAAGTTAAACTCGCCGAGCTACCAGTGGACCAGCCTCCGCTGCTGTAGCTTTCACTGCATTCGCAGACGCGTGGACTAGGGCTATAGAAACGGAGATAGGCGTCGCCATATGCGTCATTGGGCGCAGGACAGGACTTTGACTTGACTGATCAAGCTTGAGCCTTGCACTATTCTTACATTATTCTTAAATTTTAGCGATTCAAAGCCTCAATAATCTTATTGGTATAAGAAAGAGTGAATATGCAAGGAAAAGGGAAGGTAGAAACTCTTAATAATGAAGGATAGACTTCAGAGAAGAATTCTACAACCTCCAGTTTGACGAAATTTCATCTGTTGTTTTGGTTCTCTAGAAATGGCGTCATGTGCAATCAGCATGCAGGCTTGGGCGTGCCCATTTAATTCAAAGTTACTTTTGTACTGATTTTCATAACAAACGCACCATTGTTGCGTTTATAGAGGCCGCTATTTGGTATTCAGAAAGACACAGAGGGCACAAAGATCAAGAAAATGCATTTACATGGAACAATGTTTTTCTGGCTTCGCCGATTCTATGAGTCATTTTTCAAAGCTGTCTTCCATATTCGGTGCAGTAATTCCGCTGTTCTTCCATTGACAATATCAGCTTGAGCATTCTTAAGAACATGTCTAATTGTTGATTAATTACACATTATACAGGATTAAACTCACAAAAACTCAACTACAGTTTACTTTCAGACCGACAATAACTAGCTTTTAACAGAAACGCTCCTCAAGGCCATGAAGTTAGGCGTCTCAACTTTAATTACAACGGATAACGAAGAACCATAATTTTATGGAACTCTTAGCGGCCCCAAATTATTGTACACGGTCAATAGCATTCCGTACACTTCCCCGTTACACACTTTTTATCAAAAATAAAGTTTAATAAATGATAAAGAAAAGAAATTAAAAAAATCTTTTCAGTATGTTTTAAAATGTTGTCGCGTTTTCGTGCTCTTGTTAAATAAAGTTTATAAGATTACAAAGGCTCAGAATTGCGTAACTTTACTTGAAACTGTCCAGTTCAAATATACACGTTTTTTTATAAGAAAACAGTTTATAAGAAAATGAGGCTCAAATCATCAAAATCTTAAGAAAATCGTAAGAAAATCACGAGGCTCAATTTCCAAAATGAAGTGTTTTTATAGGCCAAAAAGCGGCATTTCGTCGTTATTGCACTCAAAATGTTAAAGATGGAATTCAAATTCAAGTATGCAACATTAATAACGAAAGTGTAAGCCGTTATGGTCAGTTTATTTAATAAAAGTTAAGAAAAATTTAAGAAAATCTCAGGCTCAATTTCGAGCAAAGCTAAGAAAATTGAGGCTCAGGCAAAATAATGATTTTCTTATAAAAAAAACGTGTAATCTAAAAGTGTTTTTAAAAGTTTACGCTCTTTTTTAATAAGAATACAAGTTATAAAAATATTAAAGCTCAGAATTGCTGAAATGTATGAATAATTTTAAAGTAATGCAAGATTCAATCTTCATTAAGACTTGGAATTTTTATATGCATTCTAGTTATAATACAGACCAATACCCATGGGGTGGCATGGGGTGGCAAATGTAACCCCTGGGAAACAGAATGCTAGCTTTTTGCCACCCCTGGGAAACTTTTTGCATCTGTTGTTGTTGCTTTATTTATCGAGCTAAGAAGAGATCTGACATTTCTGTTAAGCTCCACCTCAGTCTTTGTGACATACCAGAAAGTTCAGTTTTTTCCTGCACACGCAATATCAATTCGATTCTGATAGCATAAAGTATGAAATAAGCTCTCAGATTCTGTACCACGTGATTCCTCTAGGACAATCTTGCCACCCTTGAAACGTAGGCTACGGGCTTGTTATTTTCTGGCCATTTTGCTACCAAGTTTCCTACATGTTTCTTAAATTTTTAAGTAATGAGTTTTTGAACTTCCTTCCAAGGTGAAGTAAATAGTTCTTTCACATTCAGAGCATGATAAAAAGGGGCATTGTCATGACAAAAGAGGACAATATCTCGATGAAAAGGAGAACTCACTACAAAAGGTGCGCTTTCACGATAAGGAGGGAAGCTTTTATAGTAGAATGACTAACTCTGTTGAGATCTGTAAACAGTTAAGCTCATTGAACTTCACAAATATTAAGTTTAAGTCAAAGCAAATTTTAAAATGGAAACTTCTTGAGTGTACAATTTACTGAGAATTAATGCAAACTGCATGTCTGTTGTTGTGTTGCAATATACAGTGGTGTTCAATGTCAAGACTGTTTCGAATGTCAACTCGGAAAGTTGAAAACTGCAAATTACAAAATTTTGTTAGCTTTTTTAATTTGGATAGGGTTGTTTCTTAACTTTCGAGAAATTGAGCCTAATGTTTCCTATAAGCTGTTTCTTTTTAAAAAATGCGTGTATATTCATTTGATTTTCAGGTAAAAAGCATTTTCATAATACGAAGGCTCAAAACGAATTTAGGAATGCTGAGGGTCATCAAAAAATCATAAAAAAAGTGTGTGTACATGCCAACAACGATAAAGCTTCGGTCCTCAAACTCAAAGAATTGGTGTTTACCAAAGTTTGAAAACGGTGTTTTGGAAAGCATTTCCTTTATAAGAACACATTGACAGAAGATTATGTGTGTTTATGTAACCTAGAATCGCTACAATACATCACAGCATATATAAGTGTTCAGGAACGTGCTGGAATAATTACTTCCACATTATGTCATGAAAAATTTCTTGAACATGAACTATGGAGTTGTTGACCTGAAACAACATTTAATGTCTACACGCTTTTGATACAATCTGTAAGTAAACCTTGGAAAAAAATTAAGAAAGATTTAAGAGATACAGGTAGATTGAGTTTCAAATAATAATTTAAAGAAACCGTTTAGAAGGAATATAGACAAAACATCCTTTACATACCTCAGAAAACCTGAGCAACCTTTGTCTTGCATCATAATTGCTTAATCTGGGTTTTTATTGTCATTGGAAGTCTTTAAGTTTAAGATATTATTAAGGCTGGATTTGACAAAATATTAAGAAACATCCAGGCTGAAGCCAGAGAGTGTTTTTCGTCACTAAGCTAAGGGGGTGAAGGAAAATCGATGCACTCCTAAATCAGAAAAATCATGAATTACACGTCTCACAAAACCTGAACATCCTTTTTCTTGCATGACAGTTGCCTAATCTGAGTTGCTATTGTTATTGAAAGTCTTAAGAATTTAAGAAATGTTTAAGAAACATTTAAGGCTCGATTTGACGAAGCATTAAGAAACATCAAGACTGAAGCTAGAAAGTTTACTTCTCACAAAACAAAGTGAAACTGTGCAACATTGCATTGAAACATATTGCAATAATATCTACCTAATTAGACAATATCAATCATTATTGATCCACGAAGTGTTGAATTCATTGCTCAAAGATTACACAATATTGTATTGAACCCAATTGCATTACATCCAATTTCATTCCTGTCAATAGTATTGCATTCAATAGCATTGCATTGAGTTCAAAAGTATTCTATTGAACCAAAAGGTATTACATTTAACACATTGCATTGAGCCCAATGGAATTGTATTGAATCTAAAAGAAGTTGGATTGAATCCAAAGTGATACATATAACCAATGGCATTATATCGAATCCAAATGCATTGCATTGAATACAAAGGTTTTGTATTGCATCCAAAAGCATTGTACTGAATTCAAAAGTGTTGTAATGAATCAAAAAGTAGTTTATAGAAGCGCATAGTAATATGTTGAATCCAACAGGATTGCATTGAAATGCAAAATGTAGCATTGAACTAGGTGCTATTGTATTGAATGTAACATGTTACTTCAGAAGCAAAAACTATTGTAATAGGTCTCGAGGCATGCTACTGCATACAGGAACTGTTGATATTGCAAGATTTCTTGGCAAGATCTGGGACCAACAGTATACAATCTTTTTTTATAAGAATACCCAACTTTTTTCCAAGCCTTCATTTTTTCTGATTTAGAGCCTAAAATTATTCTTAAATTGTTCTTAGATACCAAAAGTGTAACTTCCCCTAAAAATTCAAGGAATATATTCCAATTTTTGTTGATGTTCCACTACTTCATAAAACCAAGCAAGAGCTTATATTTTGTATCGATAATGCAAAAGTAGATCTGAAAGTAGTATTGTAACTGTGATACAAAAAAGTTTTTGTGTCTTGATGAAGCTTGAGCCTCGTATTATTCTTAAATTATTCTTAAATTTCAGAGAATTTTGAGCCTCATCATTCTCATAAACTTTATCCGTATAAAAAAAGAGTGTACATATTGTTAACTTAAAGAGATTTGAATCTACTATCAAAACATGAAAAACGGGAAGTGCTGATCTTGCCCGGGACATTTGCTCCTTGTAAATGGTGCCCTTTTCAAAGAATACATTTTTACTGGAATATTTTTTCAGTTCCACTCCCCTAGTATAATTAGGTTTTGCAAATCAAACAAAGATGAGAGCTTGCTCTCAATTCTATTTTAGCACATTACTGAGAGAGGAGGCGCTTGCTTTGCATACTATTGCAATGCATTTTCTCTCAGGAACACACGTTTGAGCACATATTTAAGGTCTCAAATTCTGCTATTCAATATCTTTGATAGATCCTTAACATTTGCGTTAAAATTCAAGAGGTTTAAATTCATAAATAATGCATTGAGTGATATTGTTAAACCTATTGATAACCTCAGGGTGCTCTTCAATAAGATTTTCTCTTTTGAAACATTGGCTTGCCATCCGTATACAAAGTACGTTTAGTAGTCATAAATTCATTAAAGTAGCAATTAATCTAAACAGTTGGAAATATTGAAAACCACTTTGGAGATGTGTCATTAAGGATGAAACAGGGGTACCGTGGAGGGGCTCAGGAGCTTAGCACCCTTTGTTAAAGTTTAGAGAGCCACTCCAAACTTAAACAAAGGGTGCTCTTCTGCCCTGAATTTGATAGTTTACTAAAAGAAAGTGATTTCAGTATAATGCAGTGTTTCCAAACAGTGGGATACGCCCCTCATGGGGGGGGGGGGCGGTAAAATGGTAGAGGGGTTGTGTATGACCCGGAGAACAGGTATGCATATACAATTTTTATAGATAATGGTCTTTCTTATAGCAAGTAGGCGCACGAAATATTTTCTCTTTTCATAGGGGGGGGGGGACAAAAAATAATTGAGAAGCACTGGTAGAATGTGCGGTAATTGAAAAGTATACCATCTTTGCTTGAAGCTTTTTTAACCCTGGTTCATTTTTACGTTGCCTTTGCAAAAGAGGGAAAAACACGTGTGCAATGAGTGTGGTCAAGGGTGCCGTCTGTATACATTCTCTACACCACATACGCTTCCTACTTTATAGGACTACACCCCTAAATGGAAGGAATTTTTAAATTTCACTACAAAATTATAAGATGTAATGCAATAAACATGAAAAACGTTTTTGGCCCCAATGTACCTTCAAAGAGAGTGTACCAATGTAACTGCCAAAAGTAAGGACAGCAATTTATGGGACAGAATATATTCAATAGGGAGGGGCAGTGTCACAAATACTTTTGAGGGGAAATGGTTGAGTAAGCAAATCATTTGATGAAGTAAAAATGGAACATTATCATCATCATCATCATCATCATCATCATCATTATCATCATTATCATCATCATCATCATTATCATCATCATCGTCATCGTCATCATTATCATCATTACCACAATTATCATCAAAGATGACTGAGTTGGCTACACTCAATCCACTCTGCTACCCCAACAATTACTAGGCAGAGCTGTAGCGTCTGCTTTTCACTGAAGAGGCATGGTTGGACAGTTTGCCACAGGTAATTAACATCTGCCCTAATTATGAATGTCTGCGACATAAATCACTATTAACTTAAGGGCATTTGCCTCTTTGTGCCCTCTCGCTACCACATGGAGGTCTCCAACCATGGGCCAGCCATCATCATCACCATCAATTCACTTAAAGTTCGCTATTTTCTATGTGGCTGAAAAGGAGTTAATTTAGGCGAACTGTGCTAAGATAAAGAAAAGATATAATTACACTTAATTAACAATACAAAATGCTAATCTAGAACAATCTGTGTCTTTAACAAAAAATTTACAGCAAATACTATCCAACTGTTTTATTTCCCTTTAAATTCTTGCAATGTGTCACTGACTTTCAAATTATTTGACAGGGTGAATGCTGTCTCATTGTTCAGTCAATTGAAAATCGAAAGCATACGAAATTGTTCATTCTATCCGTCTCCCGAACCCAGCAGGAGTTTTCTCAAGCACAATCTATCTTACCTCCATAAAGAATTGACTGGCTGCTGCGAAGTGCTTAAATTATCCTATAAGCAGCTTAATTAGATCCAATAAGTAAATGGCATTAGAATGGACTTCATGCACAATTTAACGCGCTTCTTTTTTTTGACTACCATTAATTCTTATGGAAAAATTTTGCCTTTCATGGTCAAAGTTCGCTGACAATAATATGACTTTTTTGCCTTGACTAGCAGGTAGCTTAAGCTTTCCGTTCTTTGGTTGCTTGTAATTATCATTGATTGGATATGAAGCAAACAGTGCTGAGATATTGTTGATCCGTGTTTGAACGAATCAAATCTATGCCGAGTCATCAAGAGGAAGCAGGGGGCCAGGGAAGAAACGTCAGGGGTATGGGAGGGTGAGCCATCCCCAAGCTTGAAAATTCCCCCATTTTGTGGGGCAAAAACGGTAGTATAATGTATTTCTGTAGGGCAATTTACTGGCTCCAGGACCATTGGTCAACTGTTGTTGCTAAAATAAAGCCACAGACAAAACTTTGCAGGGCAGCCTTTGACATCCCCCAGAAACTTCATTGGAGCTACGTCCTTGCATGGGGGCAACTCTCCAAGGCCTCAAAATCTAAGGGCCTCATCAGTCCCAAGACCTCATAAAGTAACAACTGCAGTAATTTGCTAGGGTTTATGTCCTTTGCACTCTCCTTTTATAAGAATACAGTTTATAGGAATATCGAGACTCAAAATCGTTGAAATTTTGGAATAATTTAAGAATCATGCGAGGTTCAAGCTTCATGAAGACATAAGAATTTTTTGCAACATAGTTGTAATACTGCTTTCAGATGTACTTTTGCATTATCGATGCAAAACATAAACTCTTGCTTAGTTTTATGATGTAGTGAAACATCAACAAAGATTGGAATAGTCTGTTGATACTACAGAACTTTTCCACAGCACGAAAAAGCGGAAACATTTTTTTGACATTCTTAAACGCTTTTTTCGTTCGACACTCATCAGAGTATGAAAACATCGGATAGTGACCTAAAGGTTTACCGAAATATATATCCAGATGCAGTTAATGTGTCTAATTGGCCCCAAATGTGATTATCTATTGAATATATTATATATCAAAATTGGTAATAGTAATATTATTAATATTTTTACACTTTTGGACAATGTTCTAATCATTTAAGTGTTTTGGAATCTGTTTATAAAAAGACTTTAAACCCAGTCTTGTGTAGACAAAAAGAGTTTGTTTTTTCATTAGGCTTTTCAAGTGAACAATGGTTAATATGTCCTAATTGGTCACGCTTGGGGCCAATTAGACGCATCCTAACACATTAACAGCATCTGGATATATATTTCGGTTAACCTTTAGGTCACTATCCGACGTTTTCATACTCTGATGAGTGTCGGACGAAAAAAGCTTTTCAAATATGTCAAAAGAATGTTGCCGCTTTTTTGTGCTGTGGTAAAGATTGGAATATATTCCTTAAATTTTTAGGCAAAGTTACATCTTTGGTATTTAAGAATAATTTAAGAATAATTCTAAGCTCAAAATCAGAAAAAATTAAGACTCCTCAGGCTCGGCAAAACGTTACGTATTCTCATAAAGAAAAATGCATTTCTCCAATCGCTGCGCTTGCAGCTCACAGGAGGCTCCTGCCCAGGGTCACTGAAATCTCTCAGCGTCCCTGAGACTATAGTGTTTACTTTTGTCACATATGCAAAAATTTTCTGTAATACGTGATAGAAAAGAACTATCTTTAAATCATTTTGAATCTTTTTAATAAGCAATAGTATTCCAAAGCTTGCGTTTACGTCACAATACCAGCAACAACTCAATACCAGCACCAGTCTGTGTACAAATTGCTGTGCCTAAAAACCAGCTGCTAGATTTTCTAGGAATTCTCCATTGTGATGCTACTGTTAGTTGTTTTGACATCTTTCAGTAAACACAAAGGCTTGCAGTAAACACAGTAGAAACGCGCAAAAAAGAACCTAGGTTTTTCCTCGGCAGCTTGGGTGGGTTCCTAAATTATTGGTTAGTATTCTCTATTCCAGACTATAAGGTTCTCTCATCTAGGAATTTGCTGCATGACTGAAAAATTTGAAGATGTCTTAGAGATTCTTATAATGTTGCACTAGTAACTGTGTGTGGCTTTTTTGAAGCCACTGATATATTCTTGTTTGAAATCGTCCAGCTCTAACACAATACTAAGGTATTTTGAATGGGGCTCTTCTAAACGAAGGATGAATTCAGTTAACAGTAAAAGCATCAAAAGACGCCCGTAGCAAGAAGCAAGTAAAACACTACACAGGTGCGCAACTAGGGGGTTATGGGGGGTAGACCCCTGGCCCTTTCAACAGAAGAACAAAAGTGCCCTTTTTATAGTGCTCTCTCTATATCACAAAGGGCGTTTTCCTAAGATGAAAAACGTGCGATTCTGAACATTTCCTGGGGTTCGCCCCCAGCTCCCTTTTCCCTTCCTTGCCATGGTAAGAATTAGCAATAAGAATCATTGATCTTCAGAGCAACGATGTCAGCAAACCTCCTACAGTACTTTCTCCACTAATGGACCTGAAAAACAATATTCACAGGTTGTATCTTCTTGTAAAAAGTTTTGATTGCCCTTTTTCGTGGATTGGACCCCTGCCCACGAAAATTCCTAGTTGCGCGTCTGCTACATATGAGGTATACACACCACACTTTTTCCTAAGAATAACTATTCACCGAGCTTCAATATTCTTAAATTTTTCTGGTTTAAATTAGCATCAAATGTATAAAATGTATATATTCAAATCTTTGTTGAAGCAAGCAAAAGTGGAACAGCAAGAAATATTTTATCGATAGAGTAAAACGTAATCTACAAAAAGTACTATAACTCAAATGGACGAAAATTCTAAGGATAATATAAATGGGATATGTTGACTCTGTTTGTCGTCGTTCTGCTTCTTCAAGTGATTAAAAGGCTGCGATTTCCATCTTCAGCATCAATTCAAGGCTCATTGAGCTTTCAAGCCGCGTACTGAAGATAACTCAAGCATGAGTCGAAACGTATACGTCAAATCACAACGTCTAAGTCATACTGTTTAAGTCAGTTAAATTGGAATAGTTATTTAATGGAATAGTCTTCAAAAGTAAATAGAATAGTCTTCACGCAATCGTAATTGCCCTGGATCAGTTGTCAGTATCGATAAAGGAATATGTGGACTCTCTTTGTCGTCGTTCTGCTTCTTCTGTACTCTGTAAGTTTTATCCCTATCAAAAGTGCGTATAGCCAAGAGCTCGAGGTGAGAGTCGTGGCATTGAGTTGGAATCGTTGCCTCGGAGACTCTTCAGTTTGCTAAGATATTGCACAATTTTAACGGGAATGATCATACAAATTTCTAAAGAGTCTTAGAAATATTGTGGTGCCATGCTAATTACAGATGTATAAACCACAATATCTAATTAATCACTGGTAAGTTTATTGATGGCTTTTCAACTGAGACCCTCAAAAACCACCTCTGGAAAACAGAGCACTAAGTCTATTTGCAGAACGTAATTACTATCAAAGCAGTAGCGGCCGTGGCCTACCGGTGATGGACTCGACTCAGACCAACATGGTCCTGGGTTCGAGGCCCACCGCAGGCTATTGGTGACGCCAGGAAAGGCATCCGGTCCTACATGCTCAAGCCAGAACTAAAGTCCTCTCGGAGGCACCATCTAAGCCCCAAGGAACCGGGGGAAGCGGAGGTAAAATCGAATAAAAAAGAAATTAATATCTAGGCAAGGCAAGCTTTAGATGATATCGCCTACCAACGAAGGCTCTAATCTAAATAAAAAATTTAAGTTTTTGAACTATTATTGTTGTAAAGATTCTGGCTTCCTTTTAGTTCTCCTTACCACAGAACCCTTTCTAATACGGACTTTCTTTTGCAAGGATACCTAACTTGTTGCCGAGCCTCATTCTTCTTAAATTATTCTGGATTTGAACCTAAGATTATTCTTAAATTATTCTGGATTTGAACCTAAGATTACTCTTAAATTTTTCTGGATTTGAACCTAAGATTACTCTTAAATTATTCTGGATTTGGATCTAAGATTACCCTTAAATTATTCTGGATTTGAACCTAAGATTACTCTTAAATTGTTCTTAAGTGGAAAAGGTATAATTTTGTCTGGAAATGAAAGAAAAATATTCAAATCTTTGTTGATGCCTTACTTCATAGTAAAGCAAATCAAAAGAGGAAAAGAATAATCAATATTGCATTGATTGTCCAAAAGTTAACTTAAAAGCACAAAAAGTGTGTAGAAGTACCATTGATACTGAAGAAGTTTATCCTATATATAAGCGTATACTAGTTTTTTCCAAATAGGGTAGTAGCAAGCAGGGATGTGCTGACTGGGGGTGGGGACGTCGCGCCCCCCAATATCTTCAAATTGGCAAGAAAGTTGATCAAAAGGCAGCCATGCTGGAAGAAATTTGGCAACAGAATTTTCTGGGACCTTTTTCTTTTTTCTAGTAACAATAGTTGATGAATTGGTCAACGCCCCCCAACAGAAAGTGTCTCGGCACATCACTGGTAGCAAGTGGGGGAGCAATATGCACACCTAACCCCCAAAGCTACTAGCTAGAAAATGTCCTTTATTTTCAAATAGTGTCCCTGTTTTCGTAGCATATTCCATTTGCGTTTGTGTATAAAGTTGGTTCTTTGTACTATAAAAGCTATAAAGCATAGTCCGGAAAATTATTAAAAACTATAGCATAGTCTGGAAAAGTAACGGCTCCACGGCTGTGAACCAGAGGGAGGTTTTTTAAATTCATGCCAACTTTGAGGAAGGCCCAGTAATTTTATTAAAAAATCTGGGATGAGGAGAGTTCTGATGTATGTAAATGAGGTGATTTGGCATGCGGAAAATGGAGGGACAGCATGGGAAATTTCATTTTGATTTCAAGTAGTGAGTAAGGTTATACGTTAACAAGTGGCTGCCAGAGGAAAGTTTGACTATAAATTCTGCCAGTAATTATGCTAATCCAAAAGCAATGTAAGAGCAAAGAATTGGACGATCAAGTTCATTCCTTTTGATGATTTGGCCCCATCTGAAAAGCCTTTACCCTTCTAAGATTATGCACTACGTTCTGTTCATGTCTCTAAAATGGTCGCCAAAGTCCTGGGACACCTCGCACTTTTTCCTGCACCTAAAATAGTCACCAAAAGTTCTGGGATACTTTGGAATTTTTTCTGCACCTAATACAGCCGCCAAAATTCCCTGGACATTTTGCACTTTTGTTTTCTGTAAGTAACTCTCACTCTTCCCCCTCCTTCCCCTAAAAAATGTTGTTTTTTTAAGAGAAGTGCATGTGGTAACCGAAAAATTTCATGTACTCTAAGTGTCTCATGAACAAAACAACATTGTTATAGTGGTAGAAGGGGTGTGTGTTAAGTACAAGGGTGAAAAAGCGTTTCCTCTAATCAACAATGATTCTTCCATTTCTTGATTCTAAATAAATCTTAAAAAACAAAATCTTCTGCTCCCTCTCTTCAATGCTACGCTGCGCGGCCTCTGATTCCAGACACAAATACACGATTTTTTATAAGAAACTGGTTTATACGAAACGAGTACGAGGCAGGGAGTGATTTCTAGGGGGGCTCAGGATGGTGGAGCCCCCTTGTTAGAATTTCTGCTCATTTCGGGGGGCTCAGCCCCCTAAAACTCTTGCATTTGCTTGGCTTTTCGCTGATATCACAGAGATTCCCAGAAGCTTCTACAATTACCCTCTCTATGCAGAAAGTGGGTTATACCCCTTTTTTTCTTATTCACTATGATAATTCTAACAGGCAGAGCCCCCCTGTTAGAATTTCTACTCAGTCTTGGGGGCTCAGCCCCCCCTAAAACTCTTGCATTGGCTTGGCTTTTCAGAATTTATTGGCCTTGCTTCCGAAGTGCTGTAATCAATTGTGCACTGCTATATGGTAATTGAGGCATTTCTCATTGTTGACTATACTATATCAGTGTTAAACTAAATTATCATGTTTCCATCTTTGAAAATATGGGCGTGGTTGCAGCTGGGCCACACCCAAAATATGGGCGTGGTTTTGCCTAGAGCCACCCCCTTGTTAAAATTTTTAGAAATCACCACTGGTACTAGGCCAGTCAACAATTAAGAAACTCTGGTAATTTGTTCAAGAAAAAGTAAGAAACTTTACAATACCAATTTGTGTAAAAAAGAGTACATTGACATGCTTCCACTCATTAATTTCTAAGATTTTTGTTTGGAAAAGATTGTAACTTGTGATGTTGACCTGCTCGGACATTTTTCGTGACGATGAACGCTTATATCCATCTTGAAGTGTTAAACTTTCAAAATTATAAGGCGAGTTTCGGTCCCGAAAATTGGAAACTAATAAAGAAACTTTTGGTACTGAAATTCGAAATTCCACTCGTTAATTGGTATTATCTTCGTTTGAAAAAGACTTTAACTTGTTATTTTGATCTTCTTGGACAGTTTTCGTGACAATGAGTGTTTATATCCATCCAGAAGTGTTCGACTTTCAAACTATCAGTTGAGTTTCTGTCTCGAAAATATGAAACTAATTAAGAAACTTCAAGTACTAGAAAGCTAAAATTTTTACGTCAAATTAAGAAAATTTTAGTACGAGGTGCTGATCCTAGTATCTTATAAAAAAGTGTAGAAGGTGAAAACAAAACAGAAATTCATAAGTGAAAACGAATCTGAAAGTGAAAACAAGAGGATATATCAAGTCATAATTTTACAGATTCTAACTGTGGTATCTTTACGTTTGGGTCTCACATTCGCTTAACTGCTAAATTACGAGTGCTACATAATTCTGAAGCATGCAAAATCAATTATACACCCCACACCAAGATAAGGACTGATTTATCTATGGATATTTGCAGCGAAAACGATAAGTCAGAAGATAAGCTTCTTGTGGTGAGATTTTAGCAAAATAGCCAAATGAGGTTTGCTTTGAAGAAATAGGTTATCTAGTGGAGGATTTTCAAGAAAAGTCTGGGAGGCAGAGGTGCTGAATTTGCTGAGAATTTCAGAGGTAGCCGATGATTTTTTGAATAAGCATATTTTTAAAGAAAAAAGCTTACATTTAAATTGAGACTCTAGCAAAAAAGTGGGATTTTATTAGAAAAAGCGTGTATTAAGCATTTGGTCCACCACTTTTGCTAAGAATTTGACGACTTGATGGCACTTAGAGGCAATAAACCTCCTTGCTTCCTGATAACCACAACTATACCATCATGTTATTGTATAGAAGAGTGTTCGAAATCCTCTATTTCTAAGTATTCATTACCATGCAAGGCAACACAAAATTCATCTTTAGAAAGAAACGATTTTCTGCACAAGGAGTAAAGAACTACTCTGCATGGGTTCAGAATTCTATACAAAGCTCCAAGAGAGCCCATAATCTAGCAAGCTAATCTTTCTCTTTTTCATTACTGTAAGTTTAGAAACGAACAAACAAAAAATAACGGAGATTCAAACAAGACTTTGACTTTTTACAATGGTATATTACAGAAAAATTTCAACATATAGAGCAAATTAAAGGGATAAATAGAGAGTCTATTTGAGTGACATGGTTGGGAAGGTGGACAGTCAATTACCTCACGTAGGCTGTGCTACAAGACCAGCTGGTCCTTTACCGAGCTGTTGGCCGGTGACGTTGCTTTCAAGAGGTCTGAAACCAAGCTCATCAGTTGGCACTCCGAATGATTGTAGCTTTGATTCGTACGTGCGTATCAAGTCATTGTGGGCCTAAACAGTAAATGCAAAATATGTCAGGATCAATAATAACACTAATTCACGACGATAACACAGAGACATCGAATTTTCACCTGAACTCAAAACGCATTCGATACTGATGGAAGGGGGTCAGCATTGGCGCCGATTATGTGGAGACTTAGGGGCTCAAGCCACCTCTGGGGAATGATAAGAGCAGGGGTGGCGCCAGGAAATTTCCGACGGAGGGCTGACTCTTCTGACGAGGGGGCTAAAACACAGTTACCAGGGTACTCTAAATGGCAAAAATCTCCAAAAAAAAATAGTTTTTCACCTTCCGATGGGGCTAGCATGCTCCGACAGAGGGTGATAGCCCCCTCTAGTCCTTCCTTAGTGCCATCCCTGGCTATGTGGGATCTAGTCCCTGAGAAAATCTTGAGAAAGAACCTTTTTTGGTTGTCCAAGACACAAAGATCATAGAACAGATAAATACATAGAATTATAATCTCGTCAAGTCTTGAATCATTCAAGACTTGACAAGATAATGTTTCTATATATCTGTTCTGTCTGTTTTGATAGATTTTTTTCCTATATTCAGTAAAATATGTCGTATAATAGAGTTACAAAGAGCATTACCAGTAGGCAATTTTCTAAATTTTCTAATGTGAGCACCGTCTGAGAAAATCTGAAAGTCGGCACTTATGAGAGGCAGTGATAGGAATCAGGGGCGGATTCATGGAGGCAACGAGATCTTGGCCCCATGCAAACGGTAAAATTTTGTATAGAAAACAACTGTGTTTAGAAACTTCCCATGCGAGAAAGACAATGAAAAGAATTGTATGCCCCTTCCCAAAGCTCAACTGTAGATCCGCTGCTGATAGCAATTATTGATAAATAAGGTCAGTAAAGTGAAAACTATGACAGACTACTATTTAAGGTCACCTACATCTGAAAAAATTTGGTCTATAGCATTTGAAAAGAGGTTAAACAACTCTAGTCTATAAAATTCAAGTTCACTTTTCCTACTCAGTAGCTGGAGACGTGACGCCCCCCAAGAATTTTTTCTAGCGCCGCCTCTTGTTGCAACCATTAAATAAAACTACCAGCATTTGTTTTTGTTTTTCTTTTTAGTAAGTAATGTCGGGGAAAGGCCGTAGGGCCTATAACAAAGCCCCGACAAAAGAAAAACTGAGAAAATGGGGAAGTTTAAGTAGATAGGGAGAAAGATCAAGTTTGTTGATGTTAGATTTAAAAGATGACAAATTGTAGGATTCAAGGAAAGTAGTGTATGGCAATGAGTTCCACAGTTGAGAAGTTCTAGAAATGAAAGATGATTTGTAAAGGACATAAAGTACTAAGGGAAAAGGTCTATTGGCACACCACTTTGCTCGGAACAGAGGAATCACCTTGGTCTAACTCCCCATATATGGCTACATCTTGCAGATCAAACACACGTGATCAAATATGATTTCCAGCTAGTACGAATAATGTTCGCGAGCCTGCTGGTATCTGTATTCAGCTTTGACAAAGAAAGGAATTATTCACGAGCAATGAGTTGGAGAAAATCAACTGTGCAATACCGCAGGCATTAAGAATTGAAGCACCACATATCAATACAAAGCCTTATTGTAGTTACTACCACCAAGAAGCAAAGCCGGAAAACCAAAATTTGTTTCTTAGTAGAGAGAATTTCCTTGTGACGTCAAACCAAATTTAATGGCGATAAAATGATTATACCAGCAAGCAAAATAAACAAGTTCGTATTTTCAAGCCCGTTCCTGCTGGGATACGGAGGTGTCACACCCTCAGCAAAATTCTGTGGCAGAATCAGTGATTGGTGATTGTACCTCATTGGTGGTTCAATGAATTGACTCAAACTCGGTATCAACCGCTAAGCAGCTGGTTGCCATGACCGCAAATTTTGCAAAAGCATTGCCGATGGCTGAGCACGAGATAGACTTGTTTAACACCAAGCCACAAAATAATCAGAAAACCGCATCAAATGCCATATAATCTATGGTAATCAAAGCAATATCATTCACATTCGCTGATATCACAGAGATTCCCAGAAGCTTCTACAATTACCCTCTCTATGCAGAAAGTGGGTTATACCCCTTTTTTTCTTATTCACTATGATAATTCTAACAGGAAGAGCCCCCCTGTTAGAATTTCTACTCAGTCTTGGGGGCTCAGCCCCCCTAAAACTCTTGCATTGGCTTGGCTTTTCAGAATTTATTGGCCTTGCTTCCGAAGTGCTGTAATCAATTGTGCACTGCTATGTGGTTATTGAGGCATTTCTCATTGTTGACTATACTATATCAGTGTTAAACTAAATTATCATGTTTCCATCTTTGAAAATATGGGCGTGGTTGTAGCTGGGCCACACCCAAAATATGGGCATGGTTGTGCCTAGAGCCCCTTTGTTAAAATTTTTAGAAATCACCACTGGTTACACCTCTTTTTTTCCTATTCACTATGATAATTACTATGATTACATACTACTTACTATACTACATACAAATAACTAAACAATACCACAAGAACGGTACCACGGAGTGCAAGATGTCATGAAAACTCCGTGGCCAGTAACATGAATAACACGTAGCATGACAAAATTAAAACACAGCTGCAAAAATACATAGAAATACACATGAACAACTTTTACTAATAAATACTTTGGTTTGTTTCATATTGTATTCCGAGCTAGCCTAGAGCGATCAGATCAATTTTGATTGTGGATAAACAGAGGGCAACTTAAAAAATTTATTAATTTATGGCTACTATGATTTATAGCAGTTACACTCCTTATTTCACAAGTAAAATTCTATGAGAACACGAGCCTGAAATTTGATGGAAATAAGAACAAGCTACGAACAAGGCAGAGCCTGAAGCCTTGTCCCAAAATTTACTTTCGGACAACGATGCATATGCTTTTCACTAACATATAAACATGAAATGTCCTCCTCTTGTTAGCTTGAGAAGAATTGACAATCTTGTCACTTCTCTTCAATGATTTTTGCGAATTAGTCGCAGGTAGCCAAAATTGATACTGTGTTAGAATTTTCTGCTAATAATTCTTTATAAACTTTTATCAACAAAACTTTGACAGGCAAGAGAGACCATATCAGATGTAAAACTTGGCTAATGTGCTCTCAATCACTTCAATGTTGTCTTCTATATTGTAATTCTATGTATTTCTAAATCATCTACACCCTATTAATTTAAGAACAAATTAAGATCAATTCAGCCTCCAAATTTTTGAAAAATTATCAATAGCCAGTCTGAACCTCAATTTTACTGGTTATTACAAAAACAGAGTGTAATTTAATTGAGAACAATGCTGACAGCCAGGACTCCCCCAAGCAGGACCTCAGACTCCATGCATCTCCTGAGCAAATCAATATTGTTACTGGTTTACACTACGCGTATCGCAATTTAAGCCTATTTAAGTAAACTTTAGCCTATGCGAGCAAAGAACAGGCACGCCATAGTGTAACAGGGCCGTATACTATAACCTCATAACCATACTAACCTCGTTCACATGATATGATTTGCATAAATAGTAATAATTGTGTATTAATAGTTAGGTGTTCGCAAGCCAGTGTGAAGCAAATATCATGTTGAAGCATATGCCATATGTTGTGTATCCTCTACAGTCTTGAGCTTTCCTTCCTAGATACAATCGCCTATTACAACAATTGGTGGAGGACCCTCATGGTCACTGCCAGTGGCGGCTCGTCAATGGGGCATGTTGGGCAATGCCCCCCCAAGGAAAATGTAGAAATGACATTTCTACACAGTAATTGATAG
>OLMO02000006.1:19197765-19220979 GCA_900291935.2 Cassiopea xamachana
CTCAAGAATAGAAGAGCTAAATTTCTTTTTAAGTAGCTCAAGAGCTTCCATGCATTTTTTAAAAATTATAAACCAGCATACTATAAAAACACAACAGAATGCAGTTTACTATGCCATCCAAAGCAGGGAAGGACACAGAGTCATTTAGTCTCCACTTTGAATGGCACATGCAATTCTCTAACAAAGAAACATTAAAAGTTCAAACTAGTCTGGCGCCAAACAATGCAAACAAGCTTTGTTTCTGTGAGGCGAAAAGAGATACACGTTTTTTTATAAGAAAAAAGTTTATAAGAAAATGAGGCTCAAATCGTCAAAATCTTAAGAACATTACTAGGCTCAATTTCCAAAATTTAGTGATTTTATTGGCCAAAAATCGATATTTCCTCATTATTGCAATCAAAATGATAAAGATGGAATTCAAATTCAAGTATACAATATTAATAATGAAAGTGTAAACCATTTTAGCCAGTTTGTTTTAGTAAAAGTTAAGAAAACTTTAAGAAAATCTCAGGCTCAATTTCGGGAAAAGTTAAGAAAATTGAGGCTCAGGCAAAATGACGGTTTTCTCATTAAAAAAACGTGTATATAGCTACAAGAAAAGAAATACTGTAAGGCGAAAAGAGTGTTTCTCAAGCATCAAAAATAACAACAATCACACAATGACGTACCTTGCAAACTCTGGCTAATTCGTACTGCAGATCTTTGATGGCGCTATTTTTTGAATCCAAAACATCCTTGATAACAAGAGAGAAACTCTGATTTAGCATTTGATGTCAAATTTAATAGACTATGGGGGCACATATTAGAGGGTACAGGGTGTAAGGAAATGAGAACCCAAAAATAGCAGCACTCAGTCGTTTTGTAGATAAAACTTTGCCAACTTGTGGATAGTCAGAAGCAGATTCACTGAAAAAACAACAACAAGAAATTCGTGCGACCAAACAGCTGCTTCAGTGTATTCCTATACAATGTGTCGATGTTCACCCTGATTGGCTGCATTTCATGCACTCTAAGGCATAAAACGTGCAAAGTTCAGAAGATATCACGGCTCCACGGCTGTGATCGGGAGGAATGTTTTTAAATTTGTGCCAGTTTTGAGGAAGGTCCAGTAATTTTTATAGAAAAATTTCACTTAAGAAAAATTCTGATGCATGTAAATCAGGTGATTTGGCATGAGGAAAATACAGGACAATATGGGAAACTCCACATCGATGCTGTATAATGAGGAAGGTTATACATAAAGAAGTTACTGCCGGAGGAAGTTTGACTTTTTTCTGGATTCTGAAAGCGTATGTTTTTATCAATTAATGTTGCTACTTGTTGAAAAAGCAAGCTAATTAAAATTTCAAAGCAAATCATTTTTTGTATTTTCTTGCTCTCCATCCCAAGGTTTTTCGAGAAAAATTTAGAACTGCATATAAAATTCGACGATGCTATGTTAAATTAAATCTTGGTTGCAGATTGCAACTATGGGATTCAATGATGCAATGTTGAATTAAATCTTGGTTGCAGATGGGATTGAACTACCTGTTTCTGGCGAAAAGGGTTAGCTACATGCTTATGTAATGTCTCGTATTTCTTTTAGTTCTGTTTCGTACATCTTTATATGCCTAAGTATACAATTTTTGCTGATATTCCGTTGCTTACTCTCTGGGACTGAATAGTAGGGGGCCCCCGATTAAGCAATTTAAAAAAAATAAAATCTCCCCCATTTTAATAACCTAAAGATTTGCAAGTAAAACACGCTGACTTTGTAAATGCATATCAATGCTAACAACTAAGGAAATCAAAACAAACTATTTACCTTATACTTAGAAATGTAAACACTGTTAATATAGAATGTTAACATGTTAACATAGATAGTACATGGTAACTTAACATGTTATACATGTTAACATAGATAATACATGGTAACTTAACATGTTATACATGCTAACATAGTTAACACATGGTAACTTAACATGTTATACAAGTTAACATAGTTAATACATGCTACTGTGAATACATGTTAATACATGTTAACATGTTAACGTAACATTGTAGAATGCTAAGATATTAACATTACTAACATGTTAACTAATTGTATCAATCTGAAATATTTGGATCACAATGCTGTCTATTGAACACTGACCCCTCCCAACTATTAACATCCCCTAGTTTATTTATTTTTAGAAAAAAATACTAACCCCCTCCTTATTTTACCCCCTTCTATTTGGTGCTAAAGGGAACCTGCTTGGCTTTCATAAAAATAATGTTTTAGCGGCACAAAATTTTTTCAATCGAAATGCAAAAAGTTTTTCCGAACTGCATATTTTGTGTAGAGTTGCACTTCAAAAAAAATACCCTGCTCCACCCTATTTGCTCTACTTTATCTGCTACAAAGGCCAGACACCAGCAAGCGCCCCTCCTGCCTTACACTTACAGGAGCAAGGGGAGCAAAAGTATCCTTTTTGAACTCCAATAGAATCCTTTACTAGACACTGATCTGGTACAAAGGATATCAAATAAGCTATATAAACAAGCAAAATATAATTGAAAGAGAGAGCTATTTGAATAATTCTGTGAAATATAGGCCCTGCTAAAGGATGGGACGAGATATCTCAAAGAGTTGTCTTGGATCCCAAAGAGGTGTCTATACTAGGCTGTGTCCCAAAGAGTTACCCATGCAAATCGATGCCCTTTTGCTCCTGTTGGTCCCCCTTGTCTCAATGTCGTCCCGGCGTGCCTGACAAAGACTTCACCTAAAATGATTATCTACACTGAGCATGGTAGTAAAGACTTCCACTCCAACATTAATATAGGACGACCTACCTCTAATTTTCGCGTGACAACAGTTAATGCCGTGGGATCGAGGTTTGAGGCGGCCAATACTTCGTTCAGCTGAGCCTCCTGTGAGGAAAAAGAATACCTTTGATCTAACTACATATATTATAAGCACTATGTGTTTGATGCACGGGGTATCACCAAGAAAGAAAGGACATTCACTACACGATTTTTTATAAGAAACATGTCTATAAGAAACATGACGCTGAAATTAGGGGAAAATTAAGAAACATTTAAGAAACACAGGCAGGTTGAGTTTCAAATCACAACTTGCAAAAACTTTTTTACTAGTAAATTTTCTATCAAACTACCAGGAAAATAGATTGAACACCCATTACATGTCTCACAAAACCTAAGCATCCTTTTTCTTGCATCATAATTGCCTAATCTGGGTTTTTAGTGTAATTGGAAGTCCGTAAATCTACGAAACATTTAAGGCTGGATTTGAAAAAAAATGTTAAGAAACATCCATGCTGAAGCTAGAGAGTTTGTTTCTTATAAAAAAAACGTGTGTTCCATTTTATTCCCAGCTTCTACGATCTTCTAAATGACTTCAACAGCATGAGATCCAAAAATGAAGCAATCCCTATGATGATTTCAAACCTCATTTCAGAAACGACGAGAAATGATAACTCAAATTACACGGTTTTTTTTCTATAAGAAGTCATTATTTTGCCTGAGCCTCAATTTTCTTAACTTTTAAGAAATTGAGCTTGGGATTTTCTTAAATTCTTCTAAACATTTTCTAATATAAACTGACTAAAATGGGCCACACTTTCTTTGTTTATCGTTTATACTCGAATTTGAATTCCATCTTTGACATTTTGAATGCAATAATGAGGAAATATCGATTTTTAGCCATTAAAAACACTTAATTTTAGAAATTGAGCCTCGTGATTTTCTTACGATTTTCTTAAGATTTTGACGATTTGAGCCTCATTTTTCTTATAAACTTTTTTCTTATAAAAAAACCTGTATTTACATTGGAAATAGCAATAGCTGAATAGATGTGAAACTTCACAATTGAGGTTTGAAACCTAATAGAGCTCATTAGTGTGACGCCACGAAAGTTCTATTTTCAGACCATTTTGATTTTGGATTTAATTTCTGAAAAACCAGTTTTAAATAGCCACTGTTGAGAAATTTCAGCTCGATCTGTCAAATAATGATCGAGATAAAGACAATTGAATGCTGATATGGTTCCTATCAAATCATTGTATTTTGAGTCTGGTTGTAAACGTTTGGAATCAGGACAAAAATACAATAGTTTGTATGGCAAGTTTTCTGTCTTCAAATGGTCGTACTTGAGCTCATTTTGAAAATATTCATCTAAAATTGTCAAAACATGCCTATTTTGAGGTGCGCTTTCACTCCATGTTGTCAAGGCATGAAAATTCTAAAAATAGGCTTTTATGACGTGTGACTTTTGAACTCTATTAGATGAGTGCAAAGATTCTGAGCCATATCGAAACATAAATGGAAACCTGAGCTAATGACATTAAAGACAAGCACACTCCATTTTCAGCTAATAAGATGAGCATATCCCCAATAATGATAATGGGCATTGATCAGGATGATGTAAAATCAAAATACCAAAGGAACGATTTTTGTCATGTAGACTACAAGTAGCATTAGAAGTAAACAAACAGTATACCTTCTTTTCTAGCGTATCAGCTAATGCTGCTAACTTCTTCTCTAACAGCAAGTTTTTAAAATTGCTTTTTTGCTGCACTTCATGGATTGCCTTTACAAACTTTCCATACAGCTCGTCTCTCTCGTTTTGCGTTTGCTCAAATCGTTGTTTGAGCACCTCATGCTCCCATTCAAGTTTCTTCAGTTCCTCCATGCGGACTTTTAGCCGTGCTTTTGCACTCTTTAAGAAAGACAATTTCATTAATACATTCATACAACACTTGTACATCACACATAGATGGATATATATATATATATAAAGATATATATGTATATATATATATATATATATACATATATAAATATATTTATACATACATACATATATATATATATATATATATATATATATACATACATACATACATACATACATATATATATATATATATATATATAAAGTAATAGAAGAAAACGACAAATTAAACTACCATTTCATCTATACAAGCCTGTTTTGTGGTTGCCTACTCATCTGGGGATAACAGGCTTGCAGGAATGAAATGGTAGTTTAATTTGCCATTTCTTTCTATTACTTTGTACAGCACTACCATCCAGGTATTGAGCACTGTATCGCGGCATTCAACGCTACACTGTAATATGTATATGTATATGTATATGTATATGTATATGTATATGTATATGTATATGTATATGTATATGTATATGCATATATATATATATGTCTTGATAGAAATCTTCTTCATCACTAACTCTTACTGAAGTTCCTTCTTGATCTTTATGCTGACAAAGAAAAACTCATCCTCTAATCTGTTGTCATCGAGTTTTGATGACTAAGAACAAGATAGGAACAACAACAAAAAGCTACGACAAGGTTTTGCCAGCACGCCACTAGAAGTAATAGCTTGTATATGTACTATATATTCATATGTAAATACATTTGGTACTCTGAAGCAAACACTGGAATCAGGGTATTTTTATTGAAAACTAGAAGGCTTGCACCTACTTCAAGGACATTGTGGGCATGTTGAAATGAAAATGCAAGAATTATATTCTGCTTCACTAAAAAATTAAGCCTAGCAAGTTGCGTTTTGCAAATTAAATGGTTGAAAACGATGCGATGGGCTAAAATTTGATGAAAATTGCAAAGCTAAAAGTATACCGGTGTTGACCAGTTCGTGTAAATATTAGACTTTAGCAGCCCGTCTAATACAATATTGAGCTATCAGCTCAGTTTCTAATTAACCGACTATTGACTATCAACAATAAAAGAAGGTTGCTAGTCTCTATCACAAAAAAAGATCTTCATAAGCCTGAACCTCTATAGGTGAAATTACGATTGCAAGATTAACCCCTTCCTGGATTATCACACCTACTAATACTGAAGTTCACAGGGATATAACCGTAAACAATGAACCAACAGGTGGAGATCTTTGCAGAAAAACAACGAAAATAGCTTTTATAAATCGCTCTATGTAGTGCTGAGAGCTACTGGGCACATATGTATCATTTTAAACAGCCTCCACTTACAGCAATAGCACAAAACAACACGTAACTGGAGAACGTGTCGTGGGGGGGCCTGCCTGTACAAACACTTTGGAGGGGCAGAAGCCCTACTTTACTATATACATCTCCGGGTTGATGATTCTGCTGAGGGGGCAAAACCATGCAAAATCTTATATTTCGGGGGCATTGCCCCCCGTACCTCCCTGCAAGTACGTGTCTGGTGCAAAAACATGAGCAATTGCAATGATGATTATCGTTATAAAATATATACGTATCCATGGATCCATGGATGTAAGAACTGGTGGGCACAAGGAGCAAGTGCCCCACTTTTCACAAAACTTATGTTAAGTGCCCCCTTTTTAGCTTACCTAGTTGATCTGTTTTGCTTGTGATGGTACCCTTGAATGCATGAGCCCCCCCCCCACTTTTTCAATGGTTCCCAAGTCCCAGTACACTTCTTTTACAAAATGCATTCATTACGAGACTGAAGGAACCCTTCAAAAATGCTAGAAAGTCATTGTACTGAGGAAGCCTCATATCAGAACGTTGGCAACCGAAGGGCATAAGTTATTAGTACGAGCACAACAATACTGCAAGCAAAAAACAGAGCAGCAATACCGTAAAGTATGACTTATTGATGGTAAATTGATTTACTCTTTGACACCGAAAAGCAGAGGGTATAATAAGGAGGGGGTTAACATTTTTGCTAAAATACACATATTGAGAGGTTATTAATAGATGGGGGGGGTCAATTTTAAACAGAAAAACATGTCAAAATTATTGTAATTAGTTGCTAACATTGCATTAGTATAAGTTACTCTAGTGTCTCTAGTCGAAGGGGGGAGGAAATAGAAGGGGGTGTTCATATCGGCAGCTTTTCAATAGAAAAGGGTTGCTAAGAGAAGGTGGTTCATGCTGGTAAATTGTTTTATTAGAAGGTAATTTAACTTTCTGCGTGTTCTGATCATGATCGATTTGTAAAATGTAATAGAAGGGGGCATTTATAAGCAACGGGGGGAAGGAAAATTCTCCTGAAATCAATAGACGAGGAGGCCCGTCTATTAGAGAGTACATACTTTCTTTTATTTCCTTACTTGTTAATATTGATTTCTGTTCACAAAGACAATTTATTTTATTTACTTATCCTTATTAATACTTGGAAATCATTCGGTTAGTAAAATGGGAGGTTGGATTTTCTTCAAAAATGCTTAGTGGCAAGGATGCTTAATAGATGGAAATGGGTGGTGAAATTTTAAAAAATCTACTCTCCTACTATTCGGTGTTAAAGAGTGTATATCTAACTGATGGGAAGGTAATCCTTCTGTAAATTAACTGAATTTCATGAGGCCCTCCCTAATACATAAAGTAAATATATATTAAAAATTTATTACATTCACAACTTAAAACTTCAAAAATACAAAACACTAGGAGATCAAAAAATCTGAGTTGCTTTCACTAAGCAACTTAGGCTGGGTACTTGCTTAGACTCAGATATATCTGTGATAGAATTTCGTGCTCCTGTGCACTCACCAAAGAATCTGTCCAAGTATTACCAAGATGCAAGAACCCAAACGGGCTACGAGTTTTTTTTATAAGAAACCTAGCTCAAGGCCTATTACTAAAAGTTTCTTAATTTTTGGCCAGGTTGTAGTTCTAAAAGTCTCTTAAAAGTTTCTTAATATAGCCAACTCAATTTGCTGTAAAAGCGTACGCAGAAGGTGAATATAGCAGACTATTTGTCCTATAACAAACAAGATACGTCAGTTCGAGTTAAATTCTAAAGCAATGTCATATTCACATTGTTTGACACAGCTTTTCGTTGAACTAGGTAACCATTTCAACGTGCTATTTGTCTAAAGTTTCTTAGCTCTTTCCTTGTAGTTCTAAAGGTTTCTTAAATTTTAGGCTGTCTAGTACTAGGTTGCTTATGAACTGGTTTCTTATAAAAAAATCGTGTGTTAGAAGCAAAAAAATGAGTGACATACCGCCAGTGAGGCTTTGTCCTTTTGATAATTTGCGAGCTGAAAAGGAATCACTTACAATCACATATAGATCATGGATAATACCACTATTCATGATGAACTAAATCACTAGAAATCACTCATAAATCAAATGAAATTTCTTTTGCAGTACACTTGAAATAATACTAAAATGCTATGATATGTTTCAGAGTCAAAAATATTATTTCTTTGATCGCAGAACAAACACGACGAAGAGCAAAGTCATGATTCCAATTTCAATTTCTCGAAAATTCTAGTGCATTGATTTTCATTTATAATTTCTTTGTCTTTGGTTGGTTTTCTACACTGATGATGGATCCCAGGAATTTGGTCCGAAACGTTTGTGGGACTGTGTCAAACATGGAAGCGTCTTAATTACGAAAGTGCCTTGATTGTTCTGGAATTTCCAATAAATTGAAATTGGATTAATGACTTTACTCTTCGTCGTGTTTGCTCTTCGGCCGAAGCCCGTAGCAAGGCCTATGTTTTAGGAGTGGCAAAATTGTCACGGAGGAATCACGAGGTACAAAATTTGAGAGCTTATTTCATACTATCAAAATCAAATGGACAATGTGTATGCAGGAAACGGTTTAACTTTCTAGACCAAGGAGGAGCTCAACCAAGATTTCAAATCTATCCTTAGCTAAAAAGATGAAGCAACAATAAACAATTTCATGAATTCCCAGGGGTGTTAAGAACTGGCATCTTGTTTCCCAGGTGTGGCATTTGCTACCCCATGGCTACAGGCCTGTTTCGGTCTATTGTGAAATTACACTTTCCACAAGTAGAATTATTTTTTGAATACTCCATGAAAGAACGGAAAAATCAGTGAGCCATCTCATGGCAAACAAATAGGTAAACATGAAACAATCATATTTTCTCCTTTCCGCACAATGATCATATTCTGTGAGATGCAATACGACCCGCTGACGTTCTCTTTCTACAAACAAAGCAAAGTATAATGGCATTGACCATAACATATTCCCCACCCTGAGCACCATGACTCATACCCTGCTACCAGCGACATTACAGGATCTTCTCTATGCTCCTTCACAGAGCACTTTCTTTTGAGATGCTATCATAAATATTAATAGATGAAAAAACTATGAAGCAAGGGGGTTTTGAATGCTTGCCCCCCTCCTCCAAGTTTAAAAAAAGTGGATAAAGTGCTACTTTGCAACCCCTTTCTTCTGGAATTATTTTTATACTTAAAGATAGGAAAAAGGAAATAAGAGAATTGAACATGAACGTCAAAATACACAAAGACTTATCCCAACTGATAGAAACACAGTGGCACACACAACCTTCCCTTCTCCCACACACACACCCACAAAAGAATCTACTATGCACCAAGAATATACGAAAAATTCGAAAAGACGCTAACCTCCTTCTGAAGTTCTTGTACCTCTTCTCTAGCTTTTTGCAATGGCTCTGTTAATTTACGATTCTCTGCCATTATTTCGTTCATTTGTTTCTCCATTCGTTCCTCCTTTCGTTTCATGTCTTCAACTTGCTCCTACAATGCAAAATTTCATTAAGGCACAAAGGGTAAGGGGGTGGAAAAAGTAGGGGTGTAGGCAGTGGCGTGCCGAAAGACTGGCTAATGAATGTCCCAGAAATACCGACAAAATATGATCGATTACCGACACACGATGATGGATCACCGACAAACGATGATCGATTACTGACAAGCGATGATCGATTACCGACAAGCGATGATCGATTACCAATAAACGATGATCGATTACCGACAAACGATGATCGATTACTGACAAGCGATGATCGATTACTGACAAGCGATGATCGATTACCGACAAGCGATGATCGATCACCGACAAACGACGATCGATCACCGACAAGCGATGATCGATTACCAACAAACGATGATCGACTACCAACAAACGATGATCGATTACCGACAAACGACGATCGATTACTGGCAAACGATGATCGACTACCGACAAGCGATGATCGATTACCGACAAACGATGATCGATTACCGACAAGCGATGATCACAAAGCAAGCTTTTACTGACAAGCTATAGAATTGCTGATGGTAATGGTGAAAGTGGGGGGAGTGTGAAACCCTCCATCCCCCCTACTTCGACACATCCCTGGGTATAGGTCTGTCACATTCCCACTTTTCCCAAAGTCATCGCTAGTTCTTCCATAGCAAAAGCTGGTGTAACAGTCGTCGCTTGACAGTACGTTAGGGAAACTTCGTGGTTTGCCCGAAAAAGGTCCTTTGATACACTCCCTCCCCCACTCAAGCGTTCTTGGGCACACCACTGGAAAGGCTGTCCTCAGTTATGGATATATGCATCAGTCAATGAACCATATCCAAACCAACTTCAACAAAGATACAAAATAAACTACGAAAAATCCATCTGTCTTTAACATGTTCTAGTAATATGGAATCAGAATATTTAACAAAAGCACGAAAAAGTGGCAACATTCTTAGACATACTTAAAAGCTTTTTTCGTCCGACACTCATCAGAGTATGAAACAGAAAGGTTACCCTAAAGATATATCCAGATGCAGCTACATGTGATATGATGCGTCTAATTGGCTCCAAGGGTGGCCAATTAGGACCTATTAACCATTGTTTACTTGAAGAGTCCTAATGAAAAAACGAACTCTTTTTGTCTACACAAGACTGGGTTTTAAGTCTTTTTATAAACAGATTCCAAAACACTTAAGTAATTAGAACATTGTCAAAAAGTGTAAAAATATTAAAAATATTACTATTACTAATTTCAATATATAATAAACTTTTCTAATTTCAATAGGGTACCTTGAGTGAGTTGATAAGGGCCAAATTGTTCAATGTAATATCATTGTAATAGTTCTTAATATCACTAAAAGCCTTTTCGTGATTTTTCATCAGTGTATTTATTTGACTGTTCTTGCGCTGAAATAATCAAGAGAAATTCAAGATGAGGATTAACTAAGGCAAAAAACAACCGATCTAGTTAGGATAGTTGAAAAATGCGAGAGAAAATCAAAAGGGTGGATAAATATAATCAAAGATTTGATAAAAATAAACCACATGAAGAATGAGGAAATAACATCCAGGATAAACTAAGAAAAGGAAAAATGTTTCATCATTTCCACCAACAAGGTTAGCTAAAAGATGCTAGAGAAAATAAAAAAGATAGATAACTGTAATCAAAGATTTGATAAAAGTGATCAATTAAGGAATGAGGAAATAAAATCTAGGATAAACTAAGAAAAGGAAAAATGTTTTATTATATTCACCAATTAGGGGGCTTAGAAGTCAATGAATAAAATACTGATAAAGTTGCGAAAATAAAACGAAATAATGGGAAAATATAGAATCAAAAATCAAATTATGAGTAGATGAAGATTAAATGCAATGAACTAATGTATGTGCATAAACATATACATAAGAACATATACATATAAAGAATGAAGAAAATACGAGCGGAGATGAAAATGTCAGGTACGAAAATGCTCGTGGACAAGCTGGAAAATTAGTTAATGTGTAAACAAACGCATGATTATTTAAATGAGAGGTGAAAATGATTCATATTCATGAAGTTTCAAAAAGATTTCGCGATCTCTAGGGCTGAAGTATGCCAAAAGGTTTTTACTATTAGCGTCACTTAAAAACCTTTACACTAGTTTGGTTGATCCACATTTTCGCTACTGCTGCGCAGTCTAGGGTGTCTGTGGCCATGCTGAAATCCAGCAATTACAAAAGTTGCAAAATCGTGCAGTCATCATAATAACTGGCTGTAATATGATGCTCCTAGCAAGCCTTTAATAAAAGACCTAGGTTGGAAAACGATTGAATCTCTTATCGAATATGAATTGCAAATTATTGTATATAAATCTGGAAATGGGCTTGCCCCTCATTATCTTTACATTATGCTTGTCGCTTACTCGCCTGATTCTTCATATAATCTACGAAATACTACCACAGACCTAAAGTTGCCAAAGAAAGATTCCTCCAATGGGCAGGTGTTTTTCCTACAATGGCGCAAAAATGTAGAACAGCCCGAAGCTAGCACCTAGTCTCGCCTTCTTTAAAAAGTTTTTGGTGCACATGAGATGAAATGTACTACAAAAGCAAAAGGTGCTTACTACTTTATTTTATCTGTTTTACTTTTACCATTGCATATTTAACAAGCTACTTTTACCATTTTTATTTCTATTATTGTATTTAACTCTTCTTTCGCTTTTTGGTAGCAGTTGCAATTAGGATCTTAATTGATACTTTGTTCTTTTCTGAATCTAAATGGAGGGCCTCCTGAAAAACAGCTGCAGCTGAAGAGCCACCCTCCTTAAAGATTTTCAACAATGAAAACATCAATATAAAATTATAATAGAACTGTAGACTTCGCTTATAAAGGTAGCCACAGGTGACTACTTGGAAAGCTACAACGTAAAATAAAATGTAGAAGAAACACAACATAAAAAATAGATCAAACATAGTTATAATATTAGTAGTTCAGGATTGTTCCAGTCTTTGTTCCTATGACAAAAATGTAGTATGAAGTTCGGATGGCAATAGTGGCGATCTTTCGAAGTATGTAGTTCCTGGTGCTGGGGTTGTAATTCAGATCCTTAAGCATGTCCAGGAATCCCAATGAAAGTTGATCGAGTACCCTAAGAGTGCTGATTGATAAGTTAATATACTTTATTTCGGAGAAGAGATGTTCCTGTTGCCTAACTAAGTCGTGGTATTTTTTATGTTTCCGGTGAGAGTTTTTCCTTATGTTTGACTCAAATCCTACTGTAAGTTCAAGAATGTAGACACATTTATTAGGGAGAACTAGAAGTAGATCAGAATGAAGATTGTCTCCAGTTACAGCAGAAGGGCTTAGAAAGCCAGGAAGGTCAACATAAATGATAGAATAACGAACAGAATGGAATGTCATTGCTAGAAAATTAAGGATAGAATCTTGGCACCAAGTGTATTTGCCTTGTTCTAAGCAGGCTTTGCAACCTGAAACGACATGGAGGAGAGTCTCAGGCAGTAAACAGAATGAACAATTGGAAGTGGCTGACATCCCCCATTTAACAAGATTCTTTCGAGTTGGAAGAGAATTATTTACGTAGCGAATAGTAAAGTTGAAGATATTAAGATATTATTAGGCAGATTTCGCTGAGCTAAAGACCAAACAGAGTTCACTGGAGATAACGAAGTTTCGAATACATTGGAAAAGAGTGAGCTTTGATATATTAGATGATTTTAAAGACGGTCTTCATGTTCATTCTGTATGGCTTTCAGAACCTCTTTACATAGAACCTCCTATACACATCATATTGAATATTGGTATGATTCGAAGTATATTTTCACAGCTTCTTTATCTCTTCATTTTGCGAGCTTTTGAGTGTTTTTCGTAGAACAGTCTGACACTGAATGAATTTAGTTAAGCCGAATTTGTTTTGAGGAAGGATAATGTTGCTTAGTGTAGCAGAGATTGGACAGTTTAGCCATTTACGGATGCATTGGGTAACAACATTGTCTAGATGTTCGCATACCCAAGTTTTAGGAAGAGTGGAAATGGTGAAGAGCCAAGAGAGTTTAAAGAGTATATATCTATTATAAAGGGCAATTTTGCTTTTCGGATGAAGAGCAAGAAAATCAACTTTAGTGAGGATGGAAGTACGTGTTTCACACAATTCAGATTTATGAGTAGCATTTGACATATTGAAATCAAAATAGCGACCAAGGTAGCAAAAAGAATCACCTGTCTTCACAGCAGGGACAAGGTCATCAACTACTATTAGTTTTGGTTGGAATTGAATCGATCTGGTTGATTGTTTTCTTACTCCAAATATTGCACATTTATCAACTCTTATATGCATACCAGCCCATTTGCACCAAATGTAAAAGCAATTTAACAGGATTTGATTTTCTTGTTTATGACCACTAATCACGGCAACATCGTCAGCAAACTGAAACCAGTGTATAGGGACAAAAGAAGAACCAGGATCATAACTTGTAGAAAAGCCAAATTGACTATATTTTTCTTCTTTGATATGTTATGAAAGTGTTAAGACAAAGATGAAACAACAGGGTGCTAAGGCAATCCCCTTGAAGAGCCCCACAACCTACATGAAGAAAAGGAGATTTGAACTGCGATGTGACAATAGAAGTATGAAAATCATTTTAAAGGTTTCTAATGAGGTTCCTTATATGGTTGGGTATATGGTGATACTTAAGGACTTCAAAAATGAGATTGTGATGAACTTCCCCAAAGGGATTTTTGAGGTCTAGCAGTGTAAGAGCTCTTTGCCTAATTCAAGCCTTGTCGATGAAGTGCGGAGGAGCGCTACACGTGACAAAGTTTCCAACAGATGATGTTAGCCATTTGAGACGTATGTTCAAGAGTGCCAGACATCTGTGGAGTAAAGCCTTTCTGAATTTTACTTTCGACATAATTATTTCCTAGAAGGAATTGATATAATGAGTTCCGAAGACAGGATGTGAAGATTTTCAAAGGTACAGACTCTAGAGTGATTGGCCGAAAATTGGCAGAATCAGCTGTGTCACCTGTCTTATCTTATGAACGAGGATGTACATCCTTTTTTCCAGTCTAATGGGATTTCCCCGGAAGACCAAACAGATCGAATGCTGTCAGTCAGATACGCTCGTAAGAATGGGCAACGCTTAAAAGGAATAATTGAAAGCTGATAATAATGATATGATAGATGAAAGAAACAATGAAGAAAAAACAGGTGCAACGATGCATAAAAGAAGTAAATGACCAGCAACTGAATCTGACAGTAAATAAATGATAAGCAAAATTTTTACCTCTTCGATCTCATGTATTTCAGTTTTTCTCCTCAATTCCAGTTCATCTCTTAGCGATCTCATCTTCTTTTCATATTTAGCTTCAATTTCTACACAGAAATTAAAAGAATTGATCTATATATCACAATCGATTCTTCAGCAATCTTTGCTACTCTACAATACCGGATAATTGGGTTGGGAAAAATTGGGTAGGGGGGTGGAAAATTTCCTGAAAAGTAATAATCAGGGTTTTGGAAAAATAGAAGCCATGTATATTTTGATGGGCTACTTTCTGATATTTTTTCATAAGCTAAGGAGAAATGAGCGAGGTAGCATAGTGGTTAGAGTGCATGCCTAACATGCGGAAGATCTACGGTTCGAGCCCGACTCGATGCCCTGACTGAACGCTCGCTCACAGTTCACCCAGCAGCAAATGGGTACCCAGTGGGAACACCGGGAAGATAAAGGCGGCGAAGAAAGGAACTGGCCACCCTACCTCACATGCCGATGGCTCAGCATAAGTGTCCTCTCTAACAGGTACTCACTTACGTACAAAAGTATACGGGACTACCTTTACTTTACTAAGGAGAAATATGATGCAGGGAATAATGAATAAAGTTAATTTGACTGAACATACCTCAGAAAAAATTCTAAATCTAGCATAAAGTCATCGAAACTGGGGGGGGGGGGGGGATNGGGGGGGGGGGGTGATTTTTCAGACTAGAGAGTAAGAATGCAGGCGCTTCTTCAACATACAAATTATGAATTGGAATGGTAGATTGCAAGAACTTTCCGTTAGGTACTAACAACACAGGTGTCAAATCTTGATTGGCTAACAAAAGAATCACCATTGAAGGATTTCTGCCAATAATGTTGCGAGAATTCGTTTGAGAACCGTGTTCTGGGGGTAAATAGTGTACCTTCTTTGCAAAGAAACCGACAATGTATAGTTTCGAATAATTGAAAAATATTTTGCAAGCATGTGCAGAAGGCTTCAATTTACATTTCCAGAAGGAGCACTCTTTATATCTTGCGTAGATCAAAAGATATCGGCATTACAAGCAAAGATGGATGGCTTAAAAATAAGCAATAACTTAAAACCCAAAAATCGGGGGGACGACTATTTGATGCTCGAGAATAATTATCATTACTGGGTGTACTCGAGAATGAATACAATTATCTTGCAATAGACTTTTTTCATTCCATACCGATGAACTAGATTCTTTAAAAAAGAATACAGTCATCAAACAGACCTCTGGCTTGCCTTTCGAAATCCTCCCTAAGCTTAGTAATGTCTTCCTCTTTCCCCTAGAGCAAATCAATGAAAATTTCAAAAACGTCAACAAGCTTCGAAGAAACTATTTTCACTGTAAAATGGAAGCAAGGATTACGAAAAATACCTCTTGGAGATGCACATGCATGAAGTTGAAAAGCAGAATTAAAAATAACAAATGTATAATATATTCTGATCACAATCCTGAAGTGGTCGATTGAGGTAAATGTTAGATCTTAAACCTGTTCTTCAAACTCTAGCATCTCAGCATACGCAGGAAATACTGAAGATTACAAAATCAGAATAGAGCAAATATTTTATTTATAAGGCTTGAGGCAAGTAATCTTTCAGCATGCAAAGTACAGCTCAAACAACAAAATGTCTACTTATTATAGCTAATAATCATCAGATCATCAGTGAACTAGACATCAAATTTATCATTGAAGCTTCTATGAATTCTCTAAATGAAACATTCAGTCTAGTTACCCTTTTCAAATTCTTTATTATATCTTCATGGGCTAGCTCGTGTTCCTTCAGCTCAACCTAAAGGAAAAATAAAATGAAATTTTGTACCCACAGCAATAGAAAATATATTGAACTATGCATTAAAAAAATTTTTGCAGTGGGTGGGGGGGGAGCAGATTGATATGCTTAAATTAGCTGCAAACAAGCTATGATTCAGAATTTCAAATGCCAATTGAAATTTCATATCCCCAGCAAAATTTATACCCTGGAGTGAAATTCTAAATAATTTCATAAATATTTGAGGTAACTTCAAATAACTTTTTAATTCACTAGAAAGGAAGAGTTAGTTGTAATAAGGTAGAGCTTTCTAGCAGGTGAAAAGAAAGGCAGTTTTTGAAGAGGGAGAGTTGGAGAACATCTTGTGAAAATCATGTTGGAGAAAATCAACTAGGCATCTTAGGAATATTGATGCAGAAGCATTAGTGGCACAACCAAATGATAGATATGGAAGCAAAAACAGTAAATGGGCTGTGGATATTTTCTCAAAGAAAACAATGAAGCAGATAATTCTAAGATGCATTGTTGCCAAGAAGAAAAAATCATGAAGCTGTCATCAATCAATCAAAAAATATTAAAACCACAAAATTATTCAAAGTCATCATTATTGTGTTGAATATTCAGCATACAAGCTGCATGGTGGAAAATTGATCCAAATTGACAAACAATAACACCATTATGCTTCTCACAGGATCCAGGCTATGAGAGCTTAATATTCTCATCTCCACATTTGGAAACCAATTAAAATACATAAGTTATTGCAACAAAAACCAAAAATTCATAGTATAACATACTTTCAAAGATCTTTTATCTTTTGACAACGAATTTTCTTGCCTTCTGTGATCATCTTGAGCAAGCTTGAGGGCGACAGAGCCTGAAAAGAAAGCAAAGCAAGTAAATCAATTTTGATGCTTTTCATTTACAATTCCAGGTCACTGGACAACCATTTACATATCCTCAGAGAATCTGTTCAACAATTAATACTTATTCCAGCAGAATAACTCTTTGCATTAAATTGTAGCTTGCAACCAGAGTTCTGCCAGTGCAGTCCAGAGGTTTCCCCAGAAGTTACACATATGCTATGATGCACAGTAATTTCTAAATTTTCCTTTGCAGATATGTGAATTAGTGTTGAGCCACTTGAATGCCTCCATAAAGTTCCACTCCACTAAAGAGGTTGTAAACCAGTGGTAAAAACTAAGGAATCTGCCAACAAACTGTGTTTTGTTCTAAATCTTTTTTGTAGAGGTTTTGTACCCTATTTTGCAAAATAAACATTGCAGCTCTCTATAAAAATGGTCCATGTATGAAAACTGTAAATAATCTGCTTTAGACTCTCATTGGAAGCAAATGTCAAAATTCACAGTAACTTGTAAACAGTTAACATGGCATAATAAGAACTTTGGCAAGCCCTCTTACTTTCTGGATGCTGTGGAATAGAGCAAGCCAAAATTTCTAAGAAAGACAGGAAAGAATAACAAAAGAAAAACAAAAATAGAAGAAAATGAGAGGAGACACTTTTAAGGTATTAATTCACCTACTTTCTGCTTTTAGCTCTGTGATGTTATTTTGATGCTCATACAGAAGATGTTTGACTTTCTGTTTATAAACCTTAATCTCAACTTGATGCCTCTCTTCTGTTTCTTCCATTTCCCTTTCTTTGTTTCTTATTTCTGCTTTCTTTTCATCCAACTGCCTTTTTGTTATTTCCCAAAATGTGTTCACTTTATCACGTTCCAGTTGAAAATAGTTTCTCTCTTCTCTTTCCCTATCAAGCTCCTCTCGCAGTCGAACAATATGTTCTTCAAGCTACAAAAGAACATGAAGTATAAACAATATTTGGTTGGTTCTTAGGAAGGCTTAAATATACTTGTAAAAAGAGAACAAAAGCATGCTAAGGTATGGAGTGTGGGGGTGTGATTCACAAAATTCTTAGAAGCCATCAGCAATTTTTTGGCTAGTTGGCATAAGTTAGCATGGTGATGATTGTTTGTCAGTAATAATAATAATAACAATAATACCATATTTTAACAGGGTAATTTAATCAGCTAAAATGAAGCTGCTATCAACAGAAGCCCTGTTGAAAATATGATTCTAAATATTGTAAATACCTTAAACATAAAAGAGATAAAAATATAGAAATAAATAAGACAAAGAAAATATAGTATATCAGCATTAAGAAAAGTGTTTAATCCTTAAAATTTTCTTTTAAAGCACTCTTGAAATTTAAGCGATATTTTTCAGTTTTTATATGTACTGAGAGAGCATTGAAAATTTTTGTTCCACTGTAATAGATCCCTCTTTTTCCACTTCAGTTCTTCTTAGTAATTCTGGGAAGAGCAGAACTAACTGAATCTTAATGGTATGATTAAAAATCTCTGATGACACCAGTCAGTAACCACATTGCTATAGTTCCAATTCAAAATTCCACTGGCATACTACTGCAGGGCTAATGACTTTTAAAGAGGGAAATTATTCTGGGTCCTTGGCATGTAAGACAGGGTGCCAGCTCATTCTCTCACTCTCTTTTTCCTCCCCAGTGTGCCACTAGGTCCTTAGAAGAACCAGCTGCTGTAGCAAACACAATTTTTTACTAACTGATCTAACTGTAAAAACAGAAATTGGCATATATATATATATATATATATATATATATATATATATATATATATATATATATATATTGAATTCCTAATGTCCTCTATAACTGAGAGTGCTCAATACATTTTGCAGAAGGTAATACATAGTCAATACTAGCAATGGAAAGAAAAAAAGGAACATATACTAAAATTTATATGTGTATGTATGTATGTAGTCAATTATCTATACACAAAATAACCCTTCAGCAACTCATTATATAAATATATATATACACACACACTTTTAACAATATATTTCTAAAAATAAGAAAGTTTTAAAAAAGGTATTATGATGAGTAATATACTAATATTGCTGTTTTCCCAGGGGGTCAGGCCAAGGGAGTAGCTACTAGTTAATCAAAATATTAGCTACTGCTAGGACTAATCACATACTGAGCAATACACAAATTAACAAAATAAACATGCCTGTTCCTTAGACATTTCTTCTGTGCTTATTCCATCAATGACTGTGGGTGTTTTTGCCTTTCCGGCCTTCTTCTTCCCCTTTTTCTTTCCACCTTTTTTCTTTGGCGGCTGAAAAATCATTCACAGTAATGAATAATCAGAGAAATCATATACACACAGCTTAACATGGGTGTAGGAGGACGTCAAATTTATGGGGAGCTGTAAATTTTCTGCCCGAAATATCAAATAGAGCTGGAAAGCAGGCAGAAAAAGTTGCCCGAATTTCCTATTGTTCTTTCAGAAAATTTGCCCGAGTGAAATGGATTTCTGCCTAACTTGGGGAATGGGGCTGCAGCCCCCCTGCCCCCGCCTCGTACGCTTTTGTAGCTTAATTAGATTGATCATGCCTCAAATATAGAATTTATCTGAGTTAAAAAGCATGGGCGTTTTTCAGATTACTTGCACTGGCTTATTTGATCTAAACCGTACAGCATTCGAGTGATTAATTGCGTTACATTATGTCCTTTGAGTGATTACTTGCACTTCCAGTGTACTTACCATGTTGAAATGCTCTTTCAAACGTCTTTTGCAATTCTCTTCTTTAATTTATTCGTCTGCTTTATCCGGCACACCAACAAAATGGTGGATGCAATAATACTGTTCCTATAGCAACACAGCCTCGATATAAAGAATCCACTTACGAGGCTGGGAAGACAAATTCCAACAGAACCTCACATTTAGTAAGGTAAAAACAGCCAGGATATGTGTATACTGATGGGAAATCTTAATCAATGCTTACCTCTGTGCATTATTTGTGCAAAAAGTAGCTTGCTTCTTAATCAACACATAACATAACTGATCCTCAGAGACGCAGTCGAGGGCATGACGCCATTATATGAGGCGCCCCAGAGGGTCTGTGTTCTCGTGTTCCTTTGAAAATTTCCAAAATCTCTCTTATTCCCAAACATGTTTTTTTGACTGCTCCCTTTAACAAATGTCGAATTGCTCCCCAGAATCCACTTTGATCCCGATTTCCCTTGAAAAATGACTCATGTTCCCATTTTCCAATTAATAAAAATGGGAAGTTCCCTTATTCCTCATAACCCCTGGAGGGCCCTCATTATACCTCTTATAATTTTGCAACGACAGTAATTATTTGTTTGCCTTACACTGTTGGATTACCCCTCCTATAATTTTATGACTTCATCACTGCTAAGCCATGTGTGCAAGCTTTCTGAAACACGTGCACATTGAAAAATGCTATCTTCTCCACTACTCGAAACGCATCACTCTACTTATCACTTGTTAGCAGGGGCGTAGCTAACGGGGAATGCGGAGGTGCAAGACTCCCAACTTTCGGTGATCTCGTCGTTAAATTTAAATTCAATGACTTTCATCGGTAAATGAATGCATGTTTTGCCATGCAATAGTTGAAAATGCCCCTTCTTGCATCAATGCACCCTATTAAAATAAGGAGCTCTTGCTAAAAAATCGCTTCTGTCGGCAATTTCATACCCCTGTTAGTAAACTCAAAGCTTTATCTGTTTCTGTCGGTAATTATTAATTGATATCCTTCAACAACAGAGCTTGTCATCTCTCTTCCAGAACCTGGTAAAAGAAAGGTTCCTAAAGAAAGGGTTAAGTCATCCAGTCTGTACTACACGTCTGTTTTATAAGAAAAAAGTTTAAAAGAAAATGAGGCCAAAATCTTAAGATAATCTTAAGAAAATCAAAAGGCTCGATTTTCAATGTTAAGTATTTTGTTGGCCAAAAATTGATGTTAAATCATTATTTCATTCAAAGTGTTAAAGATAGAATTCAAATTCGAATATACAAGAGTAACAAAGAAGGGGTAAACCATTTTTGTTAGCTTATTTCAGTAAAAGTTAAGAAAATTTTAAGAAAATCTCAGGCTCAATTTCAGGACGAGTTAAGAAATTCGAGGCTCGGGCAAAATGGTAGTTCTCTTGTGAAAATGAAAAAGCGTGTACTTTTGCAGGAAAAACACTGAAGTTTACTTTGATTTATGGCCAGAAGAGTCCTGTCGGTTCTTGGGCCCACAGGTAATAATGGAAGTACGTTTCTCTGTTGAATAACAGAGCAATTTTTCTTTACTGCTCGTTAAAAGAAAGGATGTGTCAAAAATTTGAGTTGTTTACAAGATGAATTTAGCTGTTTTTTGGCAAAATAGAACTTCTATTAGAAGATGGACTTTTTCTTCATGGCCATTTTTCGTAGGCATTTTTCATAAGTTCTTGCTAAAACTTTTGAAGTTCTAGCAAACATAGCCACGTTTCTAGTCTTTCTTTAGCAAAACACTGCTTCTGAAAGTTGTTATTTAAAGTGCTTAGAAATAGTGCTGTGCCTTTCTGAAAATTAATCAGGCAAAATAGGTAGACCACAAGAATTTATATTAGATATAAAGTTCTTGGTAACATGCAGAATTTCAAGATATTTTGGCTTGTTTCCTTGAAATACTTCGCACATTTCACAAAACCCAATCTGGTTTCCCGGAAAAAACCCTTTGAACTCATGCGTTCAGCAGGTGTTTATGATCACAGAATTTTAAATTTGCAAACTGGTAGCTTACATCACCAACCGCGAAGTACATCGCTCTGAAGCTGACATGAATCTTATGGGCGTAGGAAGACTTTACATCTAGGGGGCTATTAACTTTCTGCCCCCCTGACAATAAGTTGGGAAAGAGGGAATTGTGCTATTGCTGTTTTGGCGAAGTATCCAAATGTCAACTTAGGGGGCTGGGGTTTTCCCCCCTATAACACCTCCAGTGCCTATGGAAACTCACAACTGTCCTGGAATTCAATTTGCCACTTGGGTATAGATCAGGAGCGGCCAGCCAGTGAGAGGCAGAGTGCCGCATCCATTAATATGATTCCGCAAAGAGCCTCATCAAGCTCATGAAGACACATAAGCATTACCTTAATCCCTTCTTCTCACACAAAAATATTTTGTTGAAACCATAGAGTTAATAGAACTAGAGCGCTGACTGACTAATCCCATTGTATACAAAACAGTGGCCCAGCATGCAAATCCATAAGGGTGCTCCAGGAAGGCAGAAAGTGGCGGATCTTAAGTTACCGGACCACACTAAATATTGACAATTTATATGTCAATCGATTCCTCTTACCTTCCTGAACAACAATACGCAATAATATTTGCGGAATATCCACGGCTAACCATATCGTTACGAACTAAGTAAGAAAACTAACGCTAACCCTAACCCTCACTCTACGAAGAACCATAATACGCGTCCAGGGTTAGGGCACAGAATAGTGAATAGGCAGAAGGGACACTCTTGTCGGCATCTTTGTTGTTTTCGGGGCACGGATTCATACTGCGCTCTTACTTAAACTCGTTTTCATTTGGAGACATAGTGTAATGGCGGAGACGAAAATAGCCTATGGCGTGCAGTGTATGCTGGAATCTACAATATGCGTACATCGAAGGAGAAGCGATCTTTTTCGCTAGTTGAAGGTAAACAGTTCGAAAAGTATTCTTTTGAATATTTTTACTTTTAATATATTACGAACCTCCTAAGACTAACCTCAGTAGCTGCACTAACATTTGGACCAGATCATGTATATGAGAAGAGAATCAGAACATACACA
>OLMO02000006.1:19227998-19283539 GCA_900291935.2 Cassiopea xamachana
AACACAACCCCCTGGAAGAACAGCTCCACGCTAAATAGGTTTTGTTTTTATTATCCAATTTCATAGCTACTTTTCGTTATAGATAAATTAGTTCGTAGATTGTTTTTTTTCTGTAATTATGCTGAAGGGTTTTGTGTATAAAATATAAAATATGAAATATGTCTTCACATATGAAGCGGATCACTTGACCGAGATCTCACCAGAAACTGCCGAGATCTCGGCTAGCCAAGACGTACATTCCCCATGTCAAACTCTGCAGGTGAGCTAAGCCCAGTCAACCAGGGTAAACTTGTAACCAATGCGCATGCGCAATAGATCATTGCTGTGTAAACAATGACTTCCATGTTTACACAGACATTGCAATCGACCTGCTAGGCTACAGAATTCTCATGTGAAGGTTGGCCTAGCCCAGTTTACCGGGCGGGCCCGCTGCTTGTGAACAGGCCCTTATTGCAATTATGTGAAGCATGACAGAGCAAAACTCAATTTTAAAGCTCCTTCTTCATAGGATAAAATTTATAATCTAACTTCAATGTCCTCATCTTGGATCATGAAGTCTGGACAGGCCTCTTATTCTTATTCGGCGGGGGAATTCGAGGATTTACTGTATGCGTTTCCAGTTTTAGATACTGCTTCTGAAAGTTGCTGTTCTTTAAAGTGTTTGGAAACAGTGCTCTTCTGAAAATGAATGAGGCAAAATGGGTAGACCACAAGTATTTATGTCGGATACAAATTTCTTGGCAACATACAAAATTTTAAGATATTTTGGCATTTTCCCTAGAAATACTTAGCGCTTTTAACAAAAGCCAATCTGGCTACCCTGGAGTCAAAGGGAAGAAACTCAAGCGTTCAGCAGGTGCTTATGATCATAGAATTTTAAATTTGCCAAACAATAGCTTACATCATCAAACGCAAAGTACATCTCTCTGACAGCTGACATAAAACTCATATGGGCGAAGGAAGACTTTACATTCAGGGGGTTGGAAACTCTGCCCCCAGAAAAGAAATTTGGGAAGCAGGGAATACTGGAGCTCCCCTATAACTATCTCCAACGCTTATGGAAACTCAAGACTGTCCTCAAACTCAATTTGCAGCTGGTATATAGACGAATCCCAAAATGGTTGCTATGCATTTTTCTGCAATGTGTAATCTCCTCACACTCAAAACATGTTTTTTTATAAGAAGGCTTTTTTTCTTTCCCTGTACTGGAAAACTCTTAACTTTTTCATGATTCCAGCATAATACTGGAATTTTGAATATTTTAGGAAAGATTCAGTACTGGCCCGAACGTGTAACCTCGATAACTTGACCCTTGAAGGTGGGGCAGGTCGACAGCCACGCCTTGGACTATTGGCAACCCTCTTTTTGAATACACTCCTTTTTTATACAAATAACTAACATTTTACCGAGCTTCAATGTTCTTGAATTTTTCTAATTTTGAGCCTATAACTATTCTAAAAGTATTCCTAAACACCAAAGGCACAGGATAGTTCACTATTTTGTTCCAAAGGTCTAATTTCGTCTAAAATTTTAAGGAACATATTCCAATCTTTGTTGATGTGTTACTACCTCTTAAAAGTAAGCAAAAGTTTGTATCTTATATTAGCAAGGCAAAAGTTTTATTAATAATAGTTTATATTAATAATGCAAAAGTACATCTGAAAGCAGTATTATAACTGTGATACAAAAAAGTTCTTGTGTCTTGGTGAAGCTTGAGCTTCATATTATTCTTAAATTATTGTTAAATTTCAGAGAATTTTGAGCCTAGACATTCTCATAAACTGTATCCTTATAGAAAAAGGGTGTAGACTCACTCCATCACCTGTTGTCACAAACCAATACATGCTTATGAGGTCAGGGGCGTCATAGCGCCTGTAGGGGGGAGGCGCAAGTCAATGAGTTTCCGATAAAATTCGAAACGTTTCTCTTTAGCAAGAGCAATCATCCGAAAATTTTCCGATGAAGCATTAAAATTTCTGAAAATCCGACAACTTCGAAAAAATTTGGGGGCCATAACCCCCTCTGCTCTCCCGTCCACGACGCCCCTGTATAGGCTTTAACGCCTTCCATATATAGCATATCACATTTGTTGAATAGTGGGATAGATAGGCCACACGATTATACTAAACAACACTATAACGCGTAAAGCGGCGAAACCACGGCAGAAGTTAACAAAAAGAAAATATCCATTTGTACTGCTCCCATAAACTCCAATAATGCGAAATAACAATAGGCGTAACTATATTTGCGCTCTTCTTCGATACATTCAGCGAAAATAAACAAGCGAATTAAATAGCGTTCTTGCAGTTTACTCCTTCCTACTTTTCTTTGCGGATTAGCGAATTGCTTGAGCTCTTACAGCTAACTCTATGCGACTTATTACTGACAACTCACTCCACACTCTCGACTCCTCTCTTTTAAACTCTTGAACACATGGATACAAACTAGGTGGGACGGGGTACGAAATCCAACAACATTAAAATGTTGGCATTGTATTCCTATTCAAATGATTGACTTTGGTTTCGTTATGCATTTAGTTTCATTTTGTGGTGTCATAGGTGATGGGCACTAAATGTTATCTACTATTAGGAGGTCAGTATATATGCATAAAATAGTCGGTACTCATTCACCTCATGCGTAAGGACAAGATGGATTTTCTGGGGTGTAGCACTGCAGCTATAGTAAAAACGTAGAGGCGTGCATTTTGATTTTAGCAGTAGTTAGACAAAGTTCAGCAAATTGAGCAAGTCGGGGATGTAGAAGCTTCAACCTTTTTGCATTATGCAATATCTCTCATCTTTGATCAGAATATATTATTTTCGGGCGAACAAAAGCAAATAGCTAAGGCATAGGGGATTCTATTCCTCCAGATCAACACAGCAGAATCATTCTAACCCGCGGGCCGCATAATTTGTAGTTGAATTGGCATAGGATTTTGATAGGATCTGCTTTTTTGCAGAAAAACATAGCAGTGTGAACGGGATATGGGTAATCCTACGTCAACGTCCAATCTAGCCCCCTTTTTACGGCATTCTTCTGGCCAATGATTTCCTTCCTCGTTCTTCATTCCAGAGTTCTTTGTTAACTCCTTGAGACCAATGACACAGCTTTTGTATAGTTGTTTGTTGCGACATGGCAGTTAAGCGACGAACAGAGAGCTCGATGCCTCAGTTGGAAACTGTAAAGGGTACGATTCCATTTAAATTCATTTAATGATTACATTACTACCATTATGTGCTTTTTTAAAGTAATCTGCGACAGGATGACTGCAAGGAAAACGCCAATAGAGAATTTGCCTTAGGCCAATGTTGAAGATCAGTTCTGGGTTTAACCCTTACATAAGATAGCAATAATTTTAAGCAACTTTTTAATGTAGCTTCATCTAAATTACTATCCTTCGAGCAACATATGTATACATGTATTCATTGATTAACATAAAGGCCTATTGATATTCTCAGGCTTCCTACTCTGTCATAAAATCATAAAAGCTGTGGTTATTCGTATTCGTAGTTGTGTTGGCTTTTCGTCCGTATAAGTATTAGGCCAATGAGAACTCCTCAAAAATTTCAGACGCAAACTACACGTTTTTTTATAAGAAACTCATTATTTTGCCTGAACCTCAGTTTTCTTAACATTTCCCGAAATTGAGCCTGAGATTTTCTTAAATGTTTCTTAACTTTTACTGAAGTAGACTGGCTAGAGTGGTTTACACTTTCGTTAATACAGGGCCGTAATTTCCACAAAAACGTTGAGGGGGCTAATTTCTAGCGTAATTCAGTGAACCTTGGCTATCGCAATGACTGTAGGTCATTGCCTAAAACAGCTGGGGTTCTGGGGGCGCTGTAAGCCACCCACCGGGTCCAGCGGGCGGAGCCCCCGGAAGCTCCAGAGATTTTGCCATCTCTGAGGCCTTAAAATGACTTAGGATCACGAAAGTTCTCTTTCTGCACGGTAATAGAAAAACACCAGAAATAATTACTGTATAGCCTTTGTCTGCAAGTGCACAGGTATGGCACATCACAGAATCACTATCTTCCCGGTAATGCAAAAATGTAAATTGATCAAACCATTCGCTTCTGCTTCCCTGTGTCTCTTATAGGAAACTTTATTGATCTCGGTTGGTGTGGCTTTTCCGGAAAATCGCCAGTAGATGAAGAGCTCTTCCCAGAATCTGCAGATGCCATTTTGACAAATGATCTGCTCTCTTTCTCCGCGTATATTTTGTAGACGGACAAATCCAATTTGTTTTTTCTTTGTATGATGATTCAATTCGAGACTCGGATTCGAAATTGATATTCGAAATATGTAATTTTAATAACAATTTTAATACAAAGTTTCTTTTGTGAATTGAAATGTACATTTTTTATAGTTTTAAAGTGTCTAAAAATACAATACCGTTATTAAAAGAATATCCGCAATATAGAAAAAGTCTGTCCTAAGTGTGGCCAAATTGAAAAGAAAAAGTTTAGAATATGAAGTGAATATGCTGTAGTGCCCCCTAGTAATTTACCATGTGGTTATTGATGTTGATGCATTCTCTGACCTTCTAAACGCAGTATAATTTACATAAAAAAATTTTTGTATCATCAAAATTATTGGGGGGCTTCACCCCCCCTAGCCCCCCAGAAATTTCGTCCCTGTAATAATATTGTATACTTGAATTTGAACTCCATCTTTAACATTTGGAGTGCAACAACGACAAAATACCAATTTTTCGCCTATAAAAACACTTAATTGTGGAAATTGAACCTCGTGATTTCCTCATGATTTTCTTAAGATTTTGACGGTTTGAGCCTCATTTTCTTACAAACTTTTTTCTTATAAAAAATACGTGTAGTTTGTCTCGCAAGTTGGAAATTATGGAGCATAACATTCGAGACCCAAATTCAAGGAAATAAATTGCAGTGTAAACAAACAACAACGTAATGTAAAAATTGTTAAAACTCGTAAATTATTTTTGCAAGATTGCATAGATACATTATATCTAAATGATTTAATTAAAAGTTCTGAGGACACAAAAAATAAACCTAATTTTGCAGTTTTGCAAAGAGAAGACATCAACAGGAACTCATCGTTTGGTGCTGTTTTCATTTCAGCTGAAAAATCCTATTGGCACTGGCAGCTGTTGTTAGGCTTTCCCAAACATAAAATTGGGAGTGAATCGTCAGCTTTTCGAAATAGTTTGCTAGTCATTCGAAACAGGAAAATTCCTTCCACACAATGAAAATTTCGACCGTGCACACCCCTTCAGAAAACACTGTGATTTGATTTGCATTTTGGCTCGTTAACAAAAGTTCTTTGAAGTTTGTATATTAGCAAATGGAGTTACTAGGGCTGTCCAACCTTTTGATTTCACTATTCGGTCATTCGGTCTGATATCTATCGAATAATCGATTATTCGGTAATATGGGCGTAGTCATAATTTAGGATAATTCCACCATAGGCGTGGTCAGACATCCGGCGTTTCTAGTACAAAGTTTCTTACGAGCGAACTTCTTGCAAAAACCAATGCGAGAAAACTGTCTGTTCGGCCGCTGTGAAGTAGCATCATAAAGAGCCATTCGATCAGTGGTGATTTCTAGGGGGGGCTCAGGGGGCAGATCCCCCCTAGAATTCTTGCATTGACTTAGCTTTTCAGAGGTTATTGGCTTTGTTTCCAAAGTGTATGATCATTTGAGATGACGCATCTCTTATTGTTGATTATACTATATCGGTATTAAGCTAAATTATCATGTTTCCATCGTTGAAAATATAGGCGTGGTTTTAGCTTGGCCACACCCAAACTATGGACGTGGTTGTGTCTAGAGCCCACCTTGTTAGAATTTTTAGAAATCACCACTGTATACGATTGATTACTGACAAAGAAACAGCCAGATTGCACTTCAACCAGAGAATCGAATTTTTTGACACTAACCGGATAACGGGTGTATGTGACTGCAGCCGTAGAATCGAAGCAGTCAACTAATCGGATAGTCTAAGCATTTGACTACGTGCGGATAATCGAAGAATTTGACTCCTCCCGATTAGTTGACTAATTTAACTCCTCCCGTATAATTGTTCAGAGAATCCGCTGACCTAATAGCAAAACTGATAGCCGAATATCGATTAATCGGTCTTTGTTGGACAGCCCTAGGAGTTACAGATCTGGTGCCGGACGAATAGCCATGGCAAATCATACAGAGTAATAAAAATTGAATTTTTGAAACTTTCGTAAAATATCATAAAACCTGGCCACACGTCATGAAGTGTCATAAATGTTTGCATGAAAAAAATCTTTCTCATAGGTGGTAGCTTGATTATTTTATTAGCCCTTTTGCAAACAAGTGGTACCTCAACTGTAACTGTTTAAAAAATAAAGATGAGGTATTTGAGATTCATACCCAAGTGTTTGGTTGTTTTATAAACGTGTCTTTACAATGAAATATTGCACAAAAAGTTGAGAAATATGTTGACTTACCAATGAATAATTTACATTGTGTCATAAAATGTCTTTAAAATGACTGAATAGTGTCCAAAATGGCAAAAAAATTCGTCAAAAAGTGTCATAAATTCATAAAAAAAAGTTGTTAAATGTACAGTGGGAGGCCTATATTCTTGAAAAATGAAGACAGTAAACCAAGAACATTCTAATAGGAATATGTTAGTTAATTGGAGTATCAAACAGTTTTGCTTTTGGCTATATGTTTGGCTTTTGTATCTTAGGCCTCATTATGCCAACATTCAGATGTACTTTGATTTATCAAATATATTGTAAAATAAGTCTGCTTATGAAACCTTTTATTACCATGAAATAATAGGATGAAGAATGTCAAGTAAGGTATACAACATCCAAGTTCTTGATAATGTTAGAAATTACCTATCTTTACTTAGGTGAAAATGCATCAGAAGGAACATATTATGTATGTAAAAAATTCAAGGAATTATACATTGATGGAGGATATACACAAGATGATAGCAAAGAAAAATGTTGTGAAGACTGCAGAAAGCTCCTTGAAAATGGATATAAGTTTAGATATGTAATAATAAGTTCTTACATATCTAAACTGGCTTCAGCCAAAACATTTTCCAGAAAGTCTTTACAGAATGCAAAGAAGGCATTTGAATGCTTGCTTCTATATGGTCTGAACCTTTGCAGATATCCTGAACAGAAGGAATACAAACTTATCAAGGTTGTACACTTTTATTTTGTGTGTATATCTCCAAACACCATACTATATGTAAATCAAGCCTCAACTTGTCAAAATGGTGCATACCCACCCACCCTTCTACCATTACATACTTTTGAATGACCCCAATACAGTGGTGTAGAAGAGGGGGGCACAGGGGGAAGCCCCCAGCTTAAAATTTAAGGGGCTCAGCCCCTAGCTTTAATGTGAGGGGGGCTCAACCCCCTAGCTCTGTAAACTTTTTGGAAATAAGAACATAGAAGACTCATTGTTCTGCTGTAAAAAGCTATTTTAGATTTAAAAATCTGTCAAGAAGTTGTTAGTTTACAAGATAGAGGGTATTAAAAATATGTTGTTTTTTGGATGATATTATCGTTTTCTTGCATAACTGTGTGGATTAGCATCAAAGTTTCCTATAAAGATACATACAAGAAAAGAGCACCCCCTAGCTATCAATGGAGCCCCCTAGCTACCAATTTACGTCTACATCACTGCCCCAATATAATGTAAGTTTTAAATATAATGTCACAGGGCAATTCCACTTGCAACTGATGTAACAATTAGACAGGCTATATTCATTTTGCAGGAAAAGTTATTTGTGGAGAAGCTCAATATTCTCAGTGATTAAAATGAGTGCTTAGAGCCTTGAATGAATAACATTATTTTCAATCTAATGTAAATGCTGTGTTGTTGGTTGCAGATTTGAGGTGGTAACTTACATAACTCAGAGAATTTTAGCACAAGTTTTGACACTGACCAAAACAACTGCAATTTTTTCTGAAAGTGTTTGGAGCTTTTATTTAAAACTCACTGTCATGCTTTTAGATGAAAAATAATGGGTTAGAGAAGCTTATACTCCTTGGTAACTAATGAAACATAGCACCCTCTGAAAGTAGGATCAAAAACTGGAAATATTAGACAGAATATCTGGCAGTTCCCCACATTTGAGACATGCTAAATATGTTGAAGATATGAGGCACACTTTTGCATGTATAAATGCAATTTTTCCATTCAACAGTTTGGTCCAAAGATAACCAACATTTTTCAAGTATATCTAGAGACATGTAGACAATATGCATAGGAAAACAACAAAATCAGGGTGGCCAACACACCCTGGATACCCTGCAAGACCCCGGGATTTTGTTTGCCCCTGGAAAAATACCCTGGAAAACCCTGAAATTACATCCCACCCCTGAAAAATTATGTTCTGAAGCAGATTTTCCGTGCATCAATTTTTGGCCTTGCAATTCTGTTGCATTTTTTATTCCTGTAATGCAGGGGAGGAGGATCTATGAGGTTATTGGGGGGTAAAAACAGGGTATCATTTGTCATGTGGCAAGAAGCCTCTTTTTCCAACAATGGACACAAAATTTCAAGTAAAATGCAGAATGGAGGGTGGATGGGTACAGGCAGAAGATCTATATGTGATAATTATATTTTTCGAAAACATAGCCAAGCGTGCCCTGGAAAACCCCTAAAATTTGGCAGAAAATCCCCTGGAAATCCCTGGAAAAGAATTTCATTTCACTGTTGGCCACCCTGAAAATATAACCTATTTTAGGGGATCATACGGTTTTTTTGCTTTTAATAGGCTCTGACTACCTATGGCGAAAGTCTAAAATATAAGCATAACGTTTGTATAGTGAAGAAAGCATTTTCACACTGAGACTGACATTTATGTGCAATTGCCCTACCATAATTGGATATATTTGTTGATTGACGATCTTTGGATTAGAGGTGATTTGTTTCCACCTCTATCCCCACATATTGAATTTCAAAGTTGTTGTTTGTTATTTTTAATTTCATATTTTATTGGTTTAGAAGAAAATAAGGCATCACGCTTAAGATTGTTGTTGTTGTTGTTTACTTTATTTTGAGTAGGCTGTTATACCTAGCTTTTTCAGCTAATTTAGGCCTACAATGCATGCCGCATCCAGGCATCGGACCCCTAGTTTAACGTCCCTTCCGAAGGACGGTGGAGTGAGCTGTTTTGGTCGTTCATCTGGAGGCCGCCCATCTAGTTCTGACCGTACACAGCCATGCTTAACTTCAGTTAAGCTAATGGAACTGGCCGGGCCTCTTGGCCACTCACCCCACTAACATTATTGTTGAATATATACTTTAATGATGATATGCTTTTATCATATGCATATAATTTGTTGATAACTTTGTCCCTGGCACCTTAATGGAAAAATTTCGTTGTAGCCATTGTAACTGTCATAGAATATATCAAGAACTTCCTAAACACAACAACAGGAACTCTAAATGGTGTCTAAAACACCTCTACATGCATAGCTATAGGAATTAAGGAGCACAAGGCAATGTGCCCCCAACTTTCACAAATTGTTCCGTAAACTGCACTTCTGCAACTTACAGAGCTAACCTGTTTCCCTTTGAGAGTGTTCCTGAATGTACCAACCCCCCTACATATTCTGAATGCTTCCTATTGATCTATCTAGATAGATAGGTATATTATGGTGAAAAATCAGTCTGTGTGATATGGTATAGTGTTATGCAAATTTTCATAATCAATTTTAAATTTTCAGAAATATACAGCCTACTTCACTTGCAATATAGAAGACAATTTATCACCATCACCAGAAATTGCAGATACAATCTTAGAAGGAATGGGGTATAAATTAGCTGATTCAAAGGATGAGTTTGGCCTTTCTAGAGTTTCACAGGTTATTTTCGAAGTCTGTTTTGAGCTGTTTTTGGGACAGATGGAATTAGACAGGATAGTGTCAGTTCTTGATTTTGCAAATACCTCATTTGGACTTTCAGATGCAGAAACCATTAGTATTTGGGAAGAATACGTTCTATCGGAAAAAACAGTCTGGTGCCAAAAGGATTGTGAACAGGTAATCAAAGAAAAATTTTATCAGAGTGAGAGGCATAGCAGAAAGCCAACTCAGAAGAACTCTAATGCACTGAAAAATAGAGGAAGAGTATCTGATATGAGCAATGCAATCACACATTCTGGTCCAAAATCTTTATCAGACATGTCACAGCAAAAGAAAAGGACACATAAACGATCAAATTCTGATGAAAATAATGACTGGATGTATGACAATAGACAGCCCCCTCAGTATTCCTCAAAAAGCAAGGGTGATTTTCCTCAAGGTGAAGCACTTGTTGACAGTTCTGCAGAACATATGTACCATCAGCAAGTAAAAGGGCCTGAAAGATTCGAGCAGAAGCTCGCACCAGTGTATTACTACGAGAAGGGTAGTACTAACAATAATGAAAGTAGCTTGACGCATTCAGAAGGATTGGTACACGATCGCTTTAGTGGTGAAACCATTTTTATGCCACCATCATCGCCTAGCTCTCTTCCGTATTCTCTAGACCTTCATTCTAGTAGTGGCAAACCCGATGATGCTTCACCCATGGATAATGTGGATGTGAGAAAGCAAGACTTGGAGTACAACGCAAATGATAGCGTAAATTCCGCCAAGGTCAGCCGTAGGAGAAGCAACTCTATGACGCAGTATCCCCATAGAATTTATGACAGCGAAAAGATTGATTCACAAGCAAGTGGCATGCTCCCCCCTGGATTTAGAGTCAAAAAAGGGCACCAGCTACCGGGGGGGTATAAATCGAGCGTTGTGTCCACGGATGCCAATGTACGTCGTCATGATATTTCCCATTCTAATGTAGCAATTGACTTTGAGATACCAAAAGATTCCGGACTGAAGCCCTTACCTTCTAATGGCGAACAAAATGCTGATAATACAAGTACTCGTATGAGAAGCAGCCATTTTCGACGTCATGCCCCTGAAATTTATCAGAAAGAACGTTCTGAAAATGCAACTGGTCATGATATACCCCAGGATGAGAGAACGAATAACATTAAGCCAAGAGATTCGACAGTAGGACCCTTAACGTCTAGTGGCGAACAAGATGCTGATACAATTACGCGCATGAGAAGTAACCCTTTACCACGTACTGGCCCGAGTATTTATCAGGCTCATCTTTATGAAAATTTACCTATTCATGATGTGCCTCAGACAGTAGGACCCTTAACGTCTAATGGCGAACAAGATGGTGATACAAGTACTCGCGCGAGAAGTAACCCTTTACCACGTACTGGCCCGAGTATTTATCAGGCTCATCTTTATGAAAATTTACCTATTCATGATGTGCTTCAGGATAAGAGAACGAATGACATTAGCAAGCAAAGAGATTCGACAGCAGGAACCTTAACTTCTAATCGCGAACATGATGCTAGTAATTCAAGCACTCACATGAGAAGCAACCCTTTACAACGTGATGTCCCGGATATTTATCAGAATCCACGTTATGATTCACCAGCAAGTTATTCGCGTGAAGCCCAAAGAGAGTACCAATACAGTGGGAAGACTAATATCCGGTCAAAATCTGAGCCTGTAGGGGCTACACTACAAGGCGTACTCTGGAACAGGAGACAGAACGATGGCTATGACGTCAAGAGTTCTAGGGATACCATTGTACAATCTGTGATACATAACAGTAAATATGATATTGGAAGTATTCCCGCTGTAAGTAGAGAGGAGCACTTTAGGCCAATAAATAATGAGCAAGCAGATTCTTCACAGCAGCAGTATATCCATGAGATGTTGCCAGCACACCCCGTGGGACAACATATTCAACAGCACACCCCGCGGTGCTTAGAGCCTTCGCAGCGATCCAATGCCTTCTCAGGCAATGACAGTAGCCAGTCCGAACAACAGCAACGAAAGAATGTTAAGGAGACAAGAGCATCTTCTTTTGAGGAACGCAGGAATTTCGGGACAAATTTGCCAGCCATTTATGGAGAGCCTAGCATGGCAGATAAATAAGTGATTGCGTAGGGAACTTAGAGATCTAGGCCCAATGAGTATACACAGTCATAACTCTAAGCTTATGCTTTCTTTATGTATTTCTTGGCATGATTAGAGGTTAGATTCAACATTTATTTTTTCATTGTAGGTTGAGTTATGATTCTTTTTACAAGTGGCGTGCTGGTCCGGGGTCAACACTAAATCAACAAACCGATTTTTCAACATATAATGGACACTATTTGCAGGTCTGATTTACAACGTACCATCCGTGTTACACGTTTTTTTTATAAGAAACCACTGTATAAGCAATCTAGTACTAGACGGCCTACAATTTAAGAAACTTTAGACAAATAGTATATTGCAATCATTACCTGCTTCAACGTAAAGCTATACCAAAACAATGTGAATATGACATTGCTGTAGAATTTAACTCGTACTGACGTATTTTGTTTGTTGTAGGACAAATTGTCTGCTACATTCACCTTCTGCGTACGCTTGCACAGCAATTTAGTTCGCGAAATTAACAAACTTTTAAGAAACTTTCAGAACTAAATGTGACCAAAAATTAAGAAAAATTTCAGAACTAGGTCTTGAGCCAGGTTTTCATAAAAATGCAAGCTCATCCAAGCATGCACGCCAATTTATGAGCATTAATCAGTAGTGGTTATTAGAGGGCAAAGTGCCCCCAGCTGTCATCAAGTCAACAAAATTCTCGGCAAACGTGTTATAGACCAAAAGCTAAATGCACATCTTATTAAGAAAGCGACTCTGTTCTTGTAAGCTTTTCTCTTATGAAAGAGCTTGCACTCAACAAATACACTTTTTTTATAAGAAAACCGTCATTTTGCCTGAGCCTCGATTTTCTTAACTTTCCCGAAATTGAGCCTGAGATTTTCTGAGTAAAGTAGTCCTCAGTACGTTTCCCTGCCCCTCGGTGGTCGCCATTGTTTAGAAGTGATTTAAAGGGTATTTAGAAGTGCATGAAGTTTTCTGAATCATACTTGTGTTTTTTGACTTTATTCATGAATTTGCAGCGATTTTCTCACGTAAAAGTGTGATATGCGTCCTTACTTGATTTGTCTTTGTTATGAAGCTCCTGACTGAAGCGTAGGACGTATTGAATATGGATTGAAACTACGTTCGCTTTGTCACGAAGGGACAAGAAATTTAAGTACTGAAAGTTGATCGTTCATCTCATGCATCTCCGTACACTTAGGGCCGTTTTATAAGCCGTACCGTACAGTGCAATGCCGTGCCGTGCCGAACCATGTAAAATTTGATTGACGCGGCGCAGCGCGACTCTTATAAAACCAATGTGTCACCTGGTTCCACTGGGTCGAACCATGCGGCAAGGGCTGCTGAGCTGGGTCGACCCAGAACGACTTTAAAACCAGCAGTCGCGCCGCGCCGCTCCCAGCAATCCAGTATGTACAAGAATCTTGTAAACCTTTCTGATGAATACTGTGTCCAGACGTTTCTAAACCATCCTGAATTACATAAAAAACGACGAAACTATCTTGGACTGCTTCCATCAGCTTCCAGTAACATTATCAAAGGACAAATAATTGTTATTTTAATGTCTCTTTAATAGTAATGCTACAAATAATTTATATACTAGGAGTGCTTTCATAATATGTTTCTCGTCTCCATTTTATTTTCTCAGACGGAAGAGAATTATTTCTATGGACTATTATCTCTATGAACTTAGTTCAAGGTGTCCACTCCGGCTGGAAAGCTGGAAAACCATAGGTTTTTTTCCTGCTTTGGTTAGGAAAGCTGGAATTTTATTCTTAGGCCTAATAATGTTTAACGGCATTATTAGATGAAAAAAAATCTTATCGAGAAACAGGATTAAAAAAGACAAAATTGTTCAATATCACATCGGACAGGCCTTTTGTCACCAAGTCGACCCAAAGTCGGAAGTTTTCCTATGTTTTGCCAGGGTGGTTAGTAGATCCTTACTCTCCGGGGGTGGTTTACCGGGAGACATCGAATTTCTATAGGAAATTCCAATTTATTGGAAATCTTAAGGCTTGAATTTCATATCAAAAGTCAAGGTATGGCTGGAACACAATCCGCTTTTTCTGCCCAAAGGGCTGGAAAAGGTTGTTTTTCTGAAACTTTGGCTGGGATTTCAAGTTTAACTCAGTGGATAACCTGTCAATTGCTATGCGCATGCGTAACCATTGTTCGGTGCGACCAACTCGTTGCCTATTAGAACCGAGGCGAATCACAGTCGAACCTCAGTCGAGCCAAAGATCTGCTAGTTCGGCGCGACTTTAAAACAAGCCTAAAGCAACAGTGGCAGAACTGACGTAGGTTCGAGTTTTAAGGGTCCCAAGCCTTAGAGGTCCTGAAGGGGCCCCGCAGAGGTTTCAAGAGGCAAGTTATGTTGTACTATAGAGTTCATTAGTATTGATGTCATAAAATCTATCTATAGAATTCACATACTTTTAACCACATGAAATGAAAGAACACCTTAAAATACGTATATATGGACACGTTTAGCCAAATATTGTCAAAATAGGCTTAACTACGACCATTTGAAGGCAATAGACTTGCCATACAAACCTCTGCATTTTTCTCATGGTTCTAAACGTTAGGAACCAGACTCAACATACAATGATGTGATAGGAACCATATTAGCATTCAAATGCCTATATCTCGATCATTATTGGTCAGATTGAGCTGACATTAGTAGCTACAGTACCGTCGAGAGGGGGGTAGCCTAGGGTAAAACTCCGGGGTCCGGGCCTCAAGGGGGCCCGTGAAAATTTTGTTATTGCAAAATAATATTCAAAAAGCCGTTTGTTGGACGTTCATTCGTTAGCTCTCTAAGGACTTCTTTGCTTGTCAGGTTTGTTTGAATACTTGGCGCTTGATTTATTGTTTCATCAATCTCTGCCTCAGGGCAGGGCCTGTTTCTTCCCTTTCAGATATTAATAAAGGTCCTGGGGACACAGATATTGTTTTATGACTCACTTGTCAAAAAGTGATTGTATCGCTATTAGTTTAAAAATATGGAATACTAATGTTTTATAAGAGTTTTGAATTGCTTTACATTTGTTATAGCGCCCTCTTGCTCCTGTGCTGCTACTCCTACACAGGGGCCGTGCTGTTTATAGCCCCAGGACCCGAGCTGGCTCACGACGGGCCTGAGTAGCTATGTCAAAGTGCTTTCTCCGAATTTAAAGCCAAAATCAGCATTTTCTAAACATAACATTTTCGTGACAACACAATAATGAACTCTATTTGGAATGAAGATTAAGATGGAGCGCCTATCTTGCTTAATTCTTAAGGGCTCCTAGTGTCTCTCTTGCTCTATGTATAGTAGAGATTGTTTCTGTTTCTCAATATGTGCTTATGCCACATTTTGGCATTTATTCAAAACACGTCACCAGTCAATGTCTTTGTTAGGTAGAGTTAAGGAGCTTCATGACACTTTAGACCCTAAAGTAGGATTCATCTTTACTCAGGGATGGCACCAGCGGGGGGCTTGAGGGGCTGTAGCCCCAAAAAATTGTGCTACCCCCGTCGGACCCTAAGTTTCCATGCACTGTCGGCACTTCATAAAATCTGTGACCTGTTTTTTAGTCTTTAGGCAATACTACAGTCATATTCTGCAAAGATTCTTGGACACCGTTCACTGTCGGCACTTTGACAGCTCTAGCCCCCCTCCCTGAAATTATTTTCTGGCGCCATCACTGTTTTTACTTCATTCACGACAATGATCGGAGAAAATCATGCGCATACGAGCAGCATCAAAACCGAAAGAGGACATAAATTCGATATGAAGTAAATATCCTGTTGAAAGGGTTACTTACTTTTTAATCTGAGTTGATATCGTTTTTAATTCTTTTAACATGGTGGATAATTTTTTGGGGCTGTTTTCCAGCGGACCATGTAAAAAACTAATGCATAAAATTTGTGATACATACCTACATACTAAAAAACGTCAGTACAAAACCCTGCATCAGGGAAGGATCCAGAGCTACTTTGTTTGACTAAGACTATTGTTACAACTAGCCCTGTCCAAAAGGTTGCTCGAAATGTTCTGAAAAGTTGCTCGTTTTTAAGAAAGTTGCCAATTTAAATTTCAACCACGCCCATATTCACTGAATGATAAACTACTCGGTACATTTTGGACCAAAATGAATGTTCTTTTCAATATCTCTCTTACAAGCACAGTTTTTCCAGTTAAAATATGAAGCTCAGCCTGCCTGTGTTTCTTAAAAGTCTCTTAATTGTTGCTTGATTCTAGCATCTTGTTTCTTAGAGACACCTTTGCAAACACGTGCTACCTAACAGTGAAAATAAAAGATTGGTCAAATATATACTCGAAATAAGCTATGTTCTACACTTTTTATTGTTTCAATCGTAGCAAAAGAATGAGTGATTATCGAGACACGAAAACTTAAAAGTTGCCCGATGCATTGAAAGTTGCTCAACAAGCTGAAAGTTGCTAGAAAAGTCTAAAGTTGCCGAACAGTTGCCAAGCAACTTGTGGACAAGGCTAGTAAAGACTATTGTTTACTATAGGAAATATTTCCGTTTTGGCCATGGCTCCCCCGAATTGCCCTTGGATTCGTCCCTGTGCTGCATGGGTATACGGTGATGAGATGCAGCAAAACAGGGCTCCTTGTTCTCAACAGAATTGAGGATTTTTGGTAAGCTTAGGGGAGGACAGTTCCATCGGCAAAAGAGTAACACATAAAAGTAGTACCAATTCATTCATCGGAAATAATTTACATAACATTCACTAAAAAATTAAATACTAACAATAAATGCAAGAGTCTATTTTAGATAAGAGTCTCCGAGATACTAATCGATTCTCATCAGAAACGATTAGATGAAGTGCACAAGATTTTTGCCAATTGTGCAATAAATGGCAATACTGCAACTCTTAGGTCCCGAATAAGCGCTCCCCCCGCTTATTTCTTTTCGAAAAAGTTTCCAACCCCCATGCTTATTAGGAGCCCCGCATATTCGGGGCCTAAGAGTAAACGCATTTTCTTAGCAGAGACATGTCGGGAGTCTTTTGATTGGGGGATGTAGCAACAAAAAGTTACTGACAGGCTACTAAAATGTTCCAGAATTACCGACAAACGATAATCGATTACCGACAGGCAATGATCGCAAAGCAAGTGTGGTTAGAATTTAGCGACAAGCTATAGAATTTCCGACGGTTTCGGCAAAGTGGGAGGGGGGCGATGCACCCCCACACCTACTTCGACGCTGCACTGTTTCTAAAATAAAGTAAAATCTTTTGAGTGCCGTGTATCTGAGATTTCAAACTCGCATTTTGGCTGTTTATTTTTGCAGTTTTGCATTGCGTATACTTCAGCGATGCTACGAAAAATTTTTTCAGGCCTGCAAGGAGGCACTAGGGCAGTGGCACCCAAATGAAAATTTTTTTGGTTTTGCACCCCCAACAGAATTACTAACCTGGAGATTTACATAACAAAATAAGAAATTTGCCCCTCCAAAGCGATCACACAGGCAGACTTTGCCCCTATCAAGGCACCTCCAGCTACTTGCTTGACTTCTTCCTGGACAACGATATCAAAAGGTGACTCTCAATACTTTTAAAAGAGAACATCAACCCCCAACACGAGATTTATTTACAAAATAAAACTACAATAACGCCTGCTTCTTCTAACTACAAAACTCACAATTTTGCAAGATTTCCCATAGTTAACTGCTATATCTCCAAAAATATAGCTTATGATTCGTAGCCTCAATCTTTCCATGAATTTTGATTAGTAAGGTTTGTAAGAGCAGTAATACAAAAAAGTGGACTAGGAGGGCTCAGCTCCCTTCTACTTCTTTTGGGGGCTAATTCCCTTCCCCTTTTCTAAATAGTTCGAAACAACACGGATAGTTGCTGCTAAAAACTGCTACTGGCGAGGATTATGTTGTCTTCCTGGAGCTAGGATTATGTTGTTTTCCTGGAGCTACTACTTATACCAAAACTGCTTTGAAAATACTACTTTGAACAGACTAATAAATCTAGATATTGCACAACACAAATACGTGCTAAGTTGAATCTATATTTTAGGCCAGAATGGATTTTGATAGCGTTTCTAATAAGTAGGTGAAAGTAGGTGAATTTCGCGCTCGCAGTAGGGGAAAATGATAATGGCAACACTGGTGTAGTTTGAAAGCTTTTAAGGAGAAGTCCCACTGACTGCTATCCTTCTTTAATTAATCTTCGTAATGGCAGGGCCTGCCACAGGCTAAGGCTATTCGCTAACTGACTTTGTTCTACAGCTCCGTTTATAGCGAAGTGGCGTAACAGATACTCGGAGCCCTAGGAATTCAGTAAAATTGGGGTTCCACTACTGGTATAGAGCATTTTCTTTGAAAACCATAATTCTTTTCCGACCCCAGTCATCAATTGAACAATCTATTCCTACAAACAGACTCTTTCTTACAGTGGGGTGTGGGTAGGCCCGAAGTATAAAGTCTCTCTGCAAGCCACCAACATTGCTTTTTCTGATTTCTTTCTCTCTCGAAGCAACAGAAAACTACCAGCCACGCCCATTTTGTAGGCAAATTATAGGGCCTACACGCCAAAGGGAAATTTTCAGGAGCAGTCTGTATCTCCTCTATTGACTCAAAAGATTTTCAGAGTGAAAACGAATTAACTAATAAAATAACACCTTCTACCGCACTTTCTGGTATCATGAGTTTTGCGATTAGAACAAGCACGCTTCTTCGAAAACCAAACATTTTTCATATTGCCATCCTTAACAAGAATTTACATGTACACAACACTGACGCACTACAAGCCAGCATTACGGTAGATTTTAAAAAATCAAATCACATCTCGCTAATTCTACAACAACTAGATATTATACACATATACATAGGCTTTTTTATAGTCTATTTCTCCCATACGATTCTCTAAACTGCATTTTGTCATTGCAGACTTGAGAGCCATGTAATTTTAACCAGATACACCCTCTATGAAAGAGATACACACTTTTTTCTATAATAATACTTAACCTTTCGTTAGGCCTCACTATTCTAAAACTATTCTTAATTGTTAGAGGTGTAACTTTATCTGATGGTGAAAGATATGTATTCAAATCTTAGTTGACTTCTTACTTCATAAAGCAAATCAAAAGAAAAACATAACTAAAATGTTGTACCGCTAGTACGAAAGGTAATCTGCAAAAAACAGATCTATAACTCAAACACACAAAATTGCAAGCCTTGATGATGCTTGAGCTTTGCATTATTCTTAAATTATTCTTAAATTTCAGCGATTCTGAACCTTGATATTCCTATAGACTTTTTCCCTATGAAAACAGTGCGTACTCTGGAAATTTCAACAATAAGGAGTTCTAGGCGCGCTTTCGAAGCTACACGGCGCAGAATTGACGTTTCGCTGTCCGAGCTAGAGCTGTAAACAATAAACTAAATAACATTGTCGTGCTTTTGAAATGTTCGCTACACAACCTCAAGCAGTGTCAAGGAAGATTCTCCACAAAAACACAAAAGAATCTCCTGAAGACCTAAGAGCATCAAAAGGCCAGTAGATGGGAGACTATTTCGCTAAATGTGCAATCTATTCTTGGTCTTACACCAAGTGATATCTGCAAATGGATAGTTTGTACCAAACTGTTTTAATTAATGCAAATTTAGGTGATAAATATCGTTATATTTAACTGTCATTTAATCACTCTTAGAACTGAGTAACTTGCCACTAATGGATACTAGCAAATATCAACAGTACCCAAACACAAACACCACTTACTGTACATCTGAAAATATTCATAAAACACAAACAGAAACTATAAAGAGTAATGTCAAAGAAAATATGAATTTCGAAAAACTGCACGAACTAGACCATCACTCCTAACAACAGAAAGCTTAGGGCTACCTCGGATCTAAAAGTGAAATCTGAAGAAATCTGGGCGAGAATCCTGAAAGGACAGTAGATGACAATCTATATTACAGCCTATTCTCCCTCACCGAACTCCACTATGTCTATACAAACCGAAAGAACAACTGGCATTATTGTTGAAAGTGGCTCACATAGACTCACTCCTAACATCAATTTGCCATATTAGAGCCAAGCAGATGTTCAACAGAAAACCTCATTCATTTCATGCATAATTAAACTTACAGACTGCGGCTGTTTGAATGGCCTAGGCGGAGTCTTAAGCTTTATAATCTTTCGATATCTCAGATCAAAAGCTACATCTGCAAAACAGGAAATCACGGAGTGCAGTAAACAACCTTAATGGTAACTCTTCAACTCTGCACAACAACCTAGACAATTCGAAAGCGCTCACCACCATATCCAAATTCGTAGTTCTTTGTACAGTTAAAGACCCTAATTCCTAAACTGGCACTTAAAGCCTGGCTTCCATACGATTGCTGAGAATCGCTGATAATCGCTGAGGATCGCTGAGGATCGCTGATAATCGCTGAGAATCGCTGGACATTTTAAGTGTTGTCTCCATATGATCGCTGCCGATCGCTACAAACTTCAGCGGTCTTCAGCGATTCACAACGAACACATGGAAACCAGGCTTAACATAGAAAATTGCCTTAAACTTTTATCCTGCTATTCGTCCATATCAACTTGATTTACTACTTCGGCTCGTAATTGAATCTGCTGGTCGCAAGCTCAGTGACTGGCTATTGTTACTTGAAGAGCGCGATCGACTGTCCATTATGGCTGAGCTTGACAAAGAGCTCGGAACACCAAGCGGCGTTGAACGTGGAGAATCATCGTGGGTCCTTCCTTGGTGTAGCCTTCGCGTGTGTGATTTCACGGATTCGAGGATATCACGGCCGTTTTGCGTTAGAAAATGAAATTCTCCGTCTCCGCTTTGACTAGTCCTGCAAGAAGAGATGTAGAGAAAGTAAATACAAAGTTTGCATTTAGAATAAATTGTATTTGTGCCGGCAAAGCAGACAGAGGTGCGAGGTTTGAAATGGCCTATGGCCAAAGGTGTGTCTAAGTGTTGATTACAATCTGCTTGCAGGGACTTAAGAGTCTAGGTAGAGTCTCGAGGAAGATGACATTTTAATAGTTGGCTGTCATATACAGTAGCCAAAATAAGAGCTAATTTGGCCTAACTAATAATTGTAATATACAAATAAGCTTAGCTAAAGTAAGTATATAAAACCAATAACCAAATGATGCCTATGTCTGGGATAAAAGTTTGGCATTGTTGAAGCACACGAACACTGTATACCCCCGAAATCCCGAATATAAATCTCCCCGGATATAAGCCCCCAGTAAAATAACCCCAATGTCCTTCCTAATGTAAGCCCCTGGAATATAAACCCAGGGCTTTCATTTGGGATTCTGTGCGTATATTCAGGATAATAGAGAGCTTACAATTTAACCACGGAGAGAAGGACTACGGAAGTCTTGGGGCCTGGTACTAGTAGGGTCCTGTACTATCAATAGAGGGCTTAAGATTTGAATGCGAGGCTCACGACAGTCCATCTCTCCGTAGTCACATCGTAAGCTCTCTAATGAATGAATGAATCAAATCAAATCAAAGCAATGAATATATCTAAAGTTGTTACAGAGGTAAATGGTATATACAAATACTAATTAAAAACAGCTATTTAACAAATAAATGTATTAGTCTACAGGAAGTTAAAATAATAAAATAAAAATACTGCATGCGTAAAAATAATGTATGTGTAGATATGAAGGTACGGTGGTTTATTGGAATATTTTACAAGTGCATCTAGCTTCAGACCATTTGCCTATCCTCTTCTGGAAACGGTATCCTAATAATATTTTAGAACAGCTACCTGGCTACGTTAATAATGAAAATTTTTTCTCCGTCGTGTAGATGGCAAAGTCTTTGAAGTCTGAATCTCGGAATATCTTCTAAATGCCATTGGACTTTCACTTCTCGCTCGTTCTCCCTTTTCGATAATTTCAAGTGTTCTGGAGATACAGACAGAATGAAATCGCCCGCTATCGAGAGTTTTTCGGAATCTTCCGTGCAAACGATGGTGACGAAGAAGGATCCTGGAAAAACAACGAGAAATATTCTAATTACTTTATATTCTCGTCAAGGCTATAAATATTCTACGTAATGTTTTTCTACTTATCGGGTTAAAATCCACATTATTTAAGCATTGTGGAAGGTAATTGGATTTATGGAACACAAGTTGTACAATAAACTTATGTAACTGTTTACATCTTGTCAACAACACGAAATTTATACATTAAATGCTGAAGGTATGAGAAACATGTTTGCGCGCTTCACAACGATTTCCAGACATGTGAAAACCAGCATATCTTGCTTCATAAACAACGTTCAACAAAACAAGCTTTTCGTAAACAGGCCTTTGCATTTCGGTAAGCATCTATCTTACAGACGCATTGCCGCAAGATTTGTTTTAAATTCATTTAATTGAGATGAAGTAAAGAAGAATGAAACGAGCACAAATATGCATATTTTAGGAATGAGAGCCTTGAAAATGTAAGCGTTGCACAAGAAACCGAAAGGGAATCGATAAACTCCTTCAAAACAAAACCTGACACGTCTGGAGATAAAGGCAGCGGTGGTTTCTAGGGGGCTCATGGAGTGGAGCTCCTCTTATCATAAGCGTTGTTCGTTTTGGGGGCTGCACCCAGGGGTGTAATGGCCCCACAAACGGCAATGTTTCCTATAGCAAAGAATAGTGTTAAGAAACTTTTTACATGAGAAAGACAATTAAGGCCTCCCTCCAAGTCTAACTCTGGATCCGCTCATGGCTGCACCCTTCCATGGTTGCAAGTATTAGCTAGCCCCCCCCCCCCTAATACCTTTTCAAAGGTACTGATATGATCATTCATGTAAAAGCCATACCGACTTTATGATGCTGCAACTAGAGCACTCCTTGTTAACATTTAGAAATCCTCACTGGATCTAGGGTCACAATCCTGACTATTACAGATTCTCACGTACAGCTTACAAAGCTGCCCTTGTTTTTGGGGGGCTTCTTCCGGATACTCTTGCCCCCCTTGTTGTGAACGCTGTCCACGCTCTTGATATAGCAGATAAGTGTTCTCTAATTCGCTATTGTTATAGATTGAAATGAAATCATAAAACACATTTCGTGCCTTGGTAAACTGATAATGGCTAGGCACAAGGGAGCACCAGGAGGTTATACTTCCCTTGCCAGTGCATGCTAGCGACAGTCAGAAGACTTAGAACTCTTTTCTCGTAGCTATATTAGCAGCTCCCATCTAGCCATTTCTCAGTCCCCTGTAGAAATAGTCCCCCGCCGTAAAGTCCTGACGCCATCCCAGGAATTGATCAATGGTAGAACTACTTCTACTGTTTCGAAAGCATTCTTTAGAGTGGAAGTCATCTAGCTCAAGTAAAACTTTTATGCTGAATAAGGCCTGGCATTTGTCTTTGATCAAGATAAGAAGACTGGAAACGAACGAGTCATCATACACACCTTCGGCGCTAGTAGACTGTGCAATCGGGATAGTTTTCGGCTCAGGCGATATGTAAAGTATCAGTTTTCTAATAATCCGAATCCACTCGTTCATCTCATTTTCGTTATCCGTTGCAAAGAACAAACATTTAATTCCGTCGCTGAAGACCAGCCTGAATACGTGTTCCTGAGTTTTCGACGTAGCCACCTCTACCTTTTGCAACGTCTGTAATGGAATAATTGTCGTATGTTTTCCACGAAGGCATGACTCCTCACTTTTGTGATACTCCAAGCGATGTTGTTGTTGTCCTGATTTCCGTCTCAAGATGAACCATTTCCTCCGCCAGACCTATGGAAAAACAGCGCGTATCAGACAAACGTTTCCTGGTGTCATAGGAACATATAACTGCTTTGATGTTCTTTACGTTAGAAAAGAACTCTCTACCCACAAACTGATTACTATCATGCAGTTTGACTTTAGACACCCACTCACCCTCAACCACTAGGACGTATATTGCTCTGGTTTCCGTGAAAGCTGGAAAAACTATGAAATTCGCATTTATCTCGCATTCCAAATCATTAAAAACCATTCCTAACCTAGAAAATTTTAAGAAAGGTATAAGATTTTGGAGATTAAAGTCGTGCGGCTGCAGAATCTGGAAAAACTTTATTGATAATTCAGGCTTTGTTTAAGTATGTAAATAGTTAGTATTAATTAGTTCTCATTTCAAATATGCACATATTAATAAATTTTAAATAAAACTATTATTCATCTATTTATTACTTATTGCTATTCAACTAAGAGAGCTAGTTTTTGAATTATCAAATACTACACACAATTTTTAATAAGAATATCTAACTTTTCGCAGAGCTTCAATATTCTTAAGGCCTGTTCAAACGCTTTCAACATTTCACAAAAGATCGCTAAATATTTATTTGTTTATATATAAATAAATATTTTGTTTAGTAAAATGTTGAGAGCATTTGAACAGGCCTCAAATATATAGCTTCATCTGAAGAGCAAATGAGTACACACTTTATTTCATAAGAAAGTTTTCTTGGCCCAGTACTAAAACTTTCTTAACTTTTTCACTATTCCAGTATCATTCAAGTATCATTCCAGTATCATTCGTAAGACGTTCTATTCATTCGCAAAAATTTTCGAGTTCATATGCATTGGGCATGAACACTAATGAAAAGTGAAACAGCTCCATGCACACTTGAAATGATGATAAATAAAAATAGTTAAGCTATTAGAGGGTAGCCAGCATCACATACATGACAGTTTGTACACAGATAAATCAAATTCTAGATACATATACACTTTAAAACTTTCTCAAGACTCAAAAATCCAGTACTGAGCTTTCTTAACTGTTTGAGCAGCTGAGTACTACTTTCTTGTAGACCAATTGCTTATGAAAAAACGTGTAGTTTGCTTGCAAATAACTTGGTTTTAATCTAGAGTGAAATTTCTCGTTGCAAATTTAGCATGCTATTTCGGTGGATTACCATTTGACTTTGACGTTGATGTCTTCAAATTGGACTTCACTGTGTACTTTATTGGACACAGTGTTCATACCTGGGAGCTAAATGAACGAAAACTGATGTACTGTTATATCCACTTCAATTGTCGTTGTTGCTTTCTTATGCAGCTTGGAAAGTAGAAGTAATAGGAGCCCTTGTGGTTTACATAGGAGTTGACTCTTCCGACGCGGGTGCTGTTACTGAACTTCTTAATTTTTTGAGCAGCTGAGTACTACTTTCTTATAAACCACTTTCTTACAAAAAAAACGTGTATATTCAATTCTTTGATGATGTCTTAGTCTATCATAAAGCAAAACAAAAGTGGAACAGAATAATAAATATTGCATCGATTGTGTAAAAGTTAGTCGACAAACAATGCAATACAAATAGTACTAAAAAATACAAAAATTCGAAGTCTTGATGAAGTTTGAGCCTTTCATTGTTCTTAAATCATTCTTAATACCAGCGATTCTGAGCCTTGATAGTCTTTTAAACTTCATTTTTATAGAACAAAGTTGTTCCTCAACCTTTTCAATGCCGCAGCAACGTTTGACAACACTACTGCGGCCCGGAAGAGGGGTTGTAGTAAGCTCAAACCTTTAAGCAAACTTGGTGGGGTGAAGGTTTTCGCTATGGTGCTAAGTTCTGTCAACATAGTTCACGTGACATGTCGCATATGTTTTGTGCAGCCGGGTACCAATTGATCAGCGGCCAGGTAGTTTGGGAACACTGCTCTAGAGGCCGGATTCAACTCGGCACATTTGGTGTGCGACCGGGAGAGGAATTACTCGGGTATGCTCTCCAGTCAGTACTGAGAATGTCAGATTGCCAGTGAACGCTCATCAAATTGAGGAGTTCCAGACCTGTTAATTCTCCCAGTTTTGCCCGGACACTCCCGGTTGTGACTGTCTTTTCCCGGTCTCCCGGTATATATGTTTCCCCCCGGTTTTAAAGGCATCATCTAGCAGAAATCAAGGTATCTCTAGCTGTTATTGTATAGCTTTTCTGACATCAAGTTCTATCTTTGTGCGATTTACTTTAAAAATTTTCCGATTTATAGTTGTTATGTAATGATCACATTGACTTTCCACATGTCAAAAATTTTTTGTTAGTGTTTACTGAGAAAGAAAAATCCTATAGAAAGTATTTTGAAGAGACGTCTCATGATTAATTTTGTCGTAAACTGCTTGCCGAGCACAGCATTTTATCACGTATATTTATTCTCTGAACAAATTCTGTGAGCTCCCGGGCTTTTACCAAATCTCCCTGCTTTTTCTACATGGAAAAATGCAGAATCTCCAGGTTTGAAAAGTTTAGGTTGGCAGGTCTGGAGTTGAATAAAGCTAAACTCTTGCACGGCCAAAACCAGCGACATCAAGGCAGACTCTATTGGCTGCTACGATCAGGCGACGCGCGCAATCAGATTTGCTAAGCACAAACAGGCCCTAACTCGTCATAACAATGAAATTATTCGCAAATATAGAGGAATTTGAATCAAAATCCCGATCACCCAATATTCTCTAGGAAGCGCAAAAACATGGGAAATAAAAATAATCATGTTTTTCTTTCCGCTTTTTGTTTTTGGACGTAAACACAGGCAGTTGACCGCAAAATGTATGGTAATCCACTATAGCGTAGAGACAATACGCGAGGCAGGAGCTTCATCGCTTTCCCAGGTCGTCCTTTTGTACGGGTTATCTGTGATACAGCCATAAACACTGATATTATTCCCAATCATGTCTATATATAGATCAACAATAATATGGTCTAAAAAAACACTTTGGGCTGGCATTTTCATCTTTCTTCGTTCCACACGAAATGTGCAGTTCTAAAAACATTTGAGCAGTTTTATTGCAAAAACAATGCAATTAAAAAGTTTATTACTTAGCAACCCAAGGGTGAAAGAAAGTAAATAGCAGTAAAATGATAGATTTAAGTATGAAATGATAGGAGAAACACAACCAGAAATGTAACTGTTAGAGGAAGGAAATTTATATTCCCCTTTTTATTAAAAGCAAGCAGTTCAATTCCATCTGCAGCTGGAATTTGGTAACACAGCTTCGCTGGATTTTATAGGCAGTTCTAAATTTCTCTTTAAAAAAACCCTGCTCTTCGAATCAATTTTCAATCTCAATTTTTATGTTAAAAATAGTTGTACACAAATGTACCCTTCACCAAGTCACAATCTAAGTACAGATGGAAAAAAAAGAAATCTAACCTAATCTAATGAAGAATCTAATAGCATTGATATTAAGCCTAACAAATACAGAGTGTAAGACCTATAAATCTTATCTATCTATTGCTGTTCTTTCAGGGAGTTGTGTTTTAGTGTCAGCTCTTTAGATGCATTTTACGTTTTTGTTTGAAACAATCTAGTGTCGGTAGCTTACGATTTTCTGCAGATATGTCATTAACCATCATGACTATCATGATCATTATGACCATCATGACCATTATCACAAAACTAACCATTCTGATTAGACCTGCAGTTCTAGAAGATCCAACCAGGCCTCAGATCACGAATGCACGCCCCTACCACCAAATAAATCCACTGGGTACCAGCAGTAAACATGTGACCTTGATGGGCAATCACATGCATCATACAAAAAAGGGAGTGGATACTAGTGATGTAATTGTAGGGTGTGGTTTCCTGGATGTGCTGTTGTATCCGCAGGTTCTAGTAACTATGAAGGTACAAGTGGCTATTTGGGGGGGGTGACAAGGAAGCAAAGTGCCCCCAAGTACCAAAATAAATGGTAAATGTAGTTGAGTAAAGGATAAATACTTGGTTATGTCTAAAATACCTGGTAAATTCAGTAGGGGTCACATTGGGGATTTTCCAATGGGGGCTGAATCTTCAGATGAGGGGACTAAAATACCATTAGCAGGGTATTTTAAGAGCTAAACACTCTGAAAAATTGGCTTTTCATCTTCCAGCAGAAGGCCAGCATGTCTGCTAATGGTTCTAATATCTATAATGTATAGCATATCCAATAATGGTTCTAATATCAATATTGAGGTATTTTTTCTCAGCAAAGCTAAATCAATCCTCATTCACTATGGCAGGAGTTAGCATTCTGCAACCTCTACAGGTCTCCAGAAGTTTTAAATGCTCACTTTGTCCCTCATAATTTTACAGCTGAGCTTTTGCAACAGAAAGAAACACATTTTCAAGGACTAAGTTAGCCTGGACTTCTGGGATGCCAGCTTATGAAAATGGTAATGGGGTAAATCCCACTCTTAGTTCCCAAATAAGTGTTCCCCCACTTATTTTTGAAAAATTTCCCAACCTCCTCCTCTTACTAAGTCCCCCTATTATTAACTTTTCAATTTCTCTATGAGACACCAGCAAAAAATTGGAACTTTTGTTGAGTTACCCAAATAATGAATGAGATATAGGTGGCAACATTCCACAAAGTATTTGCTTGCAATGATGCTAATTAGGGTTTTTTGAATTTGTGCTGGTTGTTACATAGTTAGCCCAGGCATCCAAGCCCCTGCTTATTTCAACCCCCCTGCTAATTTCATCTTGAAGAATATTCCAACCCCCACTGCTTATTTGGATTCCCTGCTTACTTGGGACCTAAGAGTACCCAATGGGGCTAAAGGTATGATTTGTTGTTATATCACTCAGAATTGCACAGCTTCCCCCCTTTCCCTATTGGTAGAGGGAAGGGGGCAGTCATGCCTGCTGGCCCTGTGCTGCAGGCACCCTTTGCTGGATTTTCTCTTGATGTTATATCATGTTTGAATGACATGATAAGGAAGCACAGTATAATGTATGACCTAGCATGGTGATCTCTGGGCTCCAGGAATGACATCAAAGTTAACAATTCTAAACACTAAGGTTTATTGAACTGGACAAATGCCAGAATAACATACAACAAATTTCATCAAAATTCTGACTAACCCACACTTTTGTGCAATGAAACATAGTTAATCCTCTACAAGATCTGTCTTTTCATAATCAAAGGGCAAAGACCTGAGTTTTGGGAAACTGAAGGAAAATAGGCTTAGGTGGATTTCTGATATTGAACAGAAGGATGCCACAAAGTGTATGGAGAAATCCACTTACTCAGAGCTTGATATCTAAACAGATGTAACTGGCTCTGGAGAAGGATGCCATTGGGTCATTTAAAATATATCATTTTTACTTTTTAAACTTTCAAAACTAACCTGAGAATCTATACTGAAATAATGCCTGTAATAAGAATAATTAAATGTATCCAGCATAATAATTCAATTGCAATGTAAACAAGCCTCAACAGAAAATAATCTCCCCTTTTCACTCCCTACAAATGTGACAGAAATTCGGTTTCAGATTAGATTTATGTTCACTAAGTAAAGATAGTTTCTAGTTACTTTCTTCATCTATTGGAATTCAGTTAAACATTATTCTCACAATTTTGCAGATTATTTGATAAAATAAGTACAGCCTATATACTTCTGGCTACCAAACACTTGCTGCCACAACTGTGATTTAATGAGTATTATTGATAAACAAGTGGAAATAAGAGGACTTCTCATCTTTCAATGGTTGCTACCAGGTGACGATGCAAAACATTTAGTATACTATGTTTATAACAGCAGGTGGATATAAACTAAAGAAAAGATGCATCGATGCAATAAGAAATCTAAAGTAGATCACAATAGGCAACTTGTCTAGAGATTCGGACGAGAATTAAAAAAAGCTTTCTCCAACCATTTTCGGAAATACAAATACCTAACTGGCCAGAAAAACAAAAAGAAATATTTTTAGTAAGACGGCGTGAATGGTTGCTGCAAAAAATACCCTTATTGGGTATGCAAGCTAATGGAAATAAGGCAGAAAGCTAAAGCGTATCCTACGTATTTACGCAAGGAATGAAAAGTTACAAGCAAAACGCTAAACAACTGCTGGCCAAGGAGAAACAACGCGTTTAATTCACCTAGCAACTTTGGGAATAATATATTAATGACAGGTGCAAAATATTTACTCTCGCTTTAAAACAGAGTCAGTGGTAAACAACATAAGTAAATATGCGCTCTTTTTAGCATGTATCATAATGCAGTTTTATGTTCAAGACAAAAAACAATTTGTCATAATAACACCAGTTTATTGTTGGCAACGTAATTTTTCATTACGAGTTCATCAGGCTGGAACAGCTCGAAAAACCTACTGAAATATTTCCACCCATACTGAATCTATAGTACTTTCACAATTGACCTAGAAAAAGTCTTCAGTAAATAAAATTATTTCCTCATTGAGACTGTGAAATAAACGTACAATTTTCACATATAGATACCACATTCTCAATTCTTATCGACCATGACTTGGCGACTTTAGGCCTACTTCTGAAGTTGTGTAATTCTAGATAAGATCAAGTGTAAAATTAAAATTGCGCGATATTACATTCAGGTTATATGACCTTCATTATTCATAGCAAGAAAACTCAACATTTTGTTATATAAAAATAGTTTACTACTCACCTTCAGCCCAAATTTTCTATGTTTTCTGGGTAGCTTCATTCCCATGTAGCCACATTTCACCAGATCAGACATTTTAACATTTGCTGCTTTCCAAATTATCTCAAAACTCAACTTCGATCTACTACTTGTTTACCACCTCGGCAATAAACCCCAAATAAACAGAAAGGCGGCGTGGATGAGCAATTACAAGCCTTCTAACAATAACAATATCGTTGAGACCTTTCGATCTTTTGTTCTCAGGAGGAAATGTTTTGTGCCGATCGCCGGAGAGAAATTTCGTAAACAACTTTGTTTACCAGACTACCATGTGTCATTCAGCACGTCGTAAAATACTGACCAGGACCACTCTGTATCTAAATCAAAGAATGTTCTGTATCATAAATGAGCTTTTATTTTTGGGTGTAGACGGTGAAGCAGGGGGGGGCTGTTACGAGCAGCTATGTGCTCTATTGAGGGACATGGAGGGCCTTACGTCTCCTAATGTGTTTGAAATTGCAAGAAAGTTTGTCAACAGTCGGCCATGCTGCAAGAGAAATGGTCATAGCATTTTCTGTGTCGTTTTTCCTTTTGTGACAGTAGCTGGTCAAATGGTCAAAATGCCCCCCCTCCGTAACAACAGACAGTGTCTCGGCACATCCCTGGGTACGAGATATAGCTCCTCCCTTTGGTGAATGTGATTGGGGACATTGACATAGAATCATTGACTAAAATTAGATGTAGAAGTGAAGGCAAAAAAGATCACTTCTATATAAAACCCCAGCAATGATTTTAGGGGTAACGCCTTTCCCTTCCAATGCCTACGATCCCGGGGAACATGAAGAGGCCATGCGAGAGTTCACTTACGTAGAATCAAGGCTTCACTATAAAAGGAAGGATTATGGTTAGGCATGGAGATAGGAACAGGGGGCACAAAGGGCACCCCTCACTTTTTTCACTAATTTTTATGTAAAGTACCCCTTTCCAGGTTACACAGCGCCCTTTTCTACATGTGAGGGTGTCTCTAAATGCATATGTCCCCCCGCACTTTTTGAATCCTTCCTAGGAAGCCATGATGGCTTTCAGATGCCGGTAGCGAGAATACTGGTTCTCCTGCACCAGCCCTCTGTATACTCCTCTAGATAGGGGGAAGATATTCACAAACAATAAGCAGGATGATAAAGCAGTTTGATTCAAGGTTGCAGGATAAACATGTCAATTGCTGAAAAGTTTAATTAAAGTTGTTTATCAACTTGTGACACCCTTTCACCAGCTTTTACATGGGCATTTTTGCCCTCTGCGTATACATGATGCTATGTATGATGGTTATTTATGCCAAAGTATTTCAACCATTTAAAGTCATCAACTTCTGTACCCGGGAACAATCCAATCCGGTCTCAGTGCTTGCAGATAAATTGCATGTATTCTGAAAGTACTATGGCGTGTTGATTAGTTATTGTTGTTCTTGTTGTTTTTGTTGACTTTATTTTGAGTAGGCTGGTAAACTAGCTTTTTGAGCTAATTTAGACCTATTCTACATGCTGCATCCAGGGATGAGGCCCCTAGTTTAACGTCCCTTCCAAAGGATATATATTTCAAAAGTTCTATGCTGTGCTGATGCTTGCTTCACACGTTGCAGCTTATGTAGTCTGCAAATTTTCACCTTTCCTACCGCAAACTCCAAACGGGAATGCACTTTGTAAAACAGAGCTCTGTAATACCGGAATCTGGCACACGTATTGTGAATTTGCCCCGGTGCCCAAAAAGATTGGCTATCCCTGACTTAGCCGATTGTAAGACAAGTCCTCTTCTAGTGATATCTATTTGGCAACATTGGGTTCTCTAGGATGCTAAATTTCATCCTTGTTATTGTAAAAGTTGAGTAGCATAAAATCCTTTACTTAACACCATAAGAAGCCTCTGAATGGAGCCATCCTTCTAAGGTTATACGCGGCAGTACGAATATCATTTGTTCCGACATGAAGGACTGTTTTGAGCTGTATTCCAGTTTTTACAAATAGCAACAGATAGAGGTCTTCCAAACATTCATAGGGTAAGATTCCTGTTGCTATCTTTGCCATAGGATGGAATATAAATATGTTATGCATTGCCATTGGTTACCAGTAGACACAAGTTCGTTGCATAGATATGCGAGTATTGCTTAGCCAATGCGCAACATTCTTTAAATTAGGTTTAATTAAGAGGACACCTGAAGAACTCCGAATACACGTTCTTTTAAGAAGAACCTGATTTATAAGCGACCTAGTTCTAGACAGACTAAAGTTCAACAAATTTATAGAACTACAAGGAAAGATCTAAGACCTGGCTCATTGAGACGCTACCTGGTTCAACGTACAGCTCAACCAAAGCAATGTGAGCATGATATTGCTTTAGATTTTAATCCGCACTGACACATTTTGCCTGTCATAAAACTAATAGTTTGCTACGCACATGCTATGTTTACGTTTTCACAACAAATGAGGGCCTCCACAGATGAGGAAATTTTGTTGTCCCAAACGAAGTGTAGTCGAAAACTAAATATTGTCGATAAACATGGGTGATTTCTAGGGGGGCTTAGGCCCCTCTAGCTAAAATTTTTGTTGATTTTGGGGGCTCAGTCCCAAAAATTTTTTGTATCTATAAAGCTCGGCTAGACCATTTCCTTAGGCCCATTTCCACTTCATTCGCGATTCAGAAATCGAATGCGATTTTTTGTTTCAAATTCGCATTGGGCTTCTATCAAGTATTGACGACGGTTTTAGATTAGAGACAGGTGGGTAGATTTCTGTAATGGTTGCTCAAATAGATAGTAGGACCATTACTTTAGATAGTAGAACCATTACAGTGCTTATCACAGAAGTATATTCTAGATCCAAAAAGCCATTACCGACTGTTTCCATTGGCGCATCTGTAAATACTAGTTGTTTTCAATGGCTTCAAATCAAGCATGGACTATTTCTATCTAGGGTCAAGTGCAATCTTTTGAAATGATCTTCCAATATATCTGATAAATCGAGTCGCTTTCCTTTATACTTCAGCTCAAATCTGCGAAATCACTATTAGGTTTCTATTTTCAATGTTGATCTCTTTACCTTCAGGGTGATTCCATTACATTCTATCAAATGTTGATTGTATATGAAGATAGCGACTATCGCAGAGCTGTGACGTTCTCTGTTGTAGCACACATATCAATGGATCGTAGACTCTTGTGGTTCAGCAAGTAGTCTTTTCTGTCTTCAGAGCCAGGGGCTAGGGTACTATTGTCCCCATCGTTTTCATAGTAAAGCATAGCCTTTGGGCATTCAAAAGCCACAACCTTGCTAGCATAATTGGCAGACCATCAATTCAAGATTTTTAGCGCCCCAAGAAGTAGATAGGGCTCAAATGGGTGGAGAGTAAGGGAGTCTGCTGCTAAGAAGAGTAAGTAAAGACAGACGGCGGGGTTCAAAGAACTTTTACCCCGTAAAATGTTTTAGAACAGCACCCTTTGAATCTAAGGAGAAAATCCTTTATGACTATAAATCAGCATTTGACTAAAAGTCAGCAGGTGGAAATCAGTAGATCGTGTCGGTGATATGCACCTTCAACAGACTTCTATCCATGCAAAGTCGAAAGGAACTTGGCTGTGATAAAGCAAATAGATGTTTGAACCCCTCAAGAATAGTACATCATCATCTACTTTCATGTTTTCATTACATGAAACAACCTTGTTGGAGCTACTCAGAGACGTGGGGTATATTCAAAAAGTAGGGGTCAAACATCTTTTGGGGTCATCCTCACAAGGAAAAAGGGCAATGCAAAGCTCTATGCTACAATAGGGTACTTTACACACAACACTGTGAAAAGTAGAAGGCACGAGTCCCCTGTACTCCCCTCCGTATCTTACACCCTAGGACTACTTTCCAACATTTTCCCTAATCTATAGGTACTCGATGATTTAAAAGTTTTCTTTTGGAATCCAAAAGCATGAGATAGGGAAAACAAGGACCTGTTTTAACATACTAACTGGAGGGACCTTGCCCCCCAGCTTCTCCAGCTAGAGACATTGGCCCACGTTCTAGAGAATGTCATCTTCAAAAACTCCTCTGGGGGTAAACCCCCAGCCCCCCAATGTATCTTATTCTGTTTGCATGCATATATAATGCTTTTGCAGTAATTATCTCCCGCCCCCCCAATAACTGTCCCTAACTACTGCAAACCTGACCAAATGAGTCTGCTTGACAAAGCGTAAAAATGGTCAATATTGCATCCTTTCGAAAACATGAAAAGTCTTCGATATTCATCAAACGCTTTGAGTTATGTTTACATTGGCACGAAGGAAAATAGCATTGATTTTGATTTTGCCTTGAAGCGTAGGCAGTCGTTAATTACGAGATATTTATGGAATAAGAGACCTTTCTTCACATACCTCCCCACACGAAAATTCTTAAAAAAGGCCCTGGAGACAAAAGATACCTTGTTGTCGTGTAGGGTTTTCACAATATCATTAGGAGGATTTCCAGCTACGTCTCGCTGTAAGAAAAACAAATTTTTGATCCTATCGACTGGCCAAAGACAAAATTGAAACACAAACTTCTCTTCATTGGAGGTAAAGATGATTAACATTAAAATTAATTAAAATTACGTAATGATGTCAGACTGAACAGAACCAATGCTTTGGTAATCCCAAAGATTTAAGCTAGTTTTGTTTGATGATTGAAGTTCAAAGAATTTGATGGCGGTTGAGCATTTATCTGCACAACAGAAAAGAAAATAATTGGAAAACTCCTTAGTGTACAAGATTCGTTCCTTGATTTTGTCCTCCCTCACAATGTCACTTTCTTGTCTGTCAAACTTCATAACTATAATCTCTTTATTTTTTCCGTTATATGATAATTCAGTCGCTTAAGTTGTTTTTTTCGATAACTGTTGACTTTTCAAGTTTGCTATGCTAAGCTCACGATGAGAAGCAAGACAGAGACAATAATGCGGAGGAGCGAACAAGCAGGAAACAAGTGTCGATGGATTTTTGAGTGGGTGGGGAAGGGTCTTACTCTGTGGTGTAACCAGGGATGCAGGAGAGGGGGGAGCAGTAGGGAGCAAACGCCCCTCTTGCCTTCCGTGTGGGGAGCAGGGGGAGCAAAATACCTTTTCTGAAATGCAGTGCAATCATTTTTAGACATTGATATGGTACAACAGAGCTCCAGTGAAAAAATATAGTAGAGCAAATAGAGTAAACTAAATCAAAACGATAGTACAGGGGTGGCCCCAGGGGAGGGCTAGGGGCTGTAGGCTCCCGTTAGAACATGCCAGCCCTCATAGGAAGGTGGAAAACTATTCTGTGGAGAATTCTGGCTTTCATAGTACCCTGGAAACCTTATTTTAGCCCACTCGTCGGAAGAGTCAGCCCCTGTCGGAAGATTCCAGACACCACCCCTGCTATAGTGTAGCTTTTTTAGCATTATCCTTTCATTTATCATTATTTTACTTGTTGGTTTGAAACGATGAAGTCAGAGGCGGCGCCAACATCACAGACTAGGGGGACTTTTGGTGCCATTTCCTAAAATTATGACGCAATTTATTTTTACAGTCATCGAGGGATTACAGTTGTTAGAGGAATGGGCATTGGCGGCTCTATCGGGCCATGGGACTTGTAGAAGCATGGATCCCAAAGGATCCCAGATGCATAAATGCAGAATACATGGGATTTTTCCGGAAAATGGTAAGGGAAGTTCAGAATGCTAATGAGGCCAGGCAAGAGCTAGAAGTAGAGAATTTAGTGAAAAACCAGACGGATCAACCCAAATTCTTAAGTGCAAGCACCCGTGTTTGTAGAATCTCTGAAAAGGGGGCCAAATCTCATCCCAAATATAGGACACAGAAACTAGAAAAAGGGGGTGTTTCCTGATAAAAAGCAAAACCTCTGTGAAAAGGGTCATTTCAGCATCAACTCAGAGTACTGAAAATGAGTTGTTTCCAGCAATTTGTCTCTACGTTTGTACAATATAATCATTAAGCAGGACATGGATATAGTTGTGCATAAACAAAATTTTACTAAGAAATTTGTCCCAAGTTAGAAATTCTTAATTATTTTGCAGTGGCAAAATCCCTGCTTTATTTTCGTTTTTTTTGAAATCCTAGTGAGAAGAATACAGCTCGTTTTTGTCCATAAAATCATGCAGTTAAAAATATCATATCATATAAACTACCTTTAAAAATGTGGAGAATGCACCACACTACTAATAAACATGAAACTTTGATATTTACATGGATAAACAGAATACCTATTGTTGAACGTAAAATTAATAATAAAATCATTGCTAATATTTCATTATTGTGATATATGCTAATTAGGGATATCATTTCATGACAACGGTAAGAACATTATTCAAAGTAGATGGTCATGTAAGTTTACTCATGTATGTAAAGAGATTAACATTATGATCGGGGTATAGCTTTATCAAAGACAACGCATACTAAGAACCTACAAAAATTGATGATAGAAGTTTATTAATCGCTCAATCACCTAAACTCAGAGTATATGAGGGAGTTGACCCACCGAGAGTGAATGCAAGGGAAGTAATATCAAAAAAGAAAATTCTGAATTCATATCAAACAAAGCGAAACAAAAAGTCAGTACTGTCAACTAACATGACGCAAATGTAGTTTTGACGCAAATCTGTACAACTTTCTTTACACATGCTCAAAGGTGTTTTGTCTGCTAATGAGCAACAGTGCGTGGGAAATAATTGTATAGCGTAGCTAGCAACAACGACTCTAGGGGTGAGAAAACACTCTTACGAAAGACAAGGCCCGTGCTTTAAGAATTACACATTGGCGCTAAGGAAGTACTAAACTACTGTGATACGCATACGAACCGTACACATAAATGTGAAGACACAAAGTTTTAAGTTTTGACATATCGAATGAAACTTTTTGCAATACATGATAAAAATTTGCTATGGAAAAGCAAGTGTTTGAAATGAAGCTCAGTTTTAGGTTGGTGTTTTGTGCCAACCAGCGTGCCCAGGGGGTAATCCCTACAGGGGGTCCGTGTAAATATTTGGGATCTGAGATTTTATAAAAAAGTCATATAAGGGGTCTGAGAAGTACAAATTAAGAAGAATTCAATATTTTTGCTCAAAGAATTGAAAAAAAGTTGCATAAGAAACCAATTTCTAAAGTTTTAATGCTATAAATGCTACAATAACGACATTATTACAAATGTTGTGACATTCAGTGATATTTCAAAGATATTCCAAAATGATAGTCCAAAATATGTAACAATATTTAGGGACTCAAAATTTTGAGACTCAAAATTTTGGTTTCTACAAAGCTGTGACTTAACAATTGGGGGTGAAAAATAACTTACTAATATGGACCCTCATATGTAAAAGCAAAAAGTACCCCCACTAGGGCAGCGTGACTCAACCATATGCGGTAAACATATACAGTTGTGATAAAAGCAAATTTTCTGACGTTTTTGCCCCATAACCATTGCCCTATAATCATATAGAGGCCCTGCGATGCGTAATTGTCCATAAAACGCTTTCAGCTGCAAAAGCAGACGCATACCTATCGAGGCACATTGGTGTAATAAACACGCCCATTTTGGCATAATACCATAACGAATAACTACGTTCTATACGTTGGATTGCTTTCAAACTCATGTATCAGGAATTCATCAAGTTATAATTGATGACACAAAACGTGAATGCTGATCAAATCAGTTTGGTTACGTAGAATTAATAAATGAGATTTTTTCCTATTTTCCTTCAAGAATAATAACTGCACTTATTCCATCAAGTATTAGGTTAATAAATGCTAGGACATGAGAAATTTTAGTAGCTATAAGCTCCAATCAAAAAGCTGCAGAAGCAAAGTATAACTGATAAAGTTTTGTTTCTTCTTGATATCACTTTACTAACTTCCTAGCCATCACTTTTTCCAATCCCCCACTTTCTATTTGGTGGCGCAGTACCTGAGTATTATTCTTCACCAACTACTTCTGTCATTAAGTTGAAGGTCTGAGAGTCCTTCTGATTCTCCATAGAGATACCTACGCATTGGGTGAGGAACATCAAGAACTGCAAGCCTTGAGATTTTAAGTAAGTTTAATGGCTGAAATATACGTTTGTTGTTTTTACAAATTTCTTGACTTGTTCATTACTCTTTTTTTCAAACTTCATTGTATTGAATAACATATTATATACTACAAATGCAACCTCTTTCTAATAAGGTAGTCTACAAATGGCTAGTTTGGTACAAAATGTCACTAAATGTCATACTCATTTTGGACAGAGGCGTCAGATGAGGGGTTAGAAGGAGAGTAGGTCCATGGCTTATTGTGGCAGCAGAAGACGTAGTAGGTTGTACGAATGGCGATGTTTGTGATTTTAGAAATGATATATTTTTGGTGAAGGCTTTCAAGCTTCAGTTCATTAAAGATGTCCATGGAACTTTGTACAAGATTGATCGTATATGCCTAAGCAGCTTAAAGATAAGTTTATGAATTTAACATCCTCGTAATACTTTCTGAGATTTTTCACAAGAGTGGAGTATTTTACTTCTTTGCGCTCAGCGTTGCATTTAACATTGGTTTAAAACCAATAGTTAGTTCTTCATAAGTTAGTTAGTTCAAAACCAATAGTTATTTATAAGAATAGATTTTATAAGAATATTGAGGCTCAATATCCCTGAGAATAATTTAAGAATAACGCGAGGCCCAAGCTTCATCAAGGCAAGCAAAAGATTAAGGTTTTCTTATAAAAAAGAATGCACTCCAGTATCAAAACATTATTGACTTTTTTGCAAAAATCTTTGAGTTCAAATGTTTTACAGATGCAGATTTGAGGAAAAGGAAAATATGTAAATAGTCTGTTGGTACTACAGAAATTAAAAAGAGCACGAAAAAGCGGCAACATTTCTAGACATACTTAAAAGCTTTTTCGTTCCTCACTCGTCAGAGTATGAAACGCTAGATAGCGACCAAAAGGTTAACCGAAATATATAGATGCAGGCACATGTTATAGGATACGTGTAAGCCTTTAAGTATGTCTAAAAATGTTGCGGCTTATTCGTGCTCTTGAAAGAGAAAATTTCCATGTACGTTGACATAATGACAAAATCTTAGTAAATAATAGAAGTGGAAGTTAAACTGGTAAAGGAAACAAACATAACATTTTGTACTTAGATAAATCGAATTCTAAACACATATACACTTGTACACTTTCTTAGGTCTCAAAAATGTAGTACTGAACTTTCTCAACATTTTAAGCAGATGACTACTACCTTCTTAAACATGGGCGAAGGAGGACGTCAAATTTAGGGGGGGTTGTAAATTTTCTGTCCGAAATATCAAATAGAGCAGGAGAGCAAGTAGAAAAGTTGCCCGAATTTCATATTGTTCTTTCAGAAAATATGCCCGAGTGAAAGGGTTTCTGCCCAACTTGGGGGGCTGCAGCCCCCTGCCCCCGTCTCCTACCGTATGCTTACAAAACACAAAAAAAACGTGCATTTAATAATGATGGCAGCGTAAAAAGCTGAGGTCTCTGATATCCGAAGTACTTCAAGGACTGGGCCAAAGCGACGTCTTTGAATTGCACTGATCTTCGGTTTAACAGTCAGTATTTTACACATATCTCCACCTGCATCGTATATATTATTCAAAGAGTTAAATGACCTTGTTTTGAAACAGGATTCATTTTTTCTAAGACAGTGTAATCGTCAATGTGTTTTGAATTTGTCTCCAAAGATGCTCTTAGGTCATCTGTCAAATGATTTCAAGTCATGGTATATTCATTATTAATTACAAAACGAATTGTTCCTTCTTCATTTTGGACGAAAACAGCTACGTTTACGTCAAAATTGTGTGTGATTAGCCATGATAAAGAACTTTGTCTAGGAGACGTGAAAATAACATTAAAATGTTATTTTTTTTGTCTCTAAGCGGCTCTGTCCGTTTGCTAGCACAGTGTGATAAGTAAGAGGCCTCTTTAGGGTAAGCTAAAATTGCTGCTTCAAACCCAAGGGTAGCGCTAGGTGGGAGCTAGAGCCCCCTATGGGAACATGCTAGCCCCCAATTGGCAGGTGAAAAGCTCTTTTTTGGAGCTTTTTTAGCAGTTATAGCACCCTCCTAACAGCCCCTGCATTGGAAGAGTCAACCCCTGTGTAAACCACAAGGGTTCATATTACTTCTACTTTCCAAGCTGCATAAGAAAGCAACAACGACAATTGAAGTGGATATAACAGTACACCAGTTTTCGTTCCTTCAGCTCCCAAGTATGGACACTGTGTCAAATAAAGTACGCAGTGAAGTCAAATTTGAAGACATCAAAGTCAAAGTCAAATGGTAATCCACCGAAATAGCATGCTAAATTTGCAACGAGAAATTTCAGTCTAGATGAAAACCAAGTTATTTGCAACCAACCTGCACGTTTTTTTTATATGCAAGTGGTCTACACTCTTTTTTTTTATAAGAATAAAGTCTATAAGAATATTGAGGCTCAAAATTGCTAAAATTTAAGAATAATTTAAGAATATTTCCAGGCTCAACCTTCATCAAAACTAAAATATTTTGATAATCGAATCAAATTTAATTAAGAGCTTCCTCCCAGCACAAAACATTTGTCACTTTGACGCTATATATATCTATATGCTTTAAAATTCGTTGAAATTTATGGTGAATCAACACATCAAAAATGATTTAATATGTTTCTTTGATCTTAAGGCGAATTTACACCTTGTGTTGAGCAAGAAAAATTTAAGAATAATTTAAGAATAATCTGAGGCTCAAAACCGAAAATTTTTAAGAATATTGAGGCTCAGAAAAAATTAGGTATTCTTATAAAAAGAAAGGAGTGTACAAGAAAGTAGTACTCAGCTGGTCAAACAGTTAAGAAAGCTCAGTACTGGATTTTTGAGTCTTTAGAAAGATTTTTAGTGTATATTATTAAGATTTATCATCATTTCAAGTGTAAATGGAGCTTTTTCACTTTCATTAATGTGCATGCGCAAAACGATGGAACTCAAAAATTTTTGCTAAGAAAATCTGAAGAAAGTTTTGATACTGGAAATGTGAAAAAGTTAAGAAAGTTGCAGTACTGGGCGAAAAAGCTCTTACAAAAAATATGCAGTACAAAACATCTTTTCACAAAGGGTAAAGCCAAAGGAATAGCCCCACTAAAAAGCGGGGTTCTGTTTTTGGGCACAGAACGACACACTAGCAATTACATTCTAGCCGTGACACTGAGTTCTAAATATCCTCTGCCAGCCCTGCCCAACCCACCTAAGCTATGTGCCGCTATGTGCCTTATACGCACGAGTGAAAGAAGCTATACCTAGCCTCACACATGATGATGACGTAGTTGTTTTGAAGCTAGTACGTGAGTTCATGCAAACCTCAGACTCAATTCAAATAATAAGCAAACGATTAAAAATATCGGCGCTCTCATTTTCTAAGTGAATTTGGCACGGTAATTATCCACGACATCTTTATAGCTTCATAAACACCACTATTATGCAACGAGAAACAATAAAGTTTACCACAATTTCAAAGAGTTCTGAATTCGAAATGTCTTACTTAGGATTGGAAACTCTGACCTAGCTTCTACCTTTCATTTTCCAAAGGACGTACATACTTTTTTATGGGAATAAAGGTTATAACAATATCGAGGCTCAAAATCGCTCAAATTAAGAATAAGTTATGAATAGTGCGAAGCTGAAGATTCATCAAGACATAAGAATTTTTTGTATCCCAGTTATAATACTGCTTTCAGATGTATTTGCATTATCGATATAAAATACAAACTCTTATTTACTTTTATGATGTAGTAAAACATCAACAACGATTGGAATATATTCCTTAAATTTTTAGGTGAAGTTACATCTTTGGTATTTATGACTACTTTAAGACAATAAGTGGTCACTTGAGCAGATAGAATCCCAATTTACCAGCGAAAAAGTGGTTAAAGATGAATATCTTAGTAAATAAGTTAGAAATGTTTTGGAAAATGATAACTTTCACACAAAAACATAAATTCTGGAACATACAATACTTTGTACACCAGTGCAAAGGCTCAAAGTAGGGTTAGCACACACAAATACCCACACAGTGTACACAACACACATACAGCACATCCCCAACACAAACACAACACACACACATAACATACACAGCACATGTATACAATACACATACAATAAGAATATTACACACAGAACACACACAACACAAAAACAACACAACATACACATACAAAACACACAACATACACATACAGTACTAGATATACATGCAACACAAAAAGCACACATACAACATACATACAACACATATACAACACATATACAACACACAACACAATACACAAACAACACAACATAAACATACAACACAAACAGCATAAACATACAATACAAACAAGATACACATACAACACAAACAGAATACACATACAACACAACATACAAACAACACAAAATACACACATACAACACATATACAACACACAACACTATACACAAACAACACAACATACACATACAACACAAACAGCATACATATACAACACAAACAACATACACATACAACACAAACAACATACACATACAACACAATATGCACACAACACAAAATGGACACATACAACACACATACAACACATATACAACACACAACACAATACACAAACAACACAACATACACATACAGCACAAACAACATACACATAATGTCCAAAATGTTAGCTTAAAAATATCAAAGCTTGCTGCCACTTGAATACTAAGGCTAAGTATATTCCATTTGTCAATAAACAAACTACAGTATTATATTAAATGTATGGCATACAGTAATTAACATCATTTTGGGTTCAGTTACGTTAATTGATGATCCAGTAATTTGAGCACAGTGCTACTTTTTGTGGCATTAATTTTAGCATATCGTTAATTACCAGATGTTAATTTGTGCACAATTTGAACAATATCTAAAGCCTTGTTTACACTGCAAGAAAAGTTACTGAGGGTGAACCTGGGTTCAAGCCGAGCAGAGTTAACATATGTTGGATTTTTGCTGAGTTTTGCAGTGTAAATGCAAACTTACCTGGGCAGAACCCGGGTCAACTCAATCCACCTATGGAGGTGGGATAAGTTTACCCAAGTTCCACCTGGTTAGGCTTTTGTTTACACTACAAAAATCCTAACTGGGCTGACTACTCGGGTTTAACTTGGGTCCACCTTGGGTAACTTTTATGTAGTATAAACATCACTTATAAACCTAGTGACTGGAACCATGCACTTTTTTTGTCTAAAAGCATCACTTAGAAGTGAATATGTAACAACATTATAACATTTCTCTATCTGCTCTTTTAAAAAATGTATAAAAAGTTGTAGAGGAGAGGAATGTAAATGTAAAATATGCAAATGACACAAACACTGCTTTTGATAATTTTGCTTCATCTAAATTTCTCTTTTTAGACTTTGCACAGTACTGTAAATTGTTGGTTTTAACTAGTTTTATTACAAACTATGTAAAAACCAACATTAAAGAATTATATTCTCATTATTATTATAAATTTCTTCTGTTCATTACATCTGCATGAAAAGTAAGTTTCTAGAGTGTTTTTCTAGCAGAGTTTATTAATCTGTGCAAGTGGTGAGCACCACTTGCAGGCACAAAATGCCACACTTCAAATTCTGCAGGCACTTTTCATCCAAATCTGCATCTGACCTTCTATTACATTCTAATTTTTCTGCAGGCACATTTTTCTCAGATCTGCACATGCAGGCTCAAAATACTTTTAATGAGGCCTGTCTTCTGGCCAAAAAATTGAAGAAGAAAATGACTTTAATTAAATCACATAGTCCATGTGATGTCAATAAATGTAAATAAAAATATGTTTTTAATGAGTAATGTTAATCAATGTCACAAAATATGCATTTTTTGAAACAAATTATGTTAAGTAATGACCCATAAATTTTGCACCGGTAATTGCTGTGTGCAACACATTTAATGCAATAAGGTAAACACTAACATTAAATTGGCAGTGAACTTTGGTGCTCTTATGCATTTGAAAATTTTAAACAAACAAACAAACAACTAACAAACAAACAAACAAACAATCACATACATTTTGCACATTCCAATTCTGAGAAAGATTTTAAAATAAATGATCAAAAATTTATTTCTAAGAGAAAGAGATGTAAGTAAATAATAGAGATTAATGTTCAAAATGAAAAAAAATAAGAAACTTTGGAGAAACATAAACTTGCAAGTTTGTCTGCACATAAACGTATGAAGCATCTTCAAACTGTGAGGGATTACCCTCAGAAAGTTCCTGAATAGTACCAGGGGGTCTAGGAGCCATAAAAGACTGTTAAAGAAAACATTGGTTGGTTGTGGCTGAGGGGGAATGCTGAATATGGAATCTGTCAGCAACTAAAGATAAATTCCCTCAAAAGTATGAAAGCAGGGACCAGGGGGTGATTTCTAGGGGGCTCAGGGGGGGCAGAGCCCCCTTGTTAAAATCATTTTGCATGTTGGGGACCAGGGGATGATTTCTAGGGGGCTCAGGGGGGCAGAACCCCCAAATTTTTGTATCAATCTTGCTTTTCAAAGTGCATTGACCTTGCTTCCGATGTTTTGCATGGTATTGCTATGATGAATTTCCTCACTACTATATGGCTATTGAGATCTTTGTAGGTGTTGGCTATATATTATAACACAATTAGACTAAATTATCATGTCTCCATCTTCAAAAACATGGGTGTGGATGTACATGGGCCACAACTACTTTCTGACAATGCACCTAGAGCCCCCCCTTGTTAAAGTTTTTAGAAATCACCCTTGGCAGGGACACTGCAAAAGGGTAGTTAAACTGAAGCATTGAATGGAATCAGGTCCCCAAGGTTTTTCTGTCATTGCTTTTTCAATGACTTTGAAGGTGCACTTATTGTGTATAGACTCAAGAACTCAAGAAAAGACATCAAAGAGTATAAAGAATACAACTATCAACAATTCCTAAAGTACACATCAGTTGAATTAAATATAGGATTTACAAAAATAGCAAAGTAATGATCATTTATATGAACTGTTACTTGTGGCTGGTTTTTCTTTGAATGGTTGGGGAATCATCATTGTTTGTGTATCTTTTGATACTTCCTTCTTCAATACATGCAATAAGGCTTGAGAGCTCTCAAGAATCTAAATTTAAAAACAGTGGCTGAAGTGAGTAACAGAAGCAAAGAATGGCAATTCTATCATTTGGAAAAGCATGAGCCTGATCCCACATACCTTTAGAGGTAGCCTCCAATTCGTCAAATTGTTCTAGTTCTATATCAGAAAAATGATTTAACTCTGGCTAGTGCATTGGAAGGAAATACTGAATTTTAGAGCAATTTGTGGAAAAATTTCCATACAAGACAATTAAAGCTATCTTCTATTCATGGCAGCAATGCTAACCTAATTCATAATAACTATGATCTGGGAAATTGTGAATGATTGTAATAGTGGTGACACTGATTTAAAAAACACTTATTATGGTTATGATTATAATGACAACAAATCTCAATCTCATTTCTGGAATAATATAAAAAATTGATGCACAGACAAAAAGGTGGTTTTATGGCTGAATTAGATTGAAAATTACAATAGCCATGAATACTTCTTTCAAAATTTTACTACTTTGATGAAAGGTGCCATAAAGTGTAGCAGGGGGGGCTACAGCCTCTCACAAATACAAGGAGGCAAGCTTCCCTGGGGACTGTTAGAGTTAGATTTTGAATTAATCAGTATTGTTGATGTTATTGTGTTGTTGCTGCTAAACTCTGAACTTTGAATTTTGGTCTATTTACCATACACAAATGCTGTCTTACTTTGTGAATGTTAGATGTCATCATCCAGATTAATTGTTGTGTTTAAATATTTTGTGCTTATACTTACATCAATAGATGTTGTGAAGCAATATTTTCCTCAGATACCTAGCATATTTTTGTCATGAACCTACTGATGTGAAGCTATACCATTTGTTATGAAAATCCTGTAGACATGCCTGATTTTGATTGATGGCAAAACAACGATTCTAAAGCAGCACAAATCATAATATGATAAAAAAGTACAACATAACATGCAATAATGTTCTTATGTCCTGAATAAGCATACTCTTGCATATTTCTGTCCAAAAAAATATCTGACCCTCTCGCTCTTATTGGGATCCTGCTTATTAACTTTTCTGCTTTTCTAGAAGAAATTTGCAAAACAGTTGGTGCTATGGTTGGGTTGCCCAATAATAAATAAGGTATATATTTGGCAATATTCTGAAAAGCAATTGCTTGTGGCGATGTTTATGGAGACTTTGCATCAATGCTGATTGGTGCATAATTAGCACAAACTTTCAACCTCCCGCTTATTCTGACCCCCTCTCTTATTTCATATTGAGAAATTATCAAAGCCCCTTGCTTATTAGAACCCCCAGTTCATTGGGGACTTGAGAGTATTGTATATAACTACCACTAATGCAGAACTATGGATGCATGAATAAAAAATAAATTTTTAAACCTTCATGTAGGCTGTTTCTGTTTCAGCAATCATTTTGTCATACTCATTCCTGGATGATATTTTCTTTGCCAAGCCTTCATTAAGCTTGGCAAGCTTTTCAGTCAATATTCTTATGTCATTTTGTAACTTGGCTTTCTCTTCTTCCTCAACCAGAATTTGCTTTTGAAGCTCATCCCGTTTTGTGCACAGATCTTCAATACCTGAATGAAGCATATAAAATGAGAAAATTGACTTCATTTGCCTACAAATCAAACACTACTCTCTCTCACTTGCTCACTCACTCAACCAATCACTCACTCAGTCACTCGCTCAATCACTCACTCACTCACTCACTCAGTCACTCATTCACTCACTCAATCACTCACTCACTCACTCTCAAACACTTTGATACATATCAACCTTAACACTGTTTCCAGTTTGCATTTAATTTATATTAAAGCTACACATTTTTTATACATTACACAGTTACAAATTTATACTAAATTCTAGATTTTCTTCTTTCCAAGTTTTCAAATGATCATAAATCCCACAATCATACACAATTTTGTTGAACAATACAAAATATAGTTCAATTTGATTTAGTTTGCTAAATTCCAGCTACATATAAAGACATTCAATGTTCATAACATTTTATTAAGATTTCAAGAGGAAGTCCAGATAGCAATTTTGCCATCAGCTGTCAGCTATATTATCCCTGTAAAATGATTATTTCAGCCATGCAAAATTCTTCTGGTTGGACAATTTTATACCTTTATGGCCATTACTCTCAGCTGCACAAAACTCTTATCCAAACTACCAGCAGCAATGCAATTTCTAAGATACAGAACGAATCACCCCGTACAATAAGTTTCCATTTAGGTATCATATCAGGTCTCGATTTCATATCACTTAACTTTAGGATCAGTTCTCTGTAGTGTACTCCAATTTCAGACTGTAATTTTCTAATGTCAATTTAATTTTGATAGAGCCCTCGTTAATAGCACTACTTTTTTGTACTGATAAAGCCTGCCCTGAGCGAACATCCATCACCATTATTATTAATACTACAAGATTAAACAACTTACAGCATGTAACTATAACTTATGGTAGAAAAACCGCTTATACTAACATTTGACTAACTCATTATTATACGATTGTAACACAGCTCCTTGCTGTGACATTTTCCAGCTAGAAGGATGACCAACTCTTTCTTCACGATCCTCTATTTTTCAAAATGATCACTTCACAACCACTATTCCAAATCTCAAAATTCGGTTGCTATGGTCTCGATTTCATATCCAAGAATGAGATTTGACATCAAATGTGACAAAATGGCTGCACATTGTAGGAGTGTGTTGTGCAAGCGTGGAATACTACTTGTACTAAGGGATAATACATTTAAGCTTTCACCAAAACTTGGCAATGTGAGTCTTGCTGCTGCATTATATTTCTCTGCACTGAAGTGGAATTTTGCATCTTTGGTGGTTATTTCTATACACAGTTGACCAAGGTGCATTCCATTTAAACTACACGCCGAAGGCACGCCAAGGAATAATCTTCAGTTTCACAAGTCAACTACTGAAAAATTTGCATACGCTGACATATTTTCCATTAGCTTCCACGCTGAACGCTGAAATTAGAGCGTAGTGCACGCCGAAGATCTTCGGGCCTAAGTACATGGAATGCACCATGGAGAATTGAACATGTCTATCCTCCAAGTAGGCCTTTTTGGTGGACAGACATGTACTGCAGTATGCATTTTGGGTTGTTGAAACTTGGCCAAGCCGCCAACTTCCAATTGATGAGTTTTTACAAGGCTTATTGCTCGCCACAGATTTGATGCAAAAGTGTCTCAAATGTAGTTGCAAATAGGCATGCCAGGGCACACAAACATTGATATGTGCAAGCAGTAGAAGTATTTGAAAGCTCTGTATACTTTACTGCTTAACAAAAAAATCAAATCAAGCATTCTTTGATAAATGTATAAGTAAAGTTTATGTAAAAAATTTTATTTCAGCATACTAGGTTTTGCAGATGGTATGCTTTCAAGAAAATGACTCAAATTCTCCGACTTACATTCTATACCATTCGGAAATATCTAAGCTCCTCTGTAAGAAATCAATGTGTTATGATTTCATTTTGCTATAGGTAAAGTATTTTCACTCAACATCAAACCTTGGAGATAGAAGTGAAGAAACAGTATCTGAACGAACAAATGATGAAGAGAGTATTTCAGAAAATGGCAAAGTTTTTGGCTATATTGATGGACGTAGAGACAAAAATACAGATGGTCTGCTTCACCTGGGAATGATCAAGCTACCTGATGAACTGAAGGAAACATACAAGATATTTTGCAAAAGTGTGTCTTAGATAGTCATCACCTCATAAAAGTTCTCAGTTAATCAGCTGTTTGATTCCTAAAGAAAAGTGATATTATGTAGGGGTATATTTTCCTACAGCTTTAGGTCAAAAAGTGGCAGAACCCTTCTATTTGTGTAGTACTATAGGCAGCTGAAGGAGTGAGGTGGCATAGTGGTTAGAGTGCATGGTTTCTGTGTGGAAGATCTATGGTTGTAGCCCAACTCGATGCCCTGACTGAACGCTCACTCACTGTTCACCCAGCAACAAATGGTACCTGGGGGCAACACTGAGGAGGTAAAGGGAGTGGGGAAAGGAACTGGCCACCCTATCTCACATTCCAATGGCCAGGCACTCCCCTGTGTACGAAAGTATACAGGACTGCCTTTACTGTATTTTATAGGCAGCTAAACTAGATAGGGGTATATGTGTTGAAGCCAATCATGGTATGAGTAAAAATGACTGTGAAGAGCACCCCTATATCTTCCAGACAATAATTAGAGGGGGCAGACCTTCCCAGCCCCCATGCCTGGGGATCTGGCAATAGAGCATGGGCAAGACTTTTTACTATTTTTTCAATTGGTCTTATATGATATCATTTTTGATTGTAAATGTGTAGTTTTCAGCAGATTTTCTTTTTAGCATGGGAGGGCTCCTTGAAAAGCAGTACTTGCACTGAGCAGCTACCCTCTCAATATTAATTTTTTTAAATATACATCAAATATCAAATTACCAGGGCCAAACCATGAGGGGGTATTGTGAAGCTCTTCCTGGAGAATACTAGAAAGATCATTGTAGTTGGTTAACTAAATATTTGGCCTACTGATAAGCAGTCTTGTATTTTACAGTGGTTACTTTGCACACACTGCCATTGATATATCAAAAGTATTAAATGGCCTAACACGTAGTTGTTTCCCAGATTTAATTCATGTTGTTTTAGGACATATAATCATTTTTCTGCATTTTTCATACAAAAGAAAGCTTTAAAATAAGATTAGACTTGCACTGGATTCATGTGTTGTCCTGTAGTTAAAAGAAAGCCCCCTTGCAAGTTTCCCAAGGGTCATGTATCATGGAGATCCATTATGCCAAAGTTAGTTATGTCATTTTGACGTAAATAGTCCTAGATGCAAAGGTTAGTAATTGATTCCACTGATTTTTCTCACAGGATATCCTAAAAAGTCATTGACTGAGGATGGGCAAAAGATTGCCTTGCACTTACGGAACAGAGGAAGGCCTACAGAGCAAACATGGAAAAAATACAAGGATTCCAAAGCAAAAGTTAGCGTCCAAGGTTCAGAAACAAATAGTTTTCTCTTATTCCACTTTAATAATAGAGTTTATAAGTGTGACGTCACGAAAATTCTATGTTTAGGATATTTAATTTTGGCTTTAAATTCTAAAAAAGCACAGAGAAATAGCTACTATTGACGAATTCCAGTTCCATCTGAAAAATAATGACCAAGATATGGGCAGTTGAATGCTGACATAGCTCCTACCAAATGACTGTATTTTGAGTCTGGTTGTAAACGTTTAGAACCAGGAGAAAAGTACAGAGGTTTGTACTGCAAGTTGTCGATCGTCAAATGGTTGTATTTCATACCATTTTGACAATATTCATCTAAAATTGTCAACATGTACCTATTTTGAGATTCGCTTTCTTTCTATGTTGTCAAAATATGAAAGTTATAAAACTTTATTATTATGATGTCATTACTAATGAACTCTATTACTATGATAAGTGATGTAATTGTTTTATTTCCATGAGAAGAAATTGATATACAAAAGCGAAATTAAAGTAGAAGAAACAGATGTTGTTGATGACATAGTGAATAAATTGTAAGATCATTGCTTCTTGTTTTTCGACAAAACAAAGTTTGCAATTTAGAAGCAAAATACATCTACCCAAGATGGCTTTCAATGTTGGTTTGGGACGCCTCCGCAAGGAAAGGGTAAGGGGGCAAAACCGATACATAAGGGACCAAAGATGTGATTTTTCTGTCATTTCCTTCAAAAGTCTTTCATGTGGTAGTGAAGTGCTTTCAATCAAAAGGGTACATCTCGCCCCCATTTGCCCCCATTGGAGGGCAGGGGATGGTTGCCCCCCTTTTTTCCCGTGCATTATGCGTTTTTTAACTGTCCGTAGTCAAAAAGGCTGCTCCACAGTATGTAGTTGATGCTCTATTTGAGTGTATTTGATTGCTAGTTAGATGGTAGAAATTAGAGATGACTTAAATAGTCTGTTGACACTGCAGAACTTTACCACAGCACGAAAAAGCGGCAACATTCTTTTCACATACTTAAAAGCTTTTTTCGTCCGACACTCATCAGAGTATGAAAACGTCGTATAGTGACCTAAAAGTGTGGATATATGCTTCGATTAACCTTTAGGCCACTATCCGACATTTTCATACTCTGATGAGTGTCGGATGAAAAAAGCTTTTAAGTATGTGAAAAGAATGTTGCCGCTTTTTCGTGCTGTGTTAGAGATGACTTGAGGTGTATGTGAAAAAAATCGCATCCATTTACTCTTCTTGCAGTTAAACAGTTTCCAGTTGGCAACGATGAAGAGTACCCGTCTGATTCAACTGACGATTCTGTAGAAAATGAAGAGGATCTCCAGAGTACATCAGAGAAAGCATCAAATGAGGGCCAGCTGCTGTCCAGTAGGGAAGTCAAAAAGATGTCGAAGGCGCCTAAAAGAGCTCAATACGCCGTTATTAGGTAATACCCTGACCGTTTGCTCTTTATTGGTTCCCGTTTATAGCCGGGGGTCTTTTGAGGATGAAGTGCATGTGGTGTTTACGGCCCAACATGTAAGAAACTCTCAGATCATACTGGAGGAGATTTAGCATCGCATTGATTATAGTACTCTCGGTGACCACTTTGTTTTTTCAGTCATGGTGGCTGGTGAAATGGTCAAGACGCCCTCCCCCCAACTGAAAGTGTCTGGCAACATCCGTGCGAGTTCGTCTTATATCCCATACCTGATTTTAGTGTACTTTTTAAAAATGAAATACATAAATTTTAGAAATAAAGAAAGATTTATGAGTGCTATCGTATTATAAATAATTATATTATATTTATCCTGAGCTTCCAGTAGTATCTAAAGTAAGCAGCTGATCGTGAATAGTAGGGGGCTTCATCAACGGGCGTTGCTCGATCGAGAAGTAGCAGCTAGAAAGGTACATGCGAGATTGCGCAGATACCCTAGCACATATTTTGTACCACAGATAAAAATTATAAATATACTTTATCTGTTTTCCCATTCAAAATCATGTTGAGGTAGCTAACTCTGTTGTATACTTACAGTTTGAGTCTCTCTCCACCCTATAAGTTCTACAGCTGTTTTGGACTGGAGCATCTTCTCTTGTATGTTATGATATTGCCGGACATAGATTGTCACTTAGTTTGCAATTTTAGTTTAATCGCGATGAATTAACAGCTACATGCATTCTATTCCCAGATATACCATCTCTGTCAAAAGTCTTGGAATACTTGCATTATTTCTGCTGCTCACCAAGTAGTATCTCCCTCTCCCCCTCAAAACAATATTGTTATATACAGTGTTGACAGGCACAGAAAAAGCCGCTATGCTTGCAGGCCCTTCTCTGACAAATAAACACTTAATTCAACATTTTTTTGGGGGAAAGGGGTTTTCCATCGTTCGATATGGATAAGAAAATCATCTTTATCAGACATTATGCATTAATTAATTGGTGCTCCAAGGACTTTTGGCAGAGATTGAAGGCCCGCCCATTATGTGTACTTTTTTATGGCACATTGAGTTAAAATAAACGGCAATTTAGGCAGAAGTCAAAAAAAGTCAAAGTCCTTTCCCACGCCACATGGCGCATAGGGCGGCGCCTATCTCCGTTTCTAAAGCCCTAGGCCACCCGTCTGCGAATGCAGTGAAAGCTACAGCGGGGGGCTGGTCCACTGGTGGCTCCGGGAGCTTAACTTTCCCACTCCATTCTCATATGTCGAGCGCCAGACGAGAAGGCATTGGGTACCATTTTAAAAGTGTTTGGTATGACTCGGCCGGGTCTCGAACCCACGACCTACCGGTTGTGAGGCAGATGCTCTACCACTGGGCCATCACTTTGGTGAGTAGCTGGCGATAAATTACCGATTGCTGCCTTCTGTTGAATCCTCTGTTTATCTAGGGTATGGTATGTTAGTTCATCAGTGCGTTGTTGACTTTTGTACACAAGGATTTAATTTGTTTAGTAGGGACTCAATTCCCAGATACCCCCTTAATACGACTATTGTCATGTTTTAATACAATATGGCATTCCCCTAATGCCTTGTTTGTAGATTAGAGCCAGAGGCGTACCGAAGTAGGGTGTGTGTGGGGTGTCACGCCCCCATTGTCTTGCCGAAGCCTTAGGTAATTGTTGGTAATTGTTTGACTTGTAGTAAAAGCTGGTGTTGCATTTGGGAGATTTAGTTGCCTGTCGGAAATTTCTTCTGCAATACCCCCCTACTCAAAAGTCCTTCAGCACACCACTGGTTGCAGCAGCCTTTTTGCTCAACTGTTTGTTTGATATTGGAAGTTGGTCCTATTCCTTATCATGAGAGAATATTCTCTTGTATAAAACTGTATAGGATGTTTTAGAGCCAATTGGTAGTGTTGAATTTTCACTTCTGTTGCAACCCAGTTGCATATAATCGTCGGTTTTTAATTTCTCAGATACGGAAAAAGGGAGATCGCTGCATTCGCATCCAGTCGGATTCCAGCTTGTTTTGGTTCAACCAAAAGGGTCCTCAGTGAGGTAGATGTTCTTCGTGTTTTTGGTGTTCACAAGGAATATGATAGATATTACAATTTTTGTACTGTTTTTAGTTCAAAATTCTGCCGAAGAGAATGCCAATTTAGCATAAAACATTATTGTATATTTCTTAACCTGTTATCAATTTACAATCCAATTACATAGACTGTTTTGAAACTCTGGTTGTAAGGAATTTTTCTCTTTCTAGCAAGAATTTTTTGTTCACATGAAATCTTGTTGTTACATTACCTTAGTTGCTATAAACATTTGTTGTCTTGATGGAGAAGTCCCCTCGAGTATTTGTTTGTAATACAATATTAATCTTATCTGAGTATTCAGTTACCATACTTTCTCTTTTAAACACCCTAGTGTTTAAAAATTCCTTTGGATTTTCCCAACTATTAAACATACTAGTTGGGAATACTGAATGGAAGAAGGTATTTGCTGTTTAGTTAGAGATTCAAGGTGTTTTAAGTTGTTTGCATTGCAAGCAATAATTATAAGCCAAGTCAAGTCAACGTCCTTTCCCGCGCCACATGGCGCATAGGGTGGCGCCTATCTCCGTTTCTATGGCCCTAGGCCATACGTCTGTGAATGCAGTGAAAGCTACTGCAGGGGGCTGGTCCACTGGTAGCCCCGCGAGTTTAACTTTCCCACTCCATTCTCATATGTCAAGCGCCAGATGAGAAGACAGTGAGTACCATTTTAAAAGTGTTTGGTATGACTCGGCCGGGGCTCGAACCAACGACCTACCGGTTGTGAGGCAGACGCTCTACCCTGGGCCATCACTCCGGTAATAATTGTAGGCTGAAGATAATTATGCTATGCCAGCGGCGATTATTTCATTTATCCACTCCGTATATACGGCGTTTATAGAAGGGTACCGTGTAAAGAAGGATGGCGTTTAAAAAGAAAATTGGGTTGATGAATCCCATGTAAAGATTTTAGTCTCATGTTTCACTTTTTATTTCCACAGATCGCTCGACGAGACCCGGAATTTTCACCGAAAACTCTTCTTGATTTTGGCTCTGGTACCGGAATGGCAATATGGTATGTTTTCTGTTTTATGGAATCATGAAACTTTATGGAATTAATGTAGACAGTATACAGTTGATGATCTGAAATTTTAGTCTCTCAGTGTAGCGATGACAGAAAATCTATCGTTTTATTGAAGTAAAATTAAAGGATACAACGATAGGTGTTGTTATAGATCATTTTATTGTGCAAAATTAATTTAGTTTTATGTATATATATATATATATATATATATATATATAAATATATATATATATATATATAAATATATATATATATATATAAATATATATATATATATATATATATATATATATATATAAATTGAATTCCTTGTATTCTCTATAACTGAGAGTGCTCAATACATTTCGTAGAGCGTAATATAGGTAGATTGACACAGAAAATAAAACTGCGGAATTGCGACTTTTAGTTTCACGATTTCTCGATCATCAGGCAATTATGCTACGGATGGTTGCAAGCGCTCAAAAAAAACGCTTGTAACCATCCGTAGCAT
>OLMO02000006.1:19283643-19301952 GCA_900291935.2 Cassiopea xamachana
TATATATATATATATATATATATATATATATATATATATATCTTTATATATCGGAATTCATAATAGTACTCCCACATATGCTTTTAAAAGATAAGTATAAACCCAGTAAAAAAACAGCACTTTTATTATGTTTTGCTTATCGCTTCATCAGAAATTACTTGTTTTACACAGGAGCATACGAATATATTAAAACTAAATGTATATGCTCACATCCCAATAGATTACCTTACATTAATGATGTAAGGCAAGTAATTTCTGATGAAACGATAAGCGAAAAGTCATATAAAAGTGCTGTTTTTTATTGAGTTTATATTTATCTGTTAAAAGCATATGTGGGAGTGCTATTATGAGTTCTTATATATATATATATATATATATATATATATATATATATATATATATATATATATATATATATATATATATATATATATATATATATATATATATATATATATATATATATATATATATATATATATATATATATATATATATATATATATATATATATATATATAGAAATATGCAACTAAAATATATGTATGTATTATATAAATATATATAGGAGAAATATAAATATATATATCTATTTATTTATTTATTTATATGCTTTGTTGTACATAATATTTTAATTAGTTTTAACATGCCCCCTCCTGTAAAACAAACTTTAGATCTGAGGAGCGATTATGTGTAAATAGTTAAAGATGAATGAATTAAAAGGTGTTATTGTCAAGAAAGTATCTTTTATAGATACTTTTTTCATTATAATCAAGAGTCTGTCGGAACAATTTGTAAGTAGACTTGATAATTCTGACACGGCTCTTTCTCCAAGGCCACTAGCAAAGTACTGTAATAGTATTCTCTGGGTTACGTTTCTTTTGCAGGGCGGCACATGATATCTGGGGTAAAACTTTGCGTGAGTACCAATGTATGGATGTATCTGAAGATGCCAACAATGCTTGTGAATTCCTTCTACGAGGTAATTTTACTTCTTTTCTACTATTGATATATGGGTGAGGTAGCATAGCGGTTAGAGGGCATGACTCCTGTGCTGAAGGTCTACAGTTCGAGCCCGATTCGAGGCTTTTATCGAATGCTCTCTCACATTTCACCCAGCAGCGAATGGGTACCTGGTGGCAACACTAGGGAGATAAAGGCGGCGAGGAAAGGAACTGGCCACCCTACCTCACATGCCGATGGCCCAGGATAAGTGTCCTCTCTAACAGACACTCCCCTACGTACGAAAGTATACGGGACTACCTTTACCTTTTACTATTGATGTGTTTCATTGAAGTTACAAATGCACTGGTTGATATTTGGTCTCTTCTTCATTGCAATCAGTGTTAACTTCCTCGTTAAGTAGACTCTGGCTACATTATTTTCAATTTGTTTTCCACCAGTACAAAATTTCAGGGCTTCGAATGGCTGCAGCATTAATTTGACAAATGTGCTTCAAATTCTTTGTATATTTATATATCCCACAGACCCCTCGTGTTTTGTTTTCGTGCTTCTCTGTTTTCAATTATCCTCTTGCCATTGTTCTTGCTCAAAATATCTTTTCTATTACCAAGCTTCTCAATTTATCTCACTAGAATTAATTTGTTTCTTCCAATGCTGTTAAGCTATTTCCAATAAACACTTGTTCCAGGTAGCAAAGATCCTTCACAGCCTATGAAAATACCTAATGTGTACTTTCGGAGATTCTTGCCTCTTTCGAATAAGGTGAGTACTTGAACTTCGGATAGTTACATCAGGATGGCCAACAAACCCTGGAAGACCCTGGAAAACCCTGGATTTTCTTTGCCCCTGGAAAACCCTGAAATTACAGCTCACCTCTCAAAAATTATGTTTTGAAGCAGATTCCAGCGCACCAATATCTGGACCTATAAATATGCTCCATCAAAATGTAACACAGACCACAGTTTAACTAATTCACAATGTAACATTGCACAAGGGGTGTCAGGCACAAGATTCTGTTTTGCATTTCAGTTTCAAAAATTCGAAAGTTTTCTGAATTGTGAGAAACATTCTTTATGCCCCTGAACAGTCCTGACAATTGAGAAGAAAATCCCCTGGAAAACTCTAGAAAGATTTTTATGTAACTGTTGGTCACCCTGATACATGGTCTTTGCTATTTCAAGGACAAACGTCTCCAGATTTTGTTATTTCTCAGTTTACTTTCCAAGCCGTTTTCTAATGTACCAGACCTTAATTATCTATTTATATCTTGAAAATCTTCAGGAAATATAAATTTGTAGTTACGTTTTTCACTAGAAAACGTGAAAGGTCATTAGATGTGCCATCACCAACAAATTCTGCGAAAAACGCTATTTATAGTCTTTATTAGCAGTCTGATCCGAAGCAGGCCTTTTGTAGACCATAGATAACCTTATTCATATCTACACTTTTTTTATAAGAAAAAAGTTCATAAGAGAATGAGGCGTAAATGGTCAAAATCTTAAGAAAATCGTAAGAAAATCACGAGGCTCAATTTCCAAAATTAAGTGTTTTAGTGGCCAAAATCGATATTTCGTCATTATTACATTCAAAATTTTTAAAGATGGAATTCAAATTAGAGGATGCATGATAAACAAAGAAAGTGTGGCCCATTTTAGCCAGTTTATCTCAGAAAAAATTAAGAAGAATTTAAGAAAATCTCAAGCTCAATTTTGGAAAAGTTAAAAAATTGAGGCTCAGGCAAAATGGTGGTTTTCTTATAAGAAAACGTGTATTTGACTATAGTTAGAACTACAGTTTGTCAGTGTTTCATAGTATTTACATTAAAATACCCTGTTTTTGAAGGTAACTTACGATATCGTAATCTCAGCATATACACTTAGCGAATTGCCGTTCAGAAAGCAAAGACATTTTGCTCTGTCACATCTTTGGCAAAAGACCAACGATTATTTGGTATGTGAAATCTTGTTGTCTTGTTAAATATAATTTTGCAAATCTTTGCTATGAGTCATTGCAATAGTGATCCAATACCCAGCACTGTTTATTTCTTAAGGTTTTAAATAGCTTTATATATCTATTTTATATTGATCCGAGCTCTTTGTATGATGCAGTATTTTGCCTAGAATATCCCCAAAACACGATAGGATTGTGTACAATGCAACTCGTCATGACCGAAAGTAAATTGAATCGTTGTCATTATGTTCTGCTCGATCCAATGCAATTCGCTTATAGTAAACAAATTCTCTATTATATCAATATTGTTGACAGACTTAATATAGACTCTACTGACCTACGAGAATGCCATGACATTTTGTACATATTCTGTAATACTCTTTATTATTCCATAAGGTGTTAATCGAGCCGGGTAATAACGAAGGATTCGATATTATGTTGCAAGCGCGAAATTACGTCACAAAGGTAAAACTGCTCCATTACTACAAGCTTTTTGTTAGGTCTATTTATCAAATTAATCGATAATTTATGCTAATTTATTCTGAAACAATGTCAATGATGGCAGTAAGGATTTGTTGGGTAGTAAGCGCGGTGAATTGCTTTGACAGATATTGTCAAGGGAATCTCCTTTTTGCAAGCAAGGGTTTTATTAGAATTTCCAACTTCTAGATACAATCCAGAATTCTCTAGAAAGATCGCTGAGAATTTTGACCAAGAATATACAACAATTACCTTGTTGAATTTTTATTGTACTTTGGTGTGACTTTCTCAAAAATTTTCATTCAGGGTGACCGAGACACAGAAGATGTGTTCACTGGCTACATTGAAACGGACCAATCTTTGACTGAAGGTATTCTCTTGCGTATCAAGCTCCTTGTTTTATTTTGGCTGCTTTAGACTTAAATGGAAAAGTAATCTTTGATGCTCTGGATTCCTCCAAATATGCCTACAATTGCCTTTCCATCTTTGGAACGTTCTTGACAAGATTTCCTACAAGCTTCAGTACTTTTACTGTCTTTGTAGGCTAAGAAAAATTCCATAGGTCTTATTTTGTTGGACTGTGGTTATCGGACTCTAGGTGACTGTATATATATATATATATATATATATATATATATATATATATATATATATATATATATATATATATATATATATATATATATAAATATATAATGATTCAATGATGTCGTATTCATGAGTTGCCCATTTTATTACTCACCAGAACTGCCTGTTGATGTTGATGTAATTCGTTGCAGATGAAGTTGAATTTGTCTTAGAAGACGATGTAGATAAAGGATATGTCTTTGCACCTGTAAGATTTCATTTTGACGATATTGCTGCCCTGAATTATTAATATAATTCTTTTATATTTAACAAATACTGAATATTTTGGTTTGTCAATTGCAAGGGACTGCTTGCTTTTGTTTACAAATTGTTTTTTCTAAGGTTTTAATGTAATGCAAAAGGGTTTCTTTAACAGAAGCACTCGCGTTGGCAAAGATTCCAAATTTCATTTATATCTGTTCTCACCCGAGCTCTTCGAAAATTGTGCTGGAGCCCATGAGAACTGCCAATTGCGCCTGTGGGTTTTTGAGAAAACATTGTTACGAGCTATCCTTCAGACTCTCTAATTTCAACATTACCATCCATGAGACATGCAGGAAGATCCGTCAAACCCAGAAACCATTGCAGGCATCTGTCGCTATCATTTACTTAGCACGTGCTAGAGTGCAGCGGTTTGTTTACAAAGTTTTGAAATTGTTTGAATTCCTCATTTGCACCTTTTATCATAGTGTCCTCACGATATTGCTTGTGCACGATCAGAAGTAGAAGCTAGAGACCACCCTTGCAATTTCGAACAAAAGGTTGAACTGGCATTCTCTCAGGTTGGTTTTTTTTGGAATATATATTTGCCTATTTGTTATATCCAGACAAATTACACATTCTTTTGTCGTGTGTTGCATATTTGTGTAGTTCAGTCATAGAAAATGATTGCATCTAGGTTTTGAAAGTACAGATGGAAGCAGAAAACTAAGAACCCCCTATCCCAGGAATCGGGAACCTGCTTGACTGAGAGAGCCATGGAAGCCTCGTTTTTTAAAAATGGCTTTCTATGAGAGCCATACATTAGGGTATTGGTGCAGGATGGGGCCACAAAATCTTCCAATTAGACACTAACTTGGCCAATCGGGCTATATGGCAACTGAAGGCGACACAAGGCGGTAACTTTGGAAGGCCTTTTTGAGATATTCGCAATGCTTTGAAGAAAGTCTGCTAAGATTTGTCTGCGAGCTAGAGAGCCAGATACTGTCTTGAAAAGAGCCACGTGTGGCTCGCGAACCATAGGTTTCCGATCGCTGCCCGAACCGCATTGGCACGCAAGGAAAAATGGGCACTTCTTACTTCTACTCGCCCGATCTACGAAGATATTTAGTAGGATTTAGTAGGCATAATGTCCATTCAAATTTTGAGAGGTAGACACTCTGTTGTGATAGGGAGATAAACACTTTTGTGCAAGATAAACACTTTTGTGCGAGATAAACACTTTTGTGCGAGATAAACACTTTTGTACGAGATAAAAACTTGTTACTTAAACATTTTTGTGGGAGATAAACACTTTTGTGGGAGATAAACAACTTTGTGGGAGATAAACACTTTTGTGTGTGAGATAAACACACATGTGGGAGATGAACGCTTTTGTGACATAAACACTTTTTTGTGGCAGAGAGAAAGAAGTTAGGGAATCAGTAGATATTTACATTTGCTACTATAATTAGCTTGGTAGCTGTATTTGTATTTGTATTGCCAACACTAAAGAAATTGTCCGTTGCCAATAAATAACTTCCTAGAGTTTGGAAGATATTTAGAAAACGTGAGCCCACCTGCCTTGGTTAAGAAAGGGGATTGATTATGGATAAAAATATGTATATTTTCTTGCTTAGAATGCTCTTTACCCAAATAGAATTACTGTTCCCTTTTTGATATGCTTATTTCCCTATTTCCCTTGTTTATTTGATTGCGTTTTTGCATTCTTAGAGAAACACAACCTTAAAACGATGGGGCTATGCAACAGAGAGGTTTTCCTACCTAGTTCTTCGAAAAGGAGAACGAGACCTTGATGGTATGTTTCAATTGTTATGCAAATGTCTCTTGCATCATCATTAACAGAGCTTTTTGTGCCCATTTCTCCTGGATGGGACCCTTTCTGGCGTCTGATGTACATCAGTGGATATATATGTGTATATATATATATATATATATTAGTGTACAATCATAAAAAGAAGAGGTACAACAACATGAGAGAGCAGGCATCAGTGTGATCTTTCGCGCATATATTTGTGTCTCAATCTGTTCTGCTGACTAGTTTCGCCCACTAGGGCATCTTCAGAGCAAGATGCCCTAGTGGGCGAAACTAGTCAGCAGAACAGATTGAGACACAAATATATGCGCGAAAGATCACACTGATGCCTGCTCTCTCATGTTGTTGTACCTCTTCTTTTTATGATTGTACACTAATATATATATACATACATATAACAACAATAAGTTCCAGCACATGTAATGATCGCAACTAGCGTGAAACTCAGAGTTATGTGATTGTAATTGGATTCAAACAACACTTATATCGTATTGCAAAAGATCCTATTTATACATATATAGGACTGTTTCAATAGTCACTTGGTAGTTGAACAATTTCTTTTTTACTATATCAGCTGAGTCAAAATTCTTTTTGTGTTTCTCACACAGAGAAAGCAATGCCGAGACTGCTTGAACCACCAAAACTTAGAAAAAGGCACGTGCTCTGCAACGTTTGCAACTCGAATGGTAAGAATTCAATTCATTTGAATTTGTGTTAGCTACTCAATGCAATTCCTCCATCCTTCAATATCCTTTTCGTTGCTTCAGACAGAGATGTACTCAGGGGTCGGTGAATGTATTAATATCATCCAGGGTTTTTACCCGATTTGAGTTGAAATATGACTTATGGGTGATTCCATATCAAGTGGCCTAGGATTTCTGTATGCACCATACCAGACTAGTAGAAAATTTTCACATATGCAAAGTACGATCATCCTGAACACAAGGAGTGTGCATCTTGCGGAGCAAACAAAACACCACTGTGGAGGGATGCAGAAGACGGTACTCATTTGTGCATTGCTTGTGGTATCAGATGGAAAAAGTACCGTGTTAGATGCATCAGGTGCTGGTACATCCCGATGAAAGAAGAAAAGCTAAGGAATGTCATTCCAAACATATCACTTTTTAAGGCTTTCAAATTTATTCTGATGTGGGATTCTCAATTGAGGAATCAAAATTTTTCCTCAAGCATTTTAAACAAGTTTGGATTATGGAACAAACGAAGTGTGACCGACGACATAGAACAATTTCGTCGCATTTTCATTAAGCCCTTTAATCTTTATCTTTTAGTAAACATGCTACTCTTTTCTGTCTCTTGCAAACATGTCTTGTCACAAGTTTTCTTATGGAGGCGCTCATTCAAGAAGGTGCTCATGCGAGGAGGGGGTGTGCTATTTTGAGGAAATACAGAAGTTGAGTACAGATTTTTCATAATGGCACTGAAACGTCACCCCTCCCAAGTTTCCTTTAAAGTTGATTCTTGTTTATGTATGTTTATTGGAAGCTATTTTACGTAGGCCTTCAGCTGTATTTGCTTGTCTCATGTTTGCCATACACTGGCCTACATTATTGTCACGTTGTTTTAAAGTTATCCGGTGTTGTCAGCGTTTTCTATTGGCTCTGCACTAATGCAACTTAATACAGTTCAAGTAAATTAATGCAATTCAATCTGTTTAGGTAATATCGAGCAATATGTTTTCACAAAAAGAAAAGACCCGTAAGTAACATTCATATTTTACGTGTTTACATTAACGTGGTTTAATGAGCCATGGGTATTGGCTGTACTAGGCCAGTCTGAATTAGCCATGCTTTCATGGTACAGGAGTTTGTTTTCTGGGATTTATTTGTTGTATGTCAGTAAACATACTTGAGTTTCAATTTTCTACTGGCAAACAGGCGCTCCGTATCACTTGTTACTCAGAACCCCCTCACACAAGCACTTAGGCCTTGTACTTTGCATCGTTTGATTGTTAGCGTTACCAAGTGCTGGAAATACGCGGGAATATTTATCGAGCTCTGTTCCCTGTGCATATACTACGTCACTCGTAGTTAGAAACCATTTTGTGTTTCCCCAACGCTTAGATTCCCTTCGGGCGTTGAGTAGAAATGATCTTTTGTGAATTTCCTGATTTTAATCAATAGTCTCCAAACAGATATGACCAAATTTGTAACATAGTGTTTTAATACCTTCATTGCCACAAATGCCTCACAGCTACACACCCACTCTTCAAGACCTTCACTAATTATGGGCCTTAAGAGGTCGTCCCTACCGCTCTTTTTCTAAACGCTTTATCAGAATTGGTATAATCTTCATAAGTCAGTTTACTGGAGTAGTTTTCATAGAATAGTTTATTACACTGGATCAGTTGTCAGTATCGAGAAAGAAATATGTGAGCTCTTTTTGTAGTCGTTCTGCTTCTGCAATTGATTAAAAGGCTGCGATTTTCATCTTCAATTTCAGAGATATGTACAAAGGAGTAAGACACTGCGTAAAATGGGGTGATCTTCTTCCTGCCATGCGAAACAAAAAGCCAAGGAAAGTTATTACATTTGACAATGAAATAATTATTAACAAGAATAAGGATGAATGAACATGAAATATTATAATATTGTAGATATTAGAATTGATTTTGACTATCAGAGAAATTTTTTTACAGTTCTTTCTCGGTGTGATTCGATTGTGTATGAACTTCAAGTTGTTGGCCAAGCAATTTTACAGTCTTTTAAGGACATCGAAAGGCTCATTAATTTTCCGTGTCGTTACGGGCCAAATTTGGGTCTCACCGGTTATACCAAGCAGCAATGAAAGTATCTTTTTAAGAAGAACGGTCCCAGAAAAAATTTTTTTTAATATTTACAATCTTTCATTAATATGATTAGTTGCTGTTGTATCTTTCATTACAAAATTTTTCACCTCTATTTTCAATCCCATTTTATTTCCCCCTGAATTCAAAATGACGTAGCCGTAGTAATTGCTCAGATAGTTATCAAGCAATACATGAGCTTTTTGCTGTTCGAGTATGGGAACTGTATTTTGCCGATAATAAAGGCGTTGCACCCAACTTTCCTTCACAGTAACCTCAAGTTCTTCTTGGGTTCCTAGAATACAGGTAATGAAAAAGAATTGCCAGCAGAAATGAACTATCGCCGCTCACAATTTTTTGTTTGGGGGTTTAACAGGTGGGATGTGGGTACAATGCCCAGAGCAATCGGAAGCGCACGGTATAGTACAAGACAGTTTGTTGCTTAAAAAGAGCACACATTGAAGTTGCAATTTGCAGTATATTTTAACCATCAAAAATGTGCTAACAGATTTATTATTAATGATAGATAATAGGCAAGCTACATACACTTTTGAAATGAGATTATTATTATTTGTGAAAAACAATATGTAAGAAAATATGAACTTCGTAGTTAATGTCAAGATTGCTTTCCATTATATGTGCCATAAGTGTTAAAATAATATTATATTTGTGAATATTGCAAGTTCCAAGATACCGAAAATATTAGGAAACATTGGTTTACTCCTTGAGAAGGATCGAATTCCAACAATGCGAATTACAATATTGAAACCAGGCCAGTAGAATTGCTTTATACCCGAAAGCAGTATAAATCTACGCATTCCATACCCGGGGGGGAGGGTACTCAGTTTTATAGCATACAGGGTCGTCAGTTCAAAAAAGTCCATTTTGAGAAAAATCCTAAACTATCAGAACTCTAGTTACAAGAAGCCAAAAATGGCAAAATAAGAGAATAATTGAGAGGATCAGTGGGAAATTCAAGAGACTGCGGGGGGAAATTGTAGGGAAATAAATCAATAGCTTGGCCCAGTTTCCTGCCCATTTGAAGTGCATCCAGTATGGAATGCAAAAATATTAAATTTTAAAAGAGCTTTAGTACCTAAAAGCCTCAAACCCCAGTTTGCGAACTTTTATTACCCAGAAATATAAAAAGTCTTGACCCAAAAGTATCAGAATTGCGTCCCCGCATGCTATAAAGCTGAGTGCCCCCTTGGGATTCCTTAGAATTTTTAATTAACCAATTATAGAGCAATTATTCTCAAGCTTTGAATTATCGGGTTGGTTGGAATACTTTCTGTTCTGCTTGTTATTTCAAAGAATTACGAAAAGCAAGCCACACACCGATCACTTAGATTTTGTACTTGCTATTATATACTGATGTGGATGGAAAACTTCCCATCTTCAGGTCAAGGACATATGTAAATCAAACTCATCGTGAATGGAATTTCCTGAAACTAGCCTTCCAGTTCAATTATTTAAACACTTGAACATCCTAAAAAATGGATGATAATGACTTTTGGCCGTGAGAAGTACCAGCTCAAATTGCTTGAATGGTTTATTTTAAAGATGCTTGGTTACCAACGTTACTTCATATTGCTGTAACTAGGGGTGGAATGGCAAGTTTTTCCCCTGATCCTATAGTACCATTTTTGATAGAGAACGAGGGGCCCGTGACAGGAAATGAGAGGTTGGCTCAGGATCCGGTTGCATCACACCATCCCTCGTCCTTGCCAACTTGCCACTTGTTGTAACTCGATCCTTTCTGGGAACAAAATTTCCCTTTAATTGTTATGAATACATGTGACAAGCAATAAGCCTAAAGCATAATCTCAAGTGCCAAATAAACGGGGGCCCTAATAAACAGGGAGCTGGAAAAAATTCTAAAAGTTAATAAACGGGGGTCAAAATAAGCGGGGGGGTCCGAATACGAGAAATGGCTTTAAATGATTATAAAATGATGGAAAGAGCAAAAAACAGGTTGTCGTAAAGCATAGAGCTAAAATATTTACAGACTCACTCTATTTTACCTTGAAAATTGGGCCTGAATAGTACTAACAAAGAAATGGAATGTAATCAGGGGTTGGTAAAAAAGTCAATTTCCTTAAAATTGATAAACAGGGGGTCCTGAAAATGTCCGGAGGGTTGGAAAAAATCGAAACATTAACAAGCGGGGGGTACTTTTATTTGGCACCTGAGAGTATTAAAAGTTTGTTAAGTCCAGTGCTTGAATACTTGTAGAAAAGAGTCATTATCCTCTTGCCATTGTGATGTAGTTACTGGGAGAATCTTGAGCTGTTTTTATGACAAGACCACAAACCAGTAGAATTATCCCAATGATAGCAATGATTACCGTTCCAACAGCGCCGGGGATTTGCCCAGCTACACAGGCGCCAATAGTAGCTAGTACGCCGATGACTAGAAGTACAGCACCAGCAATGACAAACTTTTTCCCGTGCGCATCCCAAAATTTCTCAGCTCTACTCAGGGAGCACCTTTGATAAGCACCAACGGATGGTGTCTGCACCACACAAGGAAACATGCTGCTACCACAATCGTCTTTGATGTTAGAGTGTCTTCCAAGGGGACGGAAACAACTGAAGCTCTTGCCTATTTCTTTCAAGCCTGTTGGCGATCCAGAAGAACTCTCACCACTGGTCTGGCAGACCACCTCACCCTTTGCAAACCCACCAGAATCCCTGTTCCTGCACGTGCACATTGGGAAGGAATGTCCATCATCTTTGCTGCACTCTATAAATCTATAGTTCCAGCATACAGATTTCCCTTTCGAAACTGACCCACAATAAATATGTGTAATAGGACAGATATATCCAGACTTTGGTATAACTTTGCATGACCCCCCAAGATAAGTGTACTGGTTGTCGCAGTTTATTCTTCCATTTTTTATGACGACATTTCCTTTTCGACAGTAGTATTTTAGCTTATCACAATAGGGGTAACCTTTAGTTGTGGACATGAGACTACTTTTTCCAGAGGGATCTTTGCCGAGGTTATACTTTTTGTCTCTACACGTTTTTGAACATGAGTGCATCCAGCTTTTGTGCCACACAACGCAGTAAGGCTGGTCTCCGTTGTTGTTTTTGAATGCATCTTCAGAGGACTGGCAAGGACAATAGTTAATGCCTGGATCCGGATCTTTGTACTTTGGATCGCATGTCATTGCAGCAAAAATACCAACAACAGGAATAGCAAAGAACCAATCGTCAATACGGTCAAAGCAGGTCTTCAAGTTTTTCCCGAACTTCACCAATGCATTCAAAGCATCGCTACATGACTTTTTCACAGAGCTACTAAGTGATGTACTGCCTTGGAACAGAGATGACTGCTTCTCAATTTGGAAGGAGGCACTGACTTCTACTTGCAGAGGCTTGTCTGTCAATCCACAGATTTTGGTAAAACCCGTTCCATACGAAGTCTTCAATAGACACTCTTTCATAAAAGAAGGGATGCTGATCTCAAAGTTGGAAACTGGGAGCGTTACTTTCAAGCTGATTTTCGGGAGAGAAATGGCAATCATTTGCTTGATATTACTTTTCAAACTGTTGACAAAATTATCTATTAAATAGTTTGTCAATCCATCCAAGGGGCATGTTACCAGGTTTATTATTTTTGTTGTGGCCGAAATAGAGCAACCTATGAGATTTGGTCGCCCACATGGACAGCATGCCATCATGTTTGAAGCAATCCTCCCGACCGATCCTGCAAGTGCCTGAATTTTGTCATTGATTGGCTTGATAAAGTTCTCTATTTTGTCCAAAATGCTATTTGCAAATTTTGCCAAGTGACTCACAACATTTAGTTTCGATATCAAATTGTTTACAGCAGAAAGCTCTTTGTGGCAAGACACCATTTTTGTTTTCCATGAGGCTACTTTCGCCTTCGCAGCTCCGAAGCCACTGTCTGCAGCTGTGCATTCACTACAAGAACTTTTCCCTCCTTTTGCGCGACAATATGTTGACATACACGACTGTGCCTGATTTGTTGTCTGCAATGCTATCATGGATGGCTTGTTCACCTCGTTAATAGTTTTGCTCAATGCTTGCAAGGATAGACCAAGGGGTGAAACTAATCTACACGCTCTTGTGCCTAGAAAAAGATAGAATCTTATGTAGCAATTAATAATTTTCCATCAAATTTTATACAACCAGGCACAACCCTGCTGCTCTTTGCTAGGGTGAACAAGGTGAATCTTAGCAAGGGGGGCTCTAGGTGCAATGTCAGAAAGTGGGTGTGACCCATGTGCAGCGACTCCCATATTTTTTAGATGGAGACATGATAATTTAGTCTAATTGTGATATAATATAACCAACATCTACAAAAATCTCAATAGCCATATAGTAGTGAGGAAATTCATCATATCAATACTATAATAAACATTGGAAGCAAGGTCAATGCGTTTTGAATAGCAAGTTGATCAAAAAATTTGGGGGGGGGCTGATCCCCCCAAAATGAACAACTATTTTAGCAAGGGGGCTCTGCCCCCTGAGCCCCCCTAGAATTTACCACTAGGTGTAACTGCCATGGTACTGATGGACATTTCAAAAGTATACGACGGTCTGACGCATGGTTTTCTTATTGCCAAGCTTGACCCTTATGGCCTTGGCATTGACAGTATAAAACTAATGAAGAGTTACCTCACTGGTAGATAACAGAGTAGGCACTAGCTTTAGTACCTGGAAGTCATTGTCAAAAGGAGTTCCACATGGATCGCTACTTGGTCCCCCACTGTTCAACATATTCATAAACGATTTCTTTTATGCTATTGAACGCTCTCAGGTTTGCAACTTTTCTGATGACAACACGATTTTTCATGTGGTGAAACCTGCAGTTATTGGCCTGGTTGGACACTAAGATAACACAAATAACACAGCTCCCACTATGTGTGTTAACCTTTCGCCTGGATTACGCAGGAAAGGCTAAGATGAGTGAGTTCTTCGACAACACAGCAATTATTAATAATCAATCAACGAAATGTACTTTAGCAATATAAACTCACGACTTTCCTATTACGAAGGGGACCAACTTAAGAGCTCGAACCTTTACTATAAACTCGGCTAAACGTCTTCTAAACCTTCACAACAAGGCTGCTACTTTTTTTCGATTGTTTTCTTCAAGACGTTCTCTCTACTCTAAACTTGGCACGCCCGTTATGATGCTAATAATACTAATTGAGATTAACCAATGAAACAGCAGAACAAAATTCAAAGTCAACACAACAACAAGCAGCAGCGAAGCATAGTTTATAGTTCACCAGAAGCGCCCTCTTAGCGTCACATGTGTGCGAAAATGGAAGCTTGCCATGCCATATCATTGGATAAAGCACAAAAGGCCTGTAGCTAATATCACGGTAAAACAGGGAGAAGATGGGGGTCAGGGGGCTTGCCCCCAGAAAAATGCTGTAGGACCACGCCCTCTAGAGCGTCGGAAAACGCCCTTTTGGAATATGGGAAAACATTGCTTTCGTCGTTTATCATTGTGCTCTGAAGGAAAACTGATCCCCTTACCTGGAGACAATATGCGAGTATGCTACGCTGACCTACCATTTTAGTATTGTATTCATGTAGACCAACTGCAGAAACAAGATCTCAGGCAAGTGCGCCGAAGGAAAGATATTCCAAGTAGAAATGTACACTGGAATTTATACACGATACAACTCTTTGATATCATCATTGTTCTGAAAAGGGATGCAATTTCCCTGGCCATTGCTCTCTCCTATCTGCTGAGGGTATCACACCCCCACAACCGCCAGAATATACGCCCCTGGATACGGCCTTTTGAATGCTGCTTTGCAGATTCATTAACGGAGGAAATTGTGTAGGAAGCTTACTGGTATGGTCATTTCTGAAGTCCAATGATCCTCATTGCAATGTCTTTTCAAGGTAATAAAGGAAAAACAGGGGCGTCAAAAACATAAAATTTTTGAAACCAAGCCTTTTCAATCGAAGGAAAATGCCCTTCTGATACGAAAAGGGCGCTGAAAAAGGGCACTTTCGTTCTTTTGCTGAAAAGGGCAGGGCTCCAGACCCCCATATTTGCGCATCTGCCATATAAGAAAATAAGGCTTCAAATCCCAAAAAGTTAAGAATATGTCAAGAACATGACAAGGCTTCAAAACTTTTTTCAAAAAAGCATAAGATAAAAAGAGTAATATACAATCAAAAGACTAGGAAAGTACAACAAATATTTACAGTAAAGAGCCTCTTGTTTTTATCTTATTCAAACAAACTATTATTTCAAGTACCTGTAGTTTTGTCTTGCAAAAAATTTTTCATTGGACGTAAAGTGATTTCACGGCTCCTTTTCAGAGCAATTACCGCTCTTTTGAGAGATCAGTGCACGTTTTAAGAACAAGGAAATTACAAGCATGTTAAGAACATGTTAAGCTTTCAAACGAAAGAAGTTAAGAACATAACTAGGCTTCATCGAAATTCGATGTTCTTATAAAAACGTGTATTTTAAAAACTTACAGAGTTAGGGGGGGAGCAGGTGCGGATCCAGAGCAATTTCTGAAATTCGCAAAATTTCCATTGCAAAAATGACTACGCCCAATTGACCACACCCATATTTAATCTTAATGCAAATCTCTTCAATGTGTTGGAGAATATAAGACTTGAAATGCAACGACAAAAGTGTAATAATGCTGATTTTATGTTCAGAGTAACGGGAGGAATACGCGCAGCGCATTGCCTCCCGCATATAGTCATTTGCCATTCGCCATGCTACAAATCGTTTATCTAAGCTCTATAGTTCGCTGGGTTAGCTCTATTTAAGAATATAGTTAGGCCAAGGAGTATCTGGTAACACATTGCCATTCCCTATTATGCTCTAAACAGGATACAACATACGAAAAAGTGCGTGTATAGAAAAGGACATTTGCTAAATTGCGCCTCCGTAGGTAATATTGCGCAGCGGCGGATTTTTTGTTATCAAAAAAGTGGCAGAACGAAGCCTTGACGATACCTGTTAGCTATGAAGAGCTTCCAGACATTACTTTCTTTCTTATTCAAAAAAACAAACATGGCTTTGATACAGGCTAAATGTTGAAAGGCTATGAAAACTATGAAAAACTGAAATAAGATTCTCTTAGAACCAAACGAGCTGTTATGAATTGCACCTCTGCGATGGACATTTATTGCCTTATTTCATACGGGAGAAGATTTCTTAAAACTTCAGACTGAAAATACTGGTAATTTTCTTTGCACTAAATTAAATGTTTTTATATCAAAATGTACCGCATAAATTAGTCTTTAAGCTTCGATGCGTACTTTTTTGATATCATGTAAGAGACAAGTACAATATTGCAGATACTACAGTACACCCTTGTGCGATCAAATGAATGCGGTACTGAAGCACAGTGGATTTCCTAGTAGTTGTTGTTTTCAAGTTGAACATACTGGTTCGAAACTTGAAGAAAACACAGGAATAAGCTCAATTCTCCTATACTGTTGTAATTGCATTATCGCAAGCTTGATATCATTGCGATTTTCAGAAAAATAATTGAACTACAAGTGTTAATACTGTACACGTAATTCTCGGCTATGTCTGATTTAAATTTTTAACGAGGATTCAGAATAACATGTCTCCTGTGCATGCGTAAATTCTCTTAACCTAGGTTCGCCCCAATTTTCTGTCCACACTGTAAATTAAGTACCTTCAGTGTGGACACAACCTGGGTTTGCCCTAGATTAGACTAACCTGGGGTAAACCATGGTTAATTTGTGTAGTGTAGACACGGCATTGCCGTCAAATAAACGCAATCTGGGAGCAGATCGCAAAAGGAAGGGTCGGCGAAGCTTGTTCGTCTTTCATTTCAAGGTTAATGGATCACTTTTCCTTCTAGGCACAAAGGTCAATGATCACAACAACGTTTACCCTTTGCTCTGAAAGGGCGTTTTCCGACGTTCTAGAGGGCATGGTGTTAAAAGATTTGTCTGGGAGCAAGCCCCTAGACCCCCATCTTTCTTCCGCTCCTCTTCCACAATAGTCTTTTAGTATTGCAAAAGTGAAGCTTACATATCTCCAATTCATAGGCGATAGAGGGATTGTCCTCAGTGCTACCTTAGTGTATAGGCAACTCGGGAAATCAATTCTCTGGCATGACCTCTACATGTGATAAGTACACTTTTGGTATCAATCAGATGAAAATAGGTGGCAAAGACATTCGCAGGACAAATTCTAATGTTGCAGGGCAAAAGCCTTTGACACCCCCCAATAAACGTATGCTAGTTACGTCACTGAAGGCAGGGGCAAGGCTTTCTCTAAGGGCACATCTTTGTATATGTGTATTCCTTCACAGGGATTGATTTAGGTCTTCAGACTCGGCAATGTTCTGTATATTGGTGTCATCGGTGTACCATATCAAGCTGGGGGATCTGGGGGCTTGCCCACAGAAAGATTTTTTCAACCAATCTGTCTACAACGCCGGAAAATGCCCCTTTACAAGATAGCGGAGATGGAAAGAGTTCTGTATGAAGGGCAATTCTTGCCCCTCCTACCCCCGCAGCGTACTGTCCCAGAACAAAGCGATTTACCTTGCTTGTCGATTCTCCACAATAATTTCGCTGTCTTTTTGAACTTCAGGATTACTGTTTCATAATCAACCACTTTTCGTATTTCTTTTGCAACCAGTTCCAGAGCATCTAGTGTCATAGGTATCACTTTCTCTACGATAATTTTTCTCAGCTGGCCAATCCTGGGTATGTTGTCAGCAAATTTTGTCAGTTTATCCAGATTTTTATGAACCAGTTTCAGCAATTTTACGACTTTCTCAAATTTTGAAGCATAGCCATTTAGTGGTTTCAGATATGTGCACATCGTGTCGATAGAGTTCAACAAGCGTTTTGCCTCTTTGTCGCATTTGTTTCCTTCTTTGACTGCTTCTTGCAGGAGAAGCAAGGTAGATTTTGTTTCATCTGAAGAGAAGAAAATAGCACGCTAGAATATCCAAAAATGGCGGACATGATAGCTCACTTGCGCTCCCAGAAACAGCACATGTAGACACTCAGAAATAGTATACTTAAACACCCAGAAAAGTACAACTAAACACTCAGAAACATCACACTTAAACACTCAGAAGTATCATACTTAACCACTCAGTAACAACTCACTTAAATACCCAATAATATCACACTTAAACACCCAGAAATAGCAAACGTAAATAGCCAGAACTCAAAAGCTCACAACAATAGATATTTTTGAAAATTTTTAATGTCATAAAAATGACGTTGATGATAGTCAATAAATGTTGTTATAGAAGCCATGAGCCATAGACAGCATGATTCTAAACAGTTTTGCATATTCATATATGAATATAGGTACACTCATACGTATATACATTCATTCAAGTATATATGTATATGTATATTTTATAAATACAAATATACCGTTTATATATATATATATATATATATATATATATATATATATATATATATAT
>OLMO02000006.1:19308853-19324327 GCA_900291935.2 Cassiopea xamachana
ATATATATATATATATATATATATATATATATATATATATATATATATATATATATATATATATATATATATATATATATATATATATATATATAAATATATATATATATATATATTTGTATATAAATACACACACACACACAAACACACACACACACACACACACATATATATATATTGATTGAATGAGATTGAGATTGTAAGGTTAGTACTGAACAAGATATATTTCGAAACGTATACACATAGGACAGAGCATATTTTTCAATTAGTCTATATATCTATTTTATAAGCTACACGAATGCGGCTATGACTTAGTATAGATACATACATACATACATACATACATACATAAATACATACATACATACATACATACATACATACATACATACATACATACATACATACATACATACATAAATATATATATATATATATATATAAATATATTTATATATATATATATATATATAATGAGTTCGCTAGCTTATGAGTTCACACACATATATATATATATATGTATATATATATATGATATATATATATTTATATATGTAATATATAGAATTTTGTCTATATGTAAATGCTGAACTTTTTTAGCTCCTGCAGCAGTCAAATGTTACCTACTTAGGGAACAGTTATTGAGTGTGACTATGGTGAAAGGCAACAGAGCAGAAGCAAGTAAATAAAAGTACCAAATATTTTCCTACTCTATAAAGATATGACTGAAAAATCCCACAGCCCTGCAATATATGAAGACACATTCACATAACCCTCTTATCAAATTTTACCCTTGTGCTGCAAATATAATAATGCCTATATGGCGTTTCATACCCTGAATAAAAATTATCGGAAAAGCTTCTAAACCCCCACAAACAATCCTCAGAAATTTTGATACTCTTGCAAGGCTTCTTCCACCCTAGCACCTGTCATGCATAACGATTGGTCCCTTTAAAGGACATTCCAACAAAAAATACGTGTTCTAGTTTCTTGTGTAGAAACATGCGCGAGATTGTGGGCTGCTTTGTGAAATACTGGCTTGCTTCATTTTTTACGCTCTTGAGGCTTGAGGGGACCTAGAGGGAGCAATCTTGTCCAACACTATGTATCCAGGTGGGCCTATTGGGATTCGGATGTCTATTCTTTTTTACCATCCGACTCATTATTTAAGGTAGGATAAACAATTGACTTGATGTTTCTCATGGCAACACCTGCAGCCACAACAATAGTCCTTCCAAAACTCTGAATAAAATATTGATCGATTGAAAGTGCTAGTCCAAAGTTTTATGTTGCAAAGGAAAAGCCACTAAGAATTTTGACCATTTATCCTTCATTTTTATTCAATTTTACAGATACTCATATTGAGGTAGGTCTGTTTGTGTTTGACAGTTTGACGACTTCATTGTAATTAACCTTAAACATGATCAAAACCAATATGGTTCATAAGATAGGTAAAATATCAAATTATCGACTTTGTCGTTATACATTCCTAGTGAGATCTAGATTTTATAACCAGTCTTCACCTTCAAGTCTACACATTTTGAAATGCTGTCAGGGTTGGCAGCATGAACTTTCAGATGGATGGGGCCTGACTCTTCCAACGAGGAAGCTAAACTATGGCTACTAAGGCATTATACATGCCAAAAATGTCCGGATAAATAGCTGTTCGCTTTCCAACGGGGAGCTAGTACTCTCCGATGGGGGCTATAGCTCCCAGTCCTCCCCTAGCGTCACCCCTAAATACACCCTCGAAGTCTTTCACAGCCACGAAGCCAGGTGCTGGCATGGGACGCAATGCCCCCCCCCCAGCTCAACGATTTTGCCTGCCTGTAGCTTTGAATCTTGACCAATTGGTATCTTGTAATTGTCTTTTCTTACAAAAAGGCTTTCTCCAGCATTGTACGGAATGTGATTGCGACAATTTTTGTTGGGGTAAGCCCCCAGAACCCCTTTGCTGCCTTTGTGGCAGTATGAAGGACATTAGTAGCATTATAGGCAAAGTACACGCTTTTTTATACGGAACCCACCTCAAGGCCTTGATCGAAAAGTTCCGTATGTCTCGACCTCAAATCAGCAAATTGTAGTACCAAAAGTTCCTTAATCGTTCCTTAATTTTCACTGCACATCAAATGCCATAAAAATAGTACAGAAAAATGAAAAACACAAATTTTGAATTTTGCCTTTACTTGTGGCTAGAGCTGAGTAGCAAAAACACAAAGAAGGTAGGAACAAAGTTTTCCAAATTCAAAAGTGAAATTTTAATGAATATCATGACTATTCCATTAATGTCATCCAATGTAATATAATTTTCGCTTGAATCTTCATACAGAACTCGATATTTAGCTAGTTTGGTGTTGTATCACATTATTTCACTTGTATGCCAATCTTTTTTAGTTCTTGATGCTTGCAGTTATAAAAGTCTTTCAAATCGAAAAGTTCCTTAGGGATCTCATTTTTAGTAGTATAAGTTCCTATAATATTTTGGTCTTCTACATGTAGGTTCCTTATAAATCGGTTCCTTATAAATCGGTTCCTTATAAATCGGTTCCTTATAAAAAGAAAAGCGTGTAGAAGGAATGGTGATCAAAACTTTTCTGATTGGACCTCCAAGCTCCGTCCTTTCCCTGTGTGACTAGTAAGTACCCTCTTTTATATTTGGTGTGGCTGTCACACCCATCCGGCCTTGTTCCCTCCGTCCTTTGAAAGCTGACTTCATTACTGGTGCTTCATTGATGCAGTGAGAATACTTACCACCCACCATACGTTTAGCTTTCCAGCTGTTCGAAATGTAGAGTTGATATCAACACGGATGGCGCTAGTGAGGGGGTTTGGGGGCTGTAGCCCCCAATTTTTACCGTGCCCCCCGCATCTGGACTTAAATTTCTATTCACTGTCTACCCTTTCATAATATCCATGTCTTTTATTTACTTTCTTTAGCCAATACGATTAGTATTATCTTTTAAAATTCATTGACACCGCTCACTGTCGGCACTTTGACAGCACTAGCCCCCCCCCACATTTTTTCGGGCGTCACCACTGGATACCAAGAGAGCAATTGTCAGCTTACATCTCTCATACCCCTGCCTTGAATCAGGGGCGAAGCTATGGAACATTGTTGGTGGGGCGCACAAACCCCAATTTGCCGACAAACAGAATCCCTTCGAACATACACGCTTTTTCATAAGGAACCTATCTCAAGGCCTACTTCTAAAAGTTCCATATTTTTGGAGCTCATTTTATCAACTTCTAGTACAAAATGTTCCTTAATAGTTCCCTAATTTTCACTGCACATATAGCGCCATAAAAGCTGTACAGACGCAAGGAAATATCAAAATTCTGAATTTTACCTTTAATTTCTTGGCTAGAACTCAAGAATAAAAGCATAAATAAGGTAGGAAAGAAGTTTATAAATGTATCTATGCGAGATTTGGCTGTACATGAATGGTACCGGTTTCCTAATTCTTGATTATTTGCAGTTATAAATAGTTTAAAACTTGAAACATTCCTTAGCTTTCTTTCCGTTAGTAGTATAAGTTCCATAAATATTTCGACCGTTTACATGTATGTTCCTTATAAAAAAGTGTAATTTGCTGACAACGAGGACTTTCTGCAAATTCTATCAGCAATTCAATACTGAAGAATGTTGATTGCAGCAATTTGTCTGATGGCTACGCCCCTACCTTAGATAATATCTCACCTGTTTTTCATGACGAAAAGGTTAACAAAAAGCTTGGAGATAGGTAAAATTTGTTCCCTAATATAGGCCATTAGTGTTATGTCACGAAATAACTTCTGAAAAGCACTGTCGTTTTCGTTTTTGTACTATGATAGCAAATTATCCAGCATATAATAACTGATAGATACCATAGCTAAGTATTAGTTATCATAGCAGCCAACTTAGATAATTAAATTTAAATGCTAAATTGAAATAATCACGAAAAGCTATATCAGCTGTCCAAAGTTCAGAGAAGTTTACCGAAACTGCCAATTCCAAAGATTGTTCAGCATTAAGAAACTCAGCCAATCAAAGTGTGCTAGTGTCCTCAAATTACCCAATCAGATTGATTTCTTTCAAGCAAATCGATCAAGGAAAACGGAAGTTTGTTTCTGAAGGTTAGGAAGCTACAGAAATAGAACTAGTCAAATCGTTGTGGAATTGCTACACTGAGAATTAACGTACTAATTATGTCTTCAGTATTGAAAAGACCATCAGCTCAAAGCCCAAGGACGCCGTCAATGCAAAATGTAGGTGCTCTTTTACTGAGGTGTGCTCTGGCGGCTTAGGCCACTTGTATAGAATACTGTTTCACAGGTTGCCATGGTTGATGAATGATGTTGCCCTAAATTGGAATCTAAATTAGGAAGCTGTTTGTCTGTTTTCCTGTTTAGCCATGTAATTAATATTTCATGAATGTAAACATCCCTTATGGTTTTCAGTGCAGTAGAATTCTCCTTTGGCATATCAAGTATAGAATAGATGAAAGTGTATTTTTTTATTGTGGCATGTTATCTGTTACCCATAATATTTTTCTCAACTTTTTTCTGTGTGAAATACGAAGCCACGTGCTTTTCATTTGGTAAGTTTTCATGATTGCTAGGAAGAAATATTCCTCAGTTTTTAAGATATTGGCTTTTGAAGAAACTGCATTGCGTGTGAGTGTCAACAACCATGTATTTTATCAAAAAATGCGATTTTAATTACTGACCACTGAATTGATCTTTCCAAATATATGCAATTTTTAGCTCTTTGTATCCTTTGCAATGTAGCAGGTTACCATAGACATTCATTGTCAGGTTGCTAGAAAACGTGACGCAATTTGTTTTCCTCCTTGTTAGGGTAAAACACATCCAAATAATTAGAAAACTTCTTCCATTCCCTAAGTTTTGTGTCATTTGTTTGAGGTGTAAGTACAGTTGGGAACCATCCACACTGAGTGTTTGTGAAATGCGTCCAATTGCATTTATAGTGTAAAGTATCCCTTGGCTTTAGGAGATGGGGGATGACATGCAGAATATGTAATTTAGTGTTCAAGGAAACATGGCATCAATCTTTAGCTAAAAAATTAATTTTTTGTGCTATCAAATCATTGTTTTTTAAACTATTCCATGAAATTTGTACATTTGTAGTTGGATGGAAACTTAGTCAAGGGTACATTGTTATTTATCTGTTTTCGTTAAAATTCTCTTTGTCCATTCATTTCTGCTGTTTTTATCAATCTCTTCATCATTACTCATTTGCAAATATTACTATTTCATCAATCATAAATGGTCATTGGTAATATCTCAGATCAAATTGAATTTGCAGATTAGGCATTTGTGTTAGTCATCTTCACACTACCAATTATATCTTATGTTGTCAACCATGCTACTTATCATTGTAAAAGTTGTACTGTTTTTGCCTTTGAGAGATTTCAAGCAGTCATATTTACTAAGCATTTAGATCTGTGTTTAAAATGTTACAACCTGTGTTTATCATCTTCAAATTACTTTAATTAATTTTCAAAATTATTCTCCATTCAATTTTTAGGTTACACCCGATAAATCAATGGCCAAGAGGTTTAAGACCCCGATGAGCTTCACCCCAAGGGAAGCACCATCACCATCACGAAGTGAATTATGGAAGAGAGAGCTTGGATTTGATGGTATTATTTATCACCTTAGTATTTGCTGATAGTGAGGTTTCTTGAGAAGGCATTTAAACATATTTAGTTATTGCTCTTGGGTACCTAATGGACAGGGTTGCTACCAAATCAAGGAATTCAGGGAAAATCAGTTAATTTTATTTTCAATCAGGGAAAATCAGGGGGAAATGAGAGATTTTTTAGAAAATCAGGAAAAATCATGGATTTTTTAAGTTTCTAATTGTTTCATTTCAGAGCAGTAACTTTCTCCATGCTCAGTAATGCATCCAGTTGAATGTGATTGTTGCCAAATGTTACCTTTTGTTTATATCACTCTGTTCTATGCAATCATTTTGAAGCACAGTTCCGTTTTGTTATGAAACCAAAAATTTGAATGGCCAAAAATAGGTTCAAAGCTTTCTGATACCCCATATCTGTCCAATGAAATGATAAATAAGTATGGGTTGTAAGAATATCAAGTAAAATCAGGGAATTTTTCCTGAAATAGTAGTGGCAACCCTGAATGGTAGGGGTTCACCATGGCTGGAGGTGTCAGGACACTTTTTGATTGAAGATTAAAAGTGGATGTTTTTGGAAGGGAGGTTCTGAAAAGTTTGAAATGAAATGCAAATTAATCATGAATGTGAAAGAATGGGAGATTACTTTGCACAATAGACTTACTGAGGGTACCCCGACCCCAGTTTGCTTTTCAGGAAGTAGGAATCATCATTTTTTGGAACTGGGGTTCAGGAATTTACAACTATTTGTGAGCTGGGCTCAAGAGTTGGCGACAACCATTGGGAATGGAGCTAACATTATAGCATTTAAGTCAAGACAAAACTCATCAACCATTTTCAAACATTTAAAAATGTTTGCTTTTGTTGATTTGAAATGTCAGATTGAGTTTCTTATAAAGCACTGATGTTATGCCATGAAAATGCAATGCAAGGTCTTCTAAACATAGTTTGTTTTTTTAGTAGATAATGTAAGGGAGAGGCCTTAGGCCCTATATCAAAGCCCCAACAAAGGAAAAACCCTAAGGAAAGGGAGAAAGATTTAGTAGATGCCTGACCCCCTGCTTCTCTGACCCCCATAGTTAATTAATCACAAAAGAGTACATTGTTAGTAATTGAAGTATCAGAAAATATGAAACCAAGTAAGTGTTGAATGTTGTTTGGAGGAGTGTACCTATACATGCTTCCTCCAAGAGAAAATTTATCCTATTCTTCCTCTTACATTCAGATATAGATGTTGGTTCATCAGATTTGGATGATTCCACATCATCTGATGATGAGCCAGAGGCAGACCAGAATGCCAACAAAAAGGGTATGTCTTCTTAATCATCTTCTATTTTTAATTAGATTTTTATTTTGCTGGATAACTCTTTAACTTTCTGTTACCTTCACCTTTTTATTTTTCTTTTGCTTGAGACAATTGTTATTGAAAATATAGAAGCCCCAATTAGTTAGGGGATAATTTTATATCAATCTTATTCTTAATGATGTGAATACCAGAATGGCTATGAGGAGAGAGACCTTAGCAAGGTATATTTATTGCTTTATATCTCTGCTGTTTGTTATTTGGGCACACCTTCAATTGTATGTCATGCAGGTCTACATAAAAGTACTTTGAGCCTACAAGTGCAGATCTGAGAAAAATGTGCCTGCAGAAAAAATAGCATGTAATAGATGGCCAAATACAGATTTGGATGAAAAGTGCCTGCAGAAATTTAAAGTGACATTTTGTGCCTGTCAGCAGCACTTGGCACTCATGCAAATAATTGAGCCCTAATATCATGGCAATAAAATAGTGAGATATGCATTTCATTGCAGTAGCATAAGCATGACCACCAAATGGATGGGGTGTATTGCATCATGCAATTATAAATTGAATTTATTTGCTTCTTGTTTCTTTAGTCAGCACAAAAGTTGAGATTGAGGCTCTTGAACTGGAGCTTGAGAGGAGAGAGAAGCAAAAAGAAGAGATGCTTGCCAAATTAAAGGTTTGTATCAGCTCACATTTTGTACCACAAGAGAATGTCATGCTTAGCCTGTTTTCATTTGCAATAAAGTTTCAAGCACTAATTGACAACTTGAGCTTTTCCAGCGGCATGGATACCACAGATTCTTGAATTGCACTCCTCTCAAATAAACCCCCATGCTAGAGCTAGAAGTGTCTCCTCAAATAAGCCCCTACCCATGCATGTGGTATGTGCTATTTGACACTTTAATAGTGATTTATAGATATGCAAGAGAAACAGCCTTGTAGTTGGTCACATTCCAATTGAAATCAGCATACCAATTAACTATTTTTTTGATGCTACAAGGCCAAAAATGGGGTGTATTAAATTTGCATGCTGTTTTTTGTTGATTAATGACAGCCCATTAACAAAATTACACATGTCCTTAAAGAATATGCTATATCTTGTGCCAGTAGCATCTAAGCAATAGCTTATCAGCAGCAGTGGTGGTGCCAGAGAAGAAATTCTGGGGGGGGGGGCTAGTCCTGCCAAAGTGCTGAGATTGACCAAAGCCAAAGAATTTTAATGGACAGTGGCTATAGTATTGGCTAAGAAACTAAAAAAATATCATAGAGGCTATGAAAGTGCTGGTAGTGCATACAAGTTTAGATACCAATGGGAGACTTGGTAAAATTGTGGGGGCTACACCCCATAAGCCTCCTGGTAGTGCCATCCTTGATCTGCAGAAGGTTTTCAACTTGAATATGACCAACTACAGGAACATTTTTTAGTACCCCTTGAATAAGCTTCCTTTGAATGTGCCCTCTCTTTGAATCAGTTTATAGAAAGGGACTCTTTCTTCCTTATTGTACGTAAAGATCTTCCAAAGTGTCTATTAGTCTGAATTTATCACAACACAGCTGTGTCTTGGAGGGGGCTTGGGGACTAAGCTCCCCTTTTTGATGTGATTTTAACTTTTAGGGGGCTCAGTCCCCCTTTATCGACCATGTGTCAGGCTGGATCAGTTCTTAACTATGCACTTGTCAAAGGAGGAGAGAGGAATGGTACTCTCCTATCAATAGAGGAATAATGCTACACCCACCCCTATGTTGGCTTTCTCTGTCAGTCAAGACTTTAATTTATACATCAGTAGCAAGCAAACTATTGCTGTGAATTCAAAGATGGGTGGTGGCCAAGAGTGTGGTTACTATATTTTCTACAACACGGCCCTTCGTACAGTTTTGGGACAGCACAACTGTTCCAACATATTGCATAGCAGTTTGGCCATATGGTTATTACCCAAACCCCATAGAGTGCCAAGCCCTGGCCATTGGGGCCAAGTTGAAGTATTTTTGGGGTGAAAAATGCATGGGATTCACGATATAGTTATTCAACACCCACCTTCTTTTTATGTTGCTTCATTTGCTACAACTTGCCATGAACCAACTTTTTCTCGAAAGGGGCTCGCTGATAATCTTTAAGAGTATCACACTCACACCCCCATAATTTGCGCTCTTACCTATCTACTTCTGTGAACAAAGATTTTGGAGAATATATTTGATGAAAAGTCAATACAGAAATAGAACATCTTTGACAGGAATCTGCTGATAAGATGAAATCTTATCGAAATGAATTGGAGCGGGCTCAGGAAGCCAGACGAAATCAGCTGAAAATTATGAAGAAAACGTACGAAACTCACTTGAAGGAGAAAGAAGAAACCATTCAGTCTCTGCATGAAATTGTAGAAGAACAAGATTCGAAGATCGTAGAGCTGCATTCAAAGTTAGTGGGAGAATCTTCAACTGATGAAGACCAGGAAATAGGTGTCTACCGGACTGTAAAGAAATTGGTTGACAAGCTAGGTCATCTACAGCATGAAAAAGCTAACTTGACATCATCACTTTTGAAGACACAAGAGCGAATGAAAAAGATTGAAGAAGGAAATGAGGAGAAGGTACGAAAAATAGACGATGAAAAGAAGCAAGTAGAGAAAGAGAAACGAAAGTTAGAGAAGGAGATAAGAGACTTGAAGGTTTGAATTTTTATTTTCTGGTTTCACATGTTAAATTGTTTGGTTAAAACCATATTTGTCATTTCTGTCAGTCACTCCAAATCCATGTAATCTTTGGTGCCTAACAGATGGGGGGTTGGAATAGTCAGGGGACTGGAAATGTACCCAAAACCTAAGTAGCGGGGGTTGGAATAAACGGGGGGTAGGGAAATGACCAAACATTTTGTAGAAAAGGCTATGGTTTTTATTTACAAATTTGTATCAAAGTGGTATTGCCAAGTTCACAGAACGAAACAACGCTGAACCATACAACAAATGTGATCAGCGCACTTTCTTACGATACTTTTTACTTGTAGGCCAAAGTATTTCCGCTAAAAATCTAAAAGTATCTGCTTTGGTTGAGATAATACTTCAGAAAATTAATAGTTAGAATAAGAATGTCCAAGGAGAAAAATTTTTGAAAAATTAATTAGCGGGGGGGCACCTATTAGGCACTCCAGAGTACTCAAACGGAATCTAAAGAAAGATTCTAGATTGTTTCTAATTCTTGATTTACTAGTAAGTCATAAAATTAATTACCACAGAAGTACAGATCTTGTCACATGCAGTGTGTGATATAAAACTGTGTTTTTGAGAAATTTTCTTAGCTACTACTGTATAATATTAAATGCTATTATTATCTTTAACATTCTTTCAAAGCAATATTATGTTAGGGAAGGAATTACCTCATCTCTGATTGTCCAAAATGAAGTGATCATATTTTTACTTGCAAAGATGTTGCTTGTCTCCAGCTTGCGTTTTTGTTACTTTTCTGTTGACAGATAATTTGTGCCTAATATTAATGTGATATTACATATATTTTTACATCATCTTTCTTCAAAAGTACGCAAAAATACGAAGAAATTTTATAATTACTGTTGTGAAGAATATTTGTGTGCATTTCCTCTGTTGCATGTGATGCTTTTTCAGCTTTTTGGCGTTCATTTGCAAGATGAATTTTTCTTGCGTAGTTTCTCTTTCATTGCATACCTATTGATGCTTTTCTTTGTTTTTTTTGTAGAAAGTAGCAAATCTCTAGTTTTTTCACATTAATATAACTCTTAATTTTGTTCACATTAAAGACCTTGATGGACAATGGTGAACCATCACAAGGAAACAAAGAGACCATTGCTAAACTTGAAAATGAAAACAAAGTGCTTTTGAATAATCTTAGCGACATGGAAAGTGAACTGAATGATCACAAGAAAAAGAATCTAGACTGGGAACACAAATTTGAACATGAAGTTTCGTCATTGAAAAGCAGTATACGTCAGACAGAGGCTAAATACGCCCAAGCAGCTGCAACACCACCAAAGGTAGGTCAATATTGATGGAGTTAGGATGCCCTTAATCTAATTCTGTAGCTGTGGAGCATCTTCTATGGTTGTATCATCCAATTCCATAAATCAGGATATCAAGATGCTAGGTTGTTCCTTAGTTGGTAAAATTGCATATAGCAAAACTCAATGCAATTTATAACAGTGTAGCACAGCACAGTACAACATAGTGTAACAAAGTGCTGTACAATAAGTTACAGTGCAGTACAGTGCTGCACAATACAGTGATACACAGTGCAACATGATAGAACACATTATAATCCATTACAAGGCAATAAAATATTGTACAGTACATTGCAACACAATGTACCACAATATTGTGCAATAAGTTTTAGTGCAATTAAGTCTTAGTATGATCACTTAAATAAGTGATCAACATTGGATCATTTAAATAAGTGGTCAAAGATGGATTGTAAGTGTTATGAAACAAGTACAATGAATGAAATACAGTTAAATGTATTGAAAAATAGTAAAATTTAATACAAGACAGTGCAGCATAGTTTTTTCCAGTAATGCATAGTCATCAGTACAATATGACAGTGTGACGCTGAAAAGTACAGTATTGTATAAATTATAATGCTACGAGGTGAGTGCAGTTTAGGGCAGGGTTCTGGATTTTTTTCGGCTTAGAGAGGCATTAATGCCGCATATTTCAAAATGTATTTCAGTGAGAGCGGTAGAATATTTTTCAACAGTAGTCCATTTGCTATTTTTACCAGAAATAGATGTATTATACGACGAAATACATGTATCGTTTTAAATAAAGCATGTTGTGAAACGAGCTGTCAACTTTGAAGAAAGTTTGTCAAGATTTGTCTGTGAGCGAGAGAGCCAGACACAGTCATCAGAAGAACCATATTTGGCTCGTGATCCATAGGTTCCCGATTCCTGGTTTAGAGCAGCATAGCACAGTTTGTGGAGAAACGTAAAGTACATTGTAGTCAAATTCATGATATTGCAATTGTTATAGTGAGTTTCTTTTGACATTGATGATTTATTTTGTGCCACAGACGATCGTGAAAACCGTTGTTCCTGAAGAAAATATCAAAAAGATTGAAAAGCTGGAAGCAGCAAACAGATCTTTAGAACGGGAATTTGCAACTTTAAACGAAAAGAATCGGCTCGAGGTAAAAATTTTAAAAGTATTTTCCAATTTTGAGACTTTATTATTATGGTATTGATGGTGATGATGATACGCTGATTAACTTGATTCCATATCATAATTGATAAGAATGATTATGATTGCAATGATTGACCATGAGTATTACAGTAATGTCTAACCAAAATTTATGTTAATTAATGATAATCATTGCTAATTAATAATAGCTTAATGATAATTAATAGAGTTGATTAGAATGACGTCACAAAAATTATATTTTTAGAATATTTTGATTTTAGCTTTAAATTCCGAGAAAGCACTTTGAAATAGCTACTACTGAGTAATTTTAGCTTGATCTGAAAAATAATGACCGTGATATAGACAATTGAATGCTGGCATATTTCCTATCAAATCTCTGTATTTTGAGTCTGGCTCTAAAAGCTTAGAGCCAGGAGAAAAATGCAGTAGTTTGTATGGGAAGTCTTCTGCCTTTAAATGGCCATTTTCCAGTCCATTTTGACGATATTCGCCTAAAATTGCCAACACATGCCCATTTTAAGGTGTTCTTTCACACCATGTGGTCAAAATATATAAATTCTGAAAATATATTTTTATGACGTCATCACTAATGAACTCTATTATCAAAAAAGTCCTTTCCCGCGCCCAATGGCGCATAGGGCGGCGCCTATCTCCATTTCTATAGCTCTAGGCCACGCGTATGCGAATGCAGTGAAAGCTACAGCAGCGGAGGCTGGTCCGCTGGTAGCTTCGCGAGTATAACTTTCCCACTCCATTCTCACATGTCGAGCGCCAGACGAGAAGGCAGTGAGTACCATTTTTAAAGTCTTTGGTATGACTCGGCCGGGGCTCGAACCCACGACCTACCGGTTGTGAGGCGGACGCTCTACCACTGGGCCATCACTCCGGTGAACTCTATTATGACTAGTACTAATTGATAATAGAGTGAAACCTGCCTATAGTGGTCACCTAAGGGATTGGCTATTTTTAACCGTTATGGAAGGTATCCGTTCTGGTTAGGAATAAGTGTAAGTAAACTAGTGCTAAGGGCCGGTTCATTGATGACCGTTATGGCAGGAAACCGTTCAATAAAAGTAACCGCTAAGGTAAGTTTCACTGTAGTTAACTCTAAGGATAGTAAAGGTAGTTAGCTTTCTGAATGGCGCGATTGTTGTGGTATTTAAATTTCATTTTTCGTTTCAATTCAAGCTCATTATTTACCGTTGGCTTGTTTGTAGTATGTTAATACTAATTAAGACCAACTTACATACATACCGTAAACCCTCGGATTAGCCCCCCTTCTAATGGCCCCCCACCCTAGAGCCACAAATTGTTAATAAGCCCCTCCCTTGAATAGGCCGCCATCCAAGCATGTGACTGTACCTATTTGAGAGTCTTTTAGTGCTTTATAGAGCTAGGAAAGAAAAAGCAGCAATTAATTAACGAAAATTTGCCTGTCCTTTAGAAGTATCCTATTGCATGTATGTGTAGCATCGAAGAAATAATTTAATAGTAGAAAAATTTCAACTGGAACATGACCTAGCAAGAAAAGTTTTTAAACCCCCTCGAATAAGCTCCCCCTTCAATAAGTTCCCCATGTAAAAATCCAAAATAAATAAGCCCCTAGAGGATTTGCTAATTCGAGGATTTGCGGTATCTTAAAGAACATTATTACAGTAATCAAATGCGATAGAAAACAAAAAGGAAAGAAAGACTAGTACCATAAATCAAATGCTAAATTACTGGCATATTCTGCACGTGCACGGGTTACCTGCCCAGCGTTTTATTTTGTTTTTAAAGCGGGCAAGTGTCGGTTATTGTTTTATGCTAGCATCGAAGGTGTTCCAAAGAAAACTTCCCCTGAGTGATACGGATTCTACCCCATATGATGTTCTACCCCACTATCGTTCCGGCTTCTCTGCATCTGATTCAACTGCTCTGGATATTTTTACTTGGTTTATCACTCGTTTGCTGCCAATGTCATGCATTTCATTCCATTTCTCATTTCATGTTCATTATTTACCGTTGGTTTCTTTATAGTATTTTAAGCTAATTAGTACCAACTTACGTACATAAATATCTAGAAAACGTTATCACAACAATAAAATACAGTAGAAATCAGAAAGGAAAGGAAGAATAGTACCATTTATCAAGTACTAAATTACTGGCATATTCTACACGTGCACTTGTCACCTGTTCAGCCTTTTATTTTGTTTTTGAAGTTGGTTCTCCATCACCAGTGGCAGTAGTTTAATAGCAAGAATGATTGCATTTCTTTCAATGAATTCCAGGTGGCCTCGCTAAAAGAAGAACTCCAAAAGAAGAAAAAAGAAAATGCGGCCTATTTGGAACAGTCAACAAAAAGCAAATCGGAGAATGCCAAATTAGCTGAAGAGCTCCGGCAGAAGAAAGAGACAGATGTACTTTTGAGAGAAAAATCGAAAGAATGTGATTCTCTGAATGCAGAGGTACGTTTTGAACTTAGTTTCTATAATTTTATTGCATATTTCAAAATCTACCAATTTTGGTGCAAAAAGCAATGCACACTTTTTTTAATATGAAGGAGATCACCAGTTTTCAGCTGCTCAAAAAGCTAAGAGAGTTCATTACTGGATGTTTAAGACCTAGAAAGTTTTTAAGTGTATATGTGTTAAAAATTTGATTTTCTGTGTACAAAGTTGTATATATGTTGTTTTGGCTAATTTGCCTTCTGATGTTTACCAAGATCTATTATCATTTCAAAGGTACTTTTTCATTTTCCACCAATGTGCATGCACAAACATGGGACCTCAAACATTTTGGCTAGGAATTTTTTGCTTGGAATTGTCTTGCAAATTTTTGATGCTGGAATCGTGAAAATGTTGAAAAAATTCCAGTACTGAGCCGAAAACGCTTTGTTGTAAAACAGGGTTTGTACAGTCAAGGAAAATAGGAGAAATTTGAGGTTTTAAGGAAAGTCAGAGAAAATCAGAGAATCAGAGAAAATAAGGGAACTTTTTCTATAGTCTAGAAAAATCTGTTTTCCTAAAAACATCAGGGAATTTTTATTTCTCTTGATTATTTGTGTGACTCCAACTAATGACTGTACACAATACATGGAAGTATTGATAATTTTGTTGAATAATTGGGCTTAAAAAGATGAAATTAAGAGTCCGTTAAAATAATTTTCTTTTGAACATGCTTAGAAAAATTTTTCCCTGACTAAGTATCAAAATCTAAATATGAAATCTTTTGATACATCAAACATCACATCACTTTAGAACAAATTAGGGAAGAATTTATTTATAGATATATATATATATATATATTGTTCTACAATGATATGTTTTTTCCCTGACTAAGTATCAAAAGATTATATATATATATATATATATATATATATATATATA
>OLMO02000006.1:19324344-19344918 GCA_900291935.2 Cassiopea xamachana
TATATATATATATATATATATATATATATATATATATATATACACATATATATATTTATATATATATATATATATACACATATACATATACATATTCTATTAGTCAGGGAAAACTGTAAAACTTCTACAACAAGTCAGAAATCCTTTTGCTACAAACCCTGTAAAAAGACATTTATCAAAGTGTTTACAAGTTAAGTGTATGCTACTCGCTGTATTATTTAATGCTGCTTTTGCGTTATATTATATAGACTTTGCAAAAGTGCAGAGCAATATTGATTTTCTTGTATCTCAATATTCAGGGCGCCCCGTCCAATTAAATGCAAGTTTCCCTTGCATCTCAGGCAATTTAACTTCAGGGTTGCCACGAAGTCAGTGAAGGCAGGGAAAATCAGGGAATTTCATTTTCACTCAGGGAAAATCAGGGGAAGAGAGAAATATTTCATTTAAGAGCGGCAACTTTTTCTATACTCAGTCACAAATTCAGTTGAGTACGAAAATTACCTAGTTTCCCCCTTTTTTTACGGCATTTCGCCCTGTGCAGTTGTTTTGAAGTGGAGTTCCGCGTTTTATGGAACCAAAAATTTGAACTGCTAGAGATAGGGTCAAGGCTCTCCCAAACCCAACATCTGTCGAACAAAATGATAAAAATATCAGGAAAATTTAGCGAAAAATGAATAGCATTTCACGAAAAATATCAGGAAACTTTATCTTGAAATAGCTGTTTCAACCCAGAAAGTGTTGTGAATGACGTCGTTGCTGACAGTATTTATGCCAATCTACTCCTTGTGTTATTGTCTTTCATTATTGTCAATTCCAGTCGGTGTCATCACCACAGCTAAAGCAAGAAGCTCCCACACCTTGTTAAAGTCCTTGAAAATCCTTTAAGAAAGAAAATATCCTTTCAAATCCTTTATTAGTACGAAGTTTATTAAAATCTTAAATCTCTTTAGACATCCGTTATAAATATGTAATTTTTTGAAATCCTTTAAAACCTCCTTAGGAAATATGATTCTTAAAAGCAGTTGTGATTTTTAAATATATCTGCATGCAGACTTTTTGCACCTGTTTGGGCCAGTTTTTTTGTCAAATGGATCTTAAAAAGTTCTTATAAAAAAGATTATATTTTTTTTTCAATTTAGCATTAGGAACTAGTTTGAAAAGGTCAATCTGTTGTGTTTTGTTGATAGAGATGGAGCTAGTAACTTGAGAATCTTCTCAAATCTCTTTACTTTTTATGAATGTTGTCGTAAGCGAGCTAAATTCTGCTTAGAATTTGACGCACGTAAAATATTGCCTCTCAACAACTAGTTTTTTCGTGTAATTTATTGTTTAGATATTAAATCATATGAATAGAAAAGAAATTAAATTCAGCTACCACAAAATGACTTGAGACCTTGATCGTCTTCACAAAGTTTCATTGCTTTAGATTCTCAAGTTATATTCTATAGTTTAGAGTATTAAAGCTATTTTCTGCAGCACAAAAGGAAAGTATTTAACAAACTGCACTCAACTATCACTTTGGGCAATTGCTAAGAAAACTATTGAATTTCAAGCCAAATATTTTAATGTTTGGCTGTTTTCTAAACATTAGCAGCAAAAAAACAAGGCCTCAGGTCATTTTGCGGTAGCTTTAGTTTGGAACATGGTGCTAATCGTAGTTCTTTTTTGTGTCCTATTTTTGCAGAAATTCTTAGCTACTTATTTATGTATGTAAAGTTGATTTTGGTTAGAATCTTTTTTTAATATACTAATTTATCAAACCAACTGTACACAATGAGCATGAACAAGAATTTGAATGAAAGACACTTGAATTCCCTTCTCCTTTTCCCTACAGTCCTTATGTTTTTAGTTGAAAAGGTCAGGCTTTAACAGTTTTAACAGTGAAAAGTATTAATAGACAGTAAAATTAGTACAACACAGTACAACATAGTACAAGACAATTGCAACACTGTGTATCCTGCTAAGAATATGTACTGCAATAGAATGCAAGTAGATGCAATACCAATGCTATAATGCTACAATACAATGCAATTTATTGGCTATAAAATTATATAACACAGTGCAACATAGTACAAGGCAATTACAGCAATGTAAACCCTGCTAGGAATATATACTGCAATAGAATGCAAGTAGATTCAGTATCAATGCTATCATGCTACAATACAATTCAACTTATTGGCAATAAAATTCAATACAACTCTGAAATATAGGACACAACTAAATACAACAAAAATTTCAAGTCAATTTCAATTTCATTTCTTAAGTTACATTTTCATTGGCATGTTTTAATGTAATTCTAATAAATATTGTTATGAGATATCAATGATCTTTGTAGCTCCGAAAATCAATCGAGAAGTATCAGAGTCTGGAGATGGACTCAGTACAAAAGTTGAAGACCTTGCAGGAGGAAATGTTGATAAGAATCGATGAAACTAGAGTAAAGACTGAGGAAAAATATTCCAGTATGATAAAAAATTACAATGAAACTAAAAGAAAGGCGGCTGGTTTGGAATATGTTGCCAGCGATTTGAGGAGAGAAATCAAGAAGATCAAAACTGACATGATTGCTATGGCAACGACAATAAAACCGACTGTGAAAGAAACTGAAAAGGCGGTAATTATCTGAAACTATTTCGTTATCATTATTATGTTTATTAATTTTTGCTATTAAACTTTTCTGAACTCTTTTAGTAACTTAGCATTCGCCTACCTTCAAAGGATGTAGAATGTTTGTAGAAAGGAACAGCTATAAGACAGTAGCTTTTTTTCTCATTCTATCTATGGAGGCTATAGTTTCTGTTCATAAGAACTTAAGGCTGAATCTTAAAGCGTTAATGTTAAAGCTGAAAATAACGAGAAAGCTTGGTTAATGTTTGATTAATTGCTGTTCGTTATTAATTTTGACTTGAAGTAAAATACTTGTAATTATTTGCTACTCAGAAAGGCATAGGACGATCCATGTAGTTTCGTTAAAACCTTGTAACATGTATATATTATTTTTCTATAAAGTTTACACATAAGGAGAGAAGGTTACGTAAAAACAAAACTTACTGAAAAAAATCAGCTGGAGTGTCTTTGATTTTACTTTGAGGTTGTGATAAATTAGTCATAAATCGTTATTGTCTTGTTTTGAAAAGTATTTTTTTTAATTGAGATTTTTTGTCTTTTTTGATGATTTTTATGTTACATACCATACTAGTCTATGGTATATTCTTATCTTACGCAATAACAATGATATACTTGACAATATTTCAGATTTGCAAAGCTATCAATGATATTGATAGTCGTAGTAAACTGCTCACTGAAAGATACCGTAAAGAACTAAAGCTTCGGAAGAAATATTTCAATGAGTTGGTACGTGGTGGATTAATATTTTGTTGCTGATTTTTATCTGCAAAAATCTTTCATACGTAGAGTATTGCGTAACTAAGAATAAGTAATACCAGCCTGTAGTTTTTGTTGAAAATTGAAGATTTAACTTTGATTAAAAATTGAAGGCGTAAAGCTAATTAGCATCTTCCATCAAAATTTTCTCAATCTTTGACTCTAGTTTGTCTATAAATTCTCTTCTTGCATCTGTTGTCAGGTCGAGATCAAAGGCAATATTCGGGTTTACTGTCGAGTTAGGCCTACGATTAAAGAAGATGGCTCGGGTGAGCAGTCACAGGTAATAACAGACTACGATATGGAGGATGATGGTGTTATATATGTTGAGCACAGAGGAAATACACGGGCTTTTGAAGTGGATAAAGTCTTTAAACCTACGTCCACACAAGCCGAGGTATGTTTTCATTAGTTGTGTTGTTAGATTCGACAAGAATACTCAGTTGTGTACTTCATGCTTTAGAATTTTGCAGAATAGCGAATTTGTAAAAGAGATGAGGGAGTTGTGAGAGAGGTATGAAAGTTATCTGATCAAGAAAGAAGACTAATTTCAGAAAGAAGGTATTAGTAAGAAGAACGTTAAAGAACAGTTTAGCGTTCATTCTAACATATGCAATCTATTGCGAAAGTAGTAAAAAAATTGAGTTGTTGAAAATGAAACTAAAGGGAAGAGGCGTTTTATCTGATTTTATAGCTTGAGGAAAGTGTGAGCTTCTAGTATTTTGTAAATGTTTATGCCTGATTTGGACATGGTCAATAAATGAGAAGAGGGCGTAGTTAAGCTCAAGAATGTTACTAGAGAAGTGCGAGACCAAGAGTGCCTCGTGAGTCATGACCTTGATTCATGACCTTGATTCATGACCTTGATGCATGGCCTTGATCCATGACCTTGATTCATGACCATAATTCATTACCGTAATGCATGGCCTTGATCCATGATCTTAATTCATGACCTTGATCCATAGCCTTGATTGATGAATATGATTCAAGAACCTGACTCATGACCTTGATTCATGAACATTATTTATGGCTTTGACTTATCAACTTGATTCATGACCTTGATTCATGACCTAAACTCTTGACTTCTACCTAGAAGAAGAGACATTCTTATGGTTTCTAGGAAATAAACTAAATTAAGCAGTGAAGTGATCTATTCTACCGATTTTCCGTTTCATTTTTCATTCTTCAGGCGGATTGTGATCTCCTAATCCTTTTCACCATTCGCAATCATTCATTATCACTCGTTTTCATTTACAGGTTTTCACCGAAGTTCAGTCTCTTATCACTTCCTGCATTGATGGGTACAACGTTTGTATTTTTGCGTATGGTCAAACCGGAAGTGGTAAAACTTATACCATGGAAGTAAGTATTGTGATTACATCATTTTTCTCACTCTTTGATTGGCTACCAGAGATTTTTAGCCTTGATGAGCACCAAAGAGATATAACCCTAGGTACGTACCCGGCAATGAAACTTCTGTGATAATATGGCCAGGTTACTTAAGAGAAAATGAGGATTGACTCAAGCGCTGGTGAAGACCGTGGTTAATTTCGAATCACTGAGCCAATTTCACTAAAGGAGTATGTATTGAATATTATCTCACTAAACTCCGAATAATTTTGTCTTTCAGGGTACTCCTGATAGCCTCGGGATCAACCCGAGAGCACTACACTTCCTTTTCGGGGAAGTGGCGGAGAGGGTTGACTGGGAGTATTCGTTGTCCGTAAGTCTTATGGAGATCTACAACGAATCGCTGAGAGATCTGCTAAGCAGTGAAACGAATACTCCATTGGAGATCAAGCAAGGCAAGGATGGTGTATACGTCCCGGATCTGCAAGAAATTGTTGTAAAAAATGTCGAGGATGTTAACAAGGTGAGATTTAGTTCCTGTTAGTTTGTACTGGTTACAATTTAAGGAACAGTAACGACACACAGCTTCCAAAAGTACATACAATAACACACGGAATTGAGACTATATCCTTCCTTGGAAATATACTTTGGTCGACTTTACCAAATATATTCAAACAAGCAAGCACACTTTCTGTTTTCAAAAGCCATATTAAATGTTGGAAGGGCGAGAACTGCAACTGTAGACTTTGCAAAATATGTATACCACAGGTTGGGTACCTAACATGATATGTATCAATTTTTATTATACACTTGTAATATATTTTAATCTTTTAAGCCAGTAGGCCTTGATTAGCAGTAATTTTGCTATCTTAATTTCTTTTGCCTACTATAAATAAATTGCTGATATTGATTGATATTGATATTGATGATACTGTTGTGGATCAGAAGGGTTTGACGTACCAGGTATGATACATGGCTTGTGTTTAACACACGCCGTGCATATTATTATTTACTAAAAACTAAGCAAGTAGTTAACAAATCTAAGCATGAATGAAGTGCAGCCAAAAATTTCTGCATAAAATTACACAAAATTTGGTAACTATCTTCAGTGAGGCAACACGAATGCTCGCCACATAGAACCGCAAACTAAATGTGGTAAGCGTGTTACTGTACACAAACCAGCTTGTGATTCAAGCAATTCGATTCAACAACCATAGGCGTAGGAGAGGGGGTGACAGGGGGTTTTAGCCCCCTCTGTTGGACAGGACTCCATTTCATTTTAGCAATTTATCTGAAAGAACAGTAGGGAGTTTCTGATTGGTCTCTAGATATCTTTCCTCTTTCGGGCAGCAAGTTTATAGCCTCCCCTATAGATGAAGTCCTCTTAGGCCCATGTCAATAACTTACAATGATTTGAATACGATACAATATAAAGGGATCAATTACCCGTTACGTAGCGCCTCTAGGGAGGAGGGTGGTCCCTTACACGCTTTCTTTTTATAAGAAAATCATTATTTTGCCTGAGCCTCAATGTTCTTAACTTTTCCCAAAATTGAGCCTGAGATTTTCTTAAATTTTTCATAACTTTTACTGAGATAAATTGGCTAGAGTGGTTTACACTTTCGTTAATAATATTGTATACTTGAATTTGAATTCCATCTTTAACATTTTGAATGCAATAACGACGAAATGCCGATTTTTGGCCTATAAAAACACTTAATTTTGGAAATTTAGCCTTGTGATTTTCTTAAGATTTTGACGATTTGAGCCTCATTTTCTTATAAATTTTTTTCTTATACAAAAACGTGTAATTTTTTAGAAGAAAGGAAATTTAGAACAATGTTGTGAATCTTGCTATTGCTATTGAAGCTCTCTTCAAAGAAGAAACAGTTTCTTTTCAAACTTTGCTATTTCTCTCTAGGTTTTTGCTCTGGGACACAAAAACCGCGCGACTGCATCCACATCAATGAATGAATATTCCAGCAGATCGCACGCCATTTTGCAGATTAGTATTGTTGGAACAAATAAGAACACAGCCACGCAGACGTTTGGTATGTCTAAGGCTTACCTTGCTCACCTTGTTAATGATTGGTTGTGATTATTGAGAAGGGAAAACTAGTATATATTGTTGAAAACAAAGGGAAAAAATGTAAAACGAAAACGAGGCATGGTAGTTTGTGGCGGGAAGAAAATGTACACGACAGTTGCGCAGAACAAATATTGTGAAAATGTAAAGAGATTGCTGTTTGTTGATATTCTTAACATCTCCGTTGTTTTTCTACCGGTAGTCTTCATTTCTGTATGAACTTCTTGATTGACCCAGTCATAGTAGGCATAATACAGCTCAAACTCGTTGCTAGCTGTGTCAATTTGTGCTCAAATTCGTCGCTAGCTGTGGGGAATATAGGCCCATTTGTTACACTCATAAAAGCTAACATATCATGAACAGGCAATACTCCTCATAACATTGTGTGCCAAGTAAGCGAAGAATGAGATTTTGTTTTAAGATTTACAAGTTTTGTTGAGAGGCCAGGTGGGAATTTTCGTTAGCAAGGACCGAAAGATTGACTACTTTTGGTTCATGAAAAGCAACGAAATATACACCTTCGGCAATAGCAAAAGCATTTCATTACTCTAAACAGTAGGATCTGTTGTACTACAATGATAAGAAGGAGGGATGATTCTACTCTCGTAGGATCAGTGTTTCGACAGAAATTTGGAAAAAAATTACCAAGTAACTGTACGATAAAGAAATATCATTTTGATAGCAAACAATCTTCAAGTTAATAACATATGGCTGCTAAATTCATATCGGGCAATACTCCGCAGATAGCTCCACTGTGCTAACATCTTGACCATATCATGAAATGTGTCTTCTGAAAGTTTGGTCGAGAGGCCAGGACCAGTTTTCTTTAAATATTTATTTTAAAATTTGCTATTTTCGTGTGATTATAACAATAGATTGTATCCAGAACGGGCGAATTATCCGAGGCTACTAATGTAAGCTTTCTCAGATTGAACTGCGTCCGCTCTGGGCCATCAACTCATGTAACTGTCGCGCACATGCGAAAACAGACTTTTTGGCGCGAACCTGGCGATCGGCGGCAAAAACTTGAGGGGCCGACTTGAACGGCTCATTTAGGCCCGCCGTAACTTTCTAAAATGGAAGCCATGAGCGAGCCTCGTTTTACATTTTTCCCCCTTGTTACTGTTGAATGCAAACTTTAAAAAAGGTTGTCAATGCTTCTGAAGGCAAATACTGTCTTTCACAGCCCTCATCTAGCAACGCTGTTTTTGAATCTGAATTAGATAATTACTTTTGGCTCAATATTTGTAGAGGGGGGAAGGGGTTGCAATAGGAATGCCCTGCTATGCATTTTTGGAAAAATATATGGTTGGTGGACATGTATTCTGGACTGGAGAGTATTTGGATAGAGGCCAACCATTGCAGGGATCATTTTGGAATTCAAGCTAGGCATTGTAAAATTTCGCCTCCACCTTCTTGGAGGAAATGATTGAATTCAAAAACGATTCAAATATAACTGTCTTTTATTTCTAAATATGATAAATAATTTGCTGGGTTGCTGTGTAATTTTTCTATTACCAATGTGAGACCACGGAATGGCTGATTGAAGAAGAAACATCCGTCGGAACAATGCATTCAAAATCTTTTGCGGTACTGAATTGTGCGTATTTATGATGTTGTTTTATCAGAACTAACTTTAATTCTAATTCTCTATTAGGAAAGCTCAACCTCGTCGACTTGGCAGGCTCAGAGCGAGTCTCCAAGTCTGGCGCTGAAGGTGCCAGGATGAAAGAGGCGCAGAACATCAATAAATCTCTCTCTTCTCTTGGTGATGTTATCCAATCACTCAAAATGAAGAATAGTCATATACCATATAGAAACTCGAAGCTGACGTATCTCCTGCAGAACTCTCTCGGTATGCGAAATCCTTTCATTACCTGATCCATATTATATCAGAATAGGCTTCATATCTAAATGGTATAGGGCCATTAGCACGAACTTGGTCTCAAAGAACGTTTTTGAAAGCCGAAACGTGTTTAGAATTAAGAGGCACAATCTTTTATTTTCTTATTATGACAAATTTTCATATATTTTCTTGTATATTCCTTTTAGGTTTCTTGTATTTCCTTTGTTTCCTTTGTGTGCGTAGTTTTTAACCGTGATATGTACATATTTTGATCTTTATTTAGAGGTTTCTTGTACTTATTTTTCGATTTTAACAGGGCAGTATGTACATCAGATTAACATAAGCGGTAAATTTTACCATGTATAAAGCATTTACGATGAAATGAAGCGATGAAAACCATATCCGTTGCTATACATATATGGTCATACACGCCCCCTCTAGCATCGCATAGCGCCCCCACAGGGGGAGGGCCCCACTTTTTTTGTCTATTTGTTTACGCTTATGGGTTATTTTTTATGAGTTCTTTACCTTACTTAGTTATTTCAAATTAAATATGAAATTTTTTTTATTCCGTACTGGTGGTGCTGCCTTGTTTGCTTATTCTGTCTGTGTCGAGAACTGAATTATTCTCGTTGTAAACTGACTTTGTCAATATCCAATGCAGTATTTTTCAGAGAGAATTATTTGCTGAGAGACCTACTCACCGATGGTCAAACAATTTTAAGAGTTTGTAGTGCCTATGAGAAAGCCCCTACAGAAATTTTTGATTTTGAGCATTTTGGCAATACAGGCAATTGAAAATTAAGGAGATCTAAATGGAGTTGGCAGTGAGACTTCTAGATTAACATTTCCTTTCACATATATCAAATGGCATTCTTTCCTTCTTTTGTAAAGACTTGACCTTGATTTTAGGAGCAATTTATTCCAACATTCCGAATATATGATGAACAATTTATGCATGTAGTTTTCTGTGCTTCTGCACTATCTTCAGTGCCCTAAAGATGCACTTAAATTTAAGGAACTATTCAAGTCAGGTCAAAGTCCTTTCCCGCACCCAATGGCGCATAGGGCGGCGCCTATCTCCGTTTCTATAGCCCTAGGCCACGCGTCTGCAAATGCAGTGAAAGCTACAGCGGGGGGCTGGTCTACTGGTAGCTCCACGATTTAAACTTTCCCTCCATTCTCATATGTCGAGCGCCAGACGAGAAGGCAGTGAGTACCATTTTTAAGGTCTTTGGTATGACTCGGCCGGGGCTTGAACCCACGGCCTACCGGTTGTGAGGCAGACGCTCTGCCGCTAGGCCATCACTCCGGTAACTATTAAGGATCATTTATCACTAGAATGTAATCAGAAGAGGCCTTTATAGCAACAGATTTAATTCTCGTTGTACTTCTGGCTCTAGGTTCTTTTATTGAACTGAGACTTCCTGCCAATAATCGATTTGCTTTATATTTTCTTTTTCATTTCATTTATATTCATATCTAGTACCATGAATTTTATTCCTATTGTACTTGGTAGCATAAGCGCACGAGGCGGGAGGCAGGGGGGCTGCAGCCCCCCAAAATTGGGCAGAATTCTGTTTCAATCGGGCAAATTTTCTGAAAGAACAATAGGGAATTCGGGCAACTTTTGTACCTGCTCTCCAGCTGTATTTGGTATTCAGGGTAGAAAATTTACAGCCCCCCTAAATTTGAAATCCTCTAATGCCCATGCTTCGTAGGGTATATGTGATGTTTTCAAGATTTTTTCAAGTTTGCCTAATAGATTTCTGTCAGTCTGGTTTCACTTGCAAGCTAAGTTTTTATTTATTGTTAGAGTTATTCTTGCTTAATTTTTCACCTTGAATTTTTTATTGTTTTTTCTAAGGTGGGGACTCAAAGACACTGATGGTTGTACAAGTTGCACCTGTAAAGAAGAATGCAGGGGAGACGTTTTGCAGTTTGGATTTCGCGTCCAGGGTGCGGAACGTCGAACTTGGGCAGGCAACTAAGAGAGTTGAAGGTGTAAATTCACCCATGAAGTCCGACGTAAGTATAATTTCAAAATCAATCAATAATTTGTTTGGAATCAATTTCGTTCAAATTCAAATTTTAATATTTTTAAATTTGAATTAAATTCAAATTCTTTAAGCAGTGTAAAGTATGCAGCAAAGTATAGCGAAAATGAATGATCTAATTAAAGCAATGTAAAAGAAAGAAAAATTACAATACAAACCACAAAAACTAATAAAAATAAGAGAAGAAGATTGAAAAATAATGAAGTTAGCGAAAGGATTCCCTAATGATTTTGGAAGTCTTTTTAAATTGATTTTCGGTTTGCGCATTTTTGACATTAGCACTTCGATTGTTCCAGAGTCGTGCTTCTCTATAAGAGAAGCATTTCCGACCACTGGAAATTTTTAGAAGAAGCAATTTAATGTCAGTTTTAGTATAACGGAGCTCCCTAATTATATTATGAGACAGCCTTCCTTAATGTTGTAGATGATACATTAACTTTGGTCAAGCACCCGGCATTCACTTTCGAATTTCTCTTTCAGACACCAAAATCAAGACTTCCGAAAAAGCGGACTTAAGGCTTGGTAGTGTTGTCCAGATCAATTTTTGTGCTGAGTATTAAATGAGGTAGTTTGCTTCTGTATTGAAGTATTTTAGCAGAATAGACTTATTTGTGGTTATTTTTCTTTGATTGCGCTTTTTAGAAGCAGTTTGAATATTCTTAGGGGTAAATTGGGGGCTTTTTAAGGGGCAGAATAGGTATACTTTACATTAAATGAACTGAAAAGGAGTGCCTATCATATGGTAAATTTGACAGACTAATGTTTTGCAATTGGTCAATACCATGCTAGTATCTAGTACTACTAGCCTGCTACACTATTGATTCATTTGATCAGTTTGAGAGAAAGTTATCACGTCACGTAATAGAGAGAAATTTGTTGATGTAGAATAATTTCTGTATGGTATTACCCTGCCTGTACAGTGTGCCAGCTTTGAATCCCAAACAGTGACATGCTGGCCGGGAGGGCTTTGGGATAAAAAAATAGAAATTCCCATGTGAGAAAACTGATGTAACATTTCATCATACCGTAAAATCTCGAATATAATCCCCCCGAATAACTCAAATATTGTTCCGACTATAAGCCCCCCTGAATATAAGCGCAGGGGCTTATAGCCTCTGTATTTACTTAAGCCCACCAAAAAATGCTTTCGAACCTTAGGACTTATATTAGGGATTTTGCGGTATTGCTCGGCTCTATTTTTGAGCCTGAGTCGAAAATATGGAGCGTTGTTTTCTCATTCACGAAGGTGCTCTCTTTTGAGGTAATATCCTAGCACATTAATTATCTCAAATCTTCCTGGAGATATTTTTATCGAAGTTTGCTAGGAGTATGTTTGTCTATTATCTTCTAGGTATCTTTATCATTGTTAGTCAGTGTCAAATTTTTAGGGTTTGAAATTCTGTATCCTTTAATGAATTTATAGTTCTTGTTGTGAACTGTTGCAAATATAACTTTGTACATAAAAGTAGTTTTTAAATGATTATTTAATGAAATTGTGATTTTCGTATCTTAGTGGAGTCGATTCTCTCTACTATATTTTTTACATATTGCGAAAATATGGCTAGAATAGGGGGCTCGCGTGTTCCTTTTTTGGGGGCTGAACAAGGAGAATGTGCACTGTTTTAGACGCATGCTTTCATCATCTCTGTTTTGCTATTTGTTGTCGTTTTGCTATTCTACTTTTTCACTTTGCCATCTCGTTTGTAGTTTTGGGATCATTCACCTGTTACGCAACGCTTCTAGGGGGAGGGAGGGTACCTTGATTTGTTACGCTATTGTTTAATCTATATGTAGAGCTATAGCACGGAGCGCTACGACAGGGGAAGGGGGTCTCAAAAATGGTAAATTTAGTGTTACGTGATGGGTGAATCACCCCTTTTATTTATACACGTATTTTTAATAAGAAAACTTTCATTTTACCTGAGCTTCAATTTTCGTAACTTTTCCCGAATTGAGCCTGAGATTTTCTTAAACTTTTCTTAGCTTTTACTGAAATAAACTGGCTAAAATGGTTTGCACTTGCGTTATTAATATTGTATACTTAAATTTGAATTCCACCTTTAACATTTTGAATGCAATAACGACGAAATACCGATTTTTGACCAATAAAAGCACTAAATTTTGGAAATTGAGCCTCGTGATTTTCTTAAGATTTTGACGATTTGAGCCTCATTTTCTTATAAACTTTTTCTTATAAAAATAAACGTGTAGTGGAATAATTCAGAAGTGAACATGCTGTGAATAAGAATTTTTATTAGTCCTAAAAGAACAGAAGTGATGACATGCTTTATCTACCATCTTTACGTTTCATGATTGAATTTGCCGTGAGCCGAAATCACAAAACTATTTTAATGTTATGACTGAGAGTTAGTAGCATATAGGATATAAAGAAAAAACTTGAAAAAAGTATGGGATGCATTGTTCTATCAAGATAACAATTTAAACATTCTAGGCCAGTAGGGTCAATTCAATTCAATTTATTTTGCTGTGTAAAGACCGTTATTCCTCAATTTCTAAAGTCATGTACATTTGCTCGGTAAAGTTGAGTCTCCGCTTGCCCTTCAGTTTTGCAATGGAAAGCACTTAGAGAAAGAAAGATAATATAGATAACAAATTAAAGCCATCTTGTCATAATGCCCTTATCATTCCTGATAGAATTTGTTGTCTGGGTACTCAATTAATTTGCTGATGATACCTCTGTTCTAAAACACTACAGTTAATTAGTTAAGTCAAAAATTCTTATCATGTTGGATAAAGACGTAATAGTATAATAATATATCATAAGACGTAGTTGTAGAGTACAATATACACGGTATATAAGTTACTTATTGCCTGAGTCGTAGAAATATGTAAACATAATGTGTTATGTAGTTCCCCGTCATATTCTCCAAACGAGTGATTCTGAAGCGCCTTGTGACATAATAATAAGTGCGTCTGGAAATTCAGAGCTGGCTTTCGATTTACAGATTATAGATTTTCACGTTTTTTGAAACGAGAATATTTGCATATCTGCATTGATAAATAAACCCCAGTATTGCTAACCTCTGCTTATTGGGAGGGTGTGGCCAGAGAGGTGTAGCCAGACGCCATAGCTGAAGCGTTTTTGAGTAATTTCAATCTAGAGATATGACGTAAACTTGCAAAGCTCATAAGACATGATAGACAGCTTTCACCTATTATGAAAATTAAATTAACAACAATCGCTTAGGTTCCTCTATTAAGGAAGAAATCAGTAAAGTCGAATTAAACAGGGGTTGCTTGATGTGAAAACCAACACACAAGAGCTTTACAATGGAGTTTTGAGCTTACTCCTTGTTTTCATAATTATTTCCAGCGTTTTACCATACATTTTTGTGTTTACTCTTAAGCATAAGGAGATTTTGCTGCACGTATAATTAGGGGAATGGCTATCACACTTGAATCAATATTCTCTAGCTCTGGATTACCATAGACAGTCAAATGCATTAATTTTGTTACATTTTAAATTGTTTACTTTCATAGAAGTTAATCATCTTCAAGTCTATTCATAAGTATTTCTTTCATTCAATGTTATCTTTTATTGTTATTTAACTAATGTTTTCTTCATATATTGAGTAAATAATTACCAGCTATTTAATTTTTTGCAAAGTTTCTTCGTTTTTCATGAATTCCGTAAAATATTTTCATTACTTTGATTATCATGAACCTGGCAAAATTAGTGCTATTATTTATCTTTATTATTTTGGTATTTAATGTTTTAATCATAGCAAGCTTGTCATGATTGGGATGAAAATATTTTTACTGATAAATTAATAGCTTATTTTTTTATATTAATCATAAACTCCAATGCAGCAAAATAAAACCGAATTATGCGTTTTTAGGCTCTTGCATACAGATTGACTTATCATTTTTGTTCTAATTTTACTGTTTTTTAAGTAAGTGCATGAAACCAGTTAGACATCCTTGTGCTTATTGTACGAAAATACTCTCTCACAGATGTGAATCTAGACCTGTTGTGATTGCTTCTGGTTCTCCTTCGTTCATCGCTTAGGCCACAGCAGAAGAACCTAAACCACCGTTGATGTGTTACTGTGATGTGAGATTTTGGCATGTATTCCAATACTTCGCTACCTTCATCGACAGCAGACACGTCTAACCCAACATCCTCCCTGATTTGGTCCACTGATACACTTTGCCTAGGATCATCTGTATTGAACACTCTTCCTAATTTCTTTAAGGGCTCAAAATCAGGGACATTATCCGTTTCGTCGTACCCGACAGACTCTTCCCATTCCTTTTCGAATTGTTGATTTGCATATCCGCCCGACAAATCCGATACTCTTAGGTCGTCAGTCATCTCAATCGACACAAGAGATTCTGTCTCTGACTTTGTGTCACGATCAATCTTCTCATGATTAGGGTACATTTTCTCCACAATTCCTTTCACATCCAAGCCGACAAATTGATCATCTTTGTCGGCAGGATTTCTCGAACAGTCAATCATGTTAGGGCCCAAGACTGCATGATTTTTTCGGTTGATCATTGTTTCAAAGAAGTGCTCATTTTCATTGTCACTCTCATCGAAAAACCGTTTTGCAAGGGGTGATGAACCAGCCGCTGTGTCATGAATGGCCTCAATTTGATCAGCTTCTGATAGATCCGCACCATGATATCCCAACAGCCTAAAACGTGAAAACATTTAAACAGAACTTCGCTTCATGCCCGCATAGCCTACGAGAAATTGTTAATCCAATTGCCTACTTAATTCTATAATTTCTTTATCAATTAGGTTATTACATCTATGCTCCTATGACATCAATCATTTTGGAGAGAATTCACCATCCTACCTCTAAATACAGGGTCTGTACGGGTTTTGGAAAGTTTTGGAAGGCTATGGCAATTGAAAATGTCATGTCCCTGGACCTGGGAAGTTCTGGACAAGAGAGGATTTTCAACATAGTTATGGAAAAGTTTTGGATTTCTGTTTAGAAAAATTCTAAAAATATCTTAAAATGGGTGTAGCTTAGTGTCGAATTATAAACCGTATGGTGCTATGCTTGTTCATTTTACTAATTACAATACAGAACACTATTGTAAAGAATTAAAGAATAATATTTTCACTATCCACCAATAAAGTATAATGTATATCATCGAACATAACGACTTTCTATTTTTATGGGGTTTCAAAATTCACATGAAATTGAGTTTCATGGTTCTGGAAATTTGGTTATTTGGCTTTTGAAATGTTTTGGAGTTTGTAAGAACCCAGCGGGGAATCCAAGTACGAAATAGCCCCACGAAATTTGCATCAAGAAAACTGAGAGAATACTAGCTACGCTAGAACTTCTTCCAACAGCACAGTTGTGTAATGTTAATATACTTAAGGTGTAATTTTTAAGTATACTGATAAGGTTTTGTAGGTAATCATTAGGAAGGAAAATGGAGAAACTTAAATAACAATGTAGCCTCGTTTTGGGTTTAGGGAGATTGTGCAAGAGGAAGAAGTTGATTAAGGAATGTCGGTCATGGAAATTTGATGATTGAGTTAGAATATATTAATTGAGATTGAGATAGACTATATTAAAAACGAAAGATAATAAACACCGAAGTATGACCCCAAAGAACGAACTAGTTTCGAAAGATAATTAAGGCATTCGATGAATGCTTAAAAGGAGGTCGCGCTTAGCCATAAAATTGGGAAAGAGTTCAATCCCAAAAGATCGCAAAACATTGCAAAAAAGTTAAAGAAACTGCTTTTGCTGTTAGTTGAATGGAGTTAACGATGCAGAAACGCGGAGGAGCGATGACACGAGGGAGTAATAAAACAAAAGCTCTACACACCTTACTGTTTCTGACCTCGAGAATGAGGCAGCAAATTGAATTGCTGTGGGGCCTAAAGCAGACTTTAAATTTACATCTGCGCCATGGTCGATTAGAAGTTTTGTTAGAAGATATCCAGCTGGCACAGCTAGGCCTGATGCCGTGTGCAAGGCACTAGATCCGTTGACAAGCTCGTTTGGGTCAGCTCCTTTCTTCAGTAAGCTAACGACTCGCCTGCAAGGTAAGTTCTCTTCTTAGTTCTTGATACATGTTTAAGCAACGAAGTCTTATCTTAAAACTTCAGTCGCCATTATACAATGGCTTGTATGACATAGTTAGTATGAGGCCATTTAGGCCAAGCCTTTTCAGCTATAATTCAGGGGCATGGAAACGAATTTCAAAATGGAGGGTCCTGGTCACTAATTTTGGATATAAGCTCATGCAACCCCCCCGGTTTCGACGCTCTTGTAACTTACTAAGCGCAACGTTAGCAATGTTAGTAAGCAAGAAGCACCACAGCTAAAAGCTATACCTGTCTCTTGATGTGCTTCTATCTCCGTTGTTTAAGATAATGCAAATGTGGTACCACAAAAGTAAAAGTTTTTGAGCTGAGGAAAAATACTCCCAGTGGCACACGCACCGCTTTTAATAGGCAATTCTTCATTTAAACAGAAAGCCCTTGGGGGCTATTCAATAATTACGTAACACCCAAATTCACCAATTTTGGCTACACAACCACCCCTTGTAACAAATCTAGCACCACCCACCCCCGTTGCCACGCAACATTGCGCGTAATAAGACTCGCCCATCGCTATTTTCGTTATCTGTTCATGTTTCATAGTACCCACTACATTCATGTAGCAAATAATCACCCCCTCTAGTATACTAATGTCAGAGAATGATGTCATAGGGCCATTTATTTGGCACACAAGTTGAAATTTTTGGTACTTTTGCGTAAGTTCCGAGACAAGAAACAGTGTCCGGACAATGCTTTAGAAAAGTGGAATTGAAGAACACTCGCAAAACTTAAAAAGTTTCACTTCATTGCTTGAAGAGCTGTTTGAAACATTCAATACCTCAATAAATCTTGATGTCATGGACGACATTTCTCAAAGAGGGGGAATATGTAGGGTTCATGATGGGAAACCCTGATGCTAAACAGCAAGAGGAGATCAGAGAGGCACCATATAGTGACATTTAATTAAGACATTGACTGATTTAGTTAACTGCCAACCGTCAATCCTAGTTTTCTGATCTGTTTTATGTATCTATCGTTTTCTTGCCAGTTGTTAGTTGTTGTTCGTAGGGATCGTTTACAGTAGTAAAGAGTTCAGTTGTGCTAAATATAAAGTTATGTTCATGTAAAGCATCGATACGTGAACCAAACCTGCAACAAATGGGACAGCCTTGGCCCGTGCAGGAACACAATTCAACCTCGATGTAGTTGCAAGAAAATATATATTTCAAAAAAAAGACATCTGCTACATGACAAAAGAGCCAAGACCCCCACACCCCCTAAGCTTTTGTAACAAAAATGACCACACCCACCCACCCCTCAAGACGTTACGTAGTTCTTGAACAGCCCCTTGTTTTCATAACTTTTTGTGGTCAAATTACAATGTTCATATTATCTTTGATAGGATATAGGAATTTTGCCTGTTTTGCTTTTGGAATCAATTTGTAAACAATACCTGAGATCCTGCTTGAAGATCGCCCGCTGAAGTTGGAAGGCCAAGGAAGGAGCTGGAGAAGGCATCCTGTGCAAGAGAGATATTTTCATCAATGAAAATGGTAAGAGTTCAAAATTTTCAAGTATTATTCCTTAAGTTTAAATAAATTTTATGACATCTGTTATTTGTCAGTCTACTGCTTAAAATTGGAACTTGAAAGAACAACAGAATTTCAAAACAGATAAAGTTCAGGCAGATAGCTTTTACTGGAGAAAAAGTACGAACAAAAATTTTCTTGAATTTGGATTTCTGCTTAGTATGCAGGTTTGATATGGCCTTCAAATTAGGAATATAATTTAGAAATGAGACCAGCTAGAACAGATGGATGTTTGCAGAATAAAGGGATATACGAACTGTTTGGCTGTTTTCAACTGGTCATTTTGCTTTATCGAATCTGAGGACAACCTCTCCGTCCCTCGAATCTAAAAGGACAAATATATTAGATAATAGACATCCTTGAATTAACTATAAAATTCTATTTCTCTTGGCATTTACAGAATTATGGAGGCAGCAGTTTATACTATAGCCCTATGCAAGTTTTGTCCGTTTTCACATAAAATCCAAGTCTGTATTTCTTTAATAGCACTCTCCCTTAATGATATTGGCAGCGCTCCTAGCAAGCTCATCTGCACTCGAAAGAGAACTTCTGCATGTCATTTGTATTAAATTAGAGAGCAAACTATCTTTTAAGCTTGTTGTTGCCTGTAGCAATAATTGCAACACTTACGCAGCTTATCACTGCTGTGGAACTCAGAGTTTTTATATACGCAATCAGACAAACGTAACTAAAAAGTAGAGACCTTGAAACGGCTGCAATACAAGGTCCTCTAACTTGAAGATTCCTGTAGATTATAGTTTGAGGACTGCAACAGTACACATTAAAAATGCACCAAAAAGTGAGTAGATACCCGCTTTGCACAGCTTTCCCAACGTTGACATCTAATGCAGTTGCATGTAGATATTGTATCATCGTCTTTTGTAACTAAATGTCTGCAGCCACCTGGTTTGGAACCAAGTATATAATAAAATCAATATTCGTTTTTATTAGTTTGCATGGAATTCTTTACACATGGGTGCAAATCTTGGTGCTAGTGGTAGTGTTAGTTGTGTTAGAGAGAGAGAGAGAGAGAGAGAGAGAGAGAGAGAGAGAGAAAGAGAGAGGATTGAGTGTGTGTGTATTTGTGTGTATGTGTGTGTCGCAAAGTAGTATAGTTGCTGATTGTGTCTATAAGTCTGTGCTGTAGTGAATCTATGTAGGTGGAAGAAGCGAACAAACAAATAAAATTTGGGATTAGAAGCAACATTTGTTTCCTGCAGATTTGACTTCCTCGCATATCTATGTGCGTTGTATTTGTGGCTTAGTCTTGTCAGATATTTAATTTGAGAAACATCAGCCCTCCACTGTTAATCTGTTTATCTTCAAACCGCGTTATATAGTAATTTCTGCAATCAAAATCATATATTTACCGTCTAGTTTGTTCTCTTTGGTAATTTCTTGTCTCAACGAAGTGCGAGTCTACAAGAAGAAGTGTTCGTATTAGTGATGCATGTATAACACCTTGCACTAGAAACTTTCATTCTCATATGCAAACTGTTTGAGCTGAAGGTGGTTGAAGAACCTACTTGAACTGGGTGAATAAGTTTGATACAATTACCTCTTCCATTCTGTATGGACTGTTTCCCAGGGTTCTTCCTTTCCGTTTTCCTTTTACAGATGTTGCTTTATGCATTCGCCTTTTCTCTTCAAAGTGAAATAGAATAGACTTTTGTGTGTAAATACATACATGTATAAATATAAATACATAAATATAAATAAATAAATATATATATATATATATATACGTTTTTTATACTAAAAAGTTTATAAGAAAATGAGGTTCAAGTGGTCAAAATCTTAAGAAAATCTTAAGATTTGAGTATACAATATTAATAACGATAGTGTAAACCATTTTAGCACCAGTTTATTTCAGTGAAAAGATAAGAAAAATTTAAGAAAATCTCAGGCTCAATTTCGGGAAAAGTTAAGAAAACTAAGACTCAGGCAAAGTTACGTTTTTCTTATAAAGAAACAACGTGTATATATGCATAAAACGGCAAATTAATAACTAAATCTCTATAAGCCTGTTTCGTTAATCCTGTTGTGGTTCACTCATCAGGAGATACTAAAGGAGCACGATTTACGAAACAGGCTTGTAGAGATTTAGTTATTAATTTGCCGTTTTATGCATATCGATAAAGCTCTGCCTTACGGCATTGAATACTCTAAAGGAAGGACTCGTTCAGAAGATTTCCTATATCCATACACACACACACACATACACA
>OLMO02000006.1:19357835-19368412 GCA_900291935.2 Cassiopea xamachana
ATATATATATATATATATATATATATATATATATATATATATATATATATATATAAGGACTGTATCATATTACATTAAATCATATATAAAATGATATCATATTATAGCATTCGATTATACATAATATCATATTTTATGTTAAATCTTACATGAACATGCTTGATGTCGTTGAATTTGACAGACCCAATAGCAATTTGAGATAGATTGCAATTGTCGATGTATGCCAGCTTGCTCTTTAGGTCCTTGATTGTTGTATGCTGGTTGATGTTGACTAGGTATCTGCACGGAAGAGAATTTCCTCTATTAAAGTTGTAGATATAAATTCTTAGAGATTGCTTAACAGTTGGCTTCATAAGTCAAAATGTACATAATGCTGCCGTCCAGTTAGATGTAAAGCCAAGTGTCAGTTTGCAAATGCTGTTGGAAAATTTAATGCCAAAACTGATAGGCTTTTTAGCAGAGAAATTGGAAATAGAGAGAAGAGGCAAGACCTGCTTCTTTGTAAAGATTGAAGTGTAATTCTTCAGGGCCGTTTGCAATGCCTATGTAGCTGCAAGCTCTTCTTGATGTTGAGGATAAAGCTTCAGGAACTCGAACAATAAGACCGATTCTGAGCAATACTGTTATGTGAATGTGTAGTTCATTTTGTCGTGTGAGTACATTACCTGATAAGATTTTTCAAAGTGAAGAACGATATTGCAAAATGAAGGAGAAATTTGCTTTTTAGCTTACTGGGTGATTGTGAATCTGCATCCTGCTTTCTTCATTGTCACTGGAATAACTGTTTTTGAGTGGAAATTAGAGTAATAGAAATTAGAGAGTGAATAAGCTGATGAAAGAGTGAATAGATGAATATAGAAAGAACCACCTAGATAATTATACATTTTAATATCTTGGTATAGCTTCTCTCTTCGATATTCATAGGCTTCATTGAAGATTTAAAAAATTTTTTTGATTTGAAACAGAGCTTAAGATTTAGAAAATGTGCTAGAAAATTAAATTCCTCAGCTAATTACAAAACTCTTGGCAAACAACTTCTTGCAATAATTCTTATGTTTTAAGCCAGATCAAAGACTGAAGATAGCAAATCAGTCGATCTAGCGAGCTTCTGCATTCCTCATAAAAACGCGTATTTAGAAAATGTATGAAAATGAGTAGATTTTCAACAGACATCCAATGCCATCTGCTGAGGAACAGTACTATTTCTTGTGCTTCAAGTATTTTCTCTGTAGTTTACCTTCATTTGCTCTTTCTACGTGCTCCCAAAAAAGTGGTTCTCTCACGCAATGTATGAATTCTCATGGGCATAGATATAAGATATAGATACCTTATATCCAAAGTGGATCTTACCTAACGTCTTTTCATCAAACTCCGTAGAGAATAAAGGTATAGTTGTGAAGGGTTCATGGAGAACATTTCTATGGCCACAAGGACATTCCGCCTGCAACAAGGCACATGTAAAAGAATTTTGAATATAACTGTATATTAAAGGTAAAATCTTAAATAAAAACTTTCATTTTACGATGTATGTGTTAGTACAATTTTACCAGCAATAGATGCCAGAATTGGTCGCACAGCTGACACATCCAGTTGTTTAAAGAAGCAGGTTCTTTATCATTCACGATACTGGGGTATCTGATAGAGCGTATTATACTCTCAGGTGCCAACTAAACGTCCCTCCCCGCTTATTAATTTTTCGATTTTATTCCAACCCCGGACATTATTAGGACCCCCGTTTATTAATTCTAAGGAAATTGATTTTTTTTACAAATTCCTCATTTAATTCCTATCTTTGTTAGTACTGTTTACGTTCCATTTTCATAGCAAAATGGCATGCTTCTATATACGTTTTAGTTTTATGCTCATGAAAACCTGTCGTTGTTCCTTCCGCCCTTGAAAACTCATTTAAAGCTGTTTCTCAAGTTCCGACCCCCTGTTTAGTTGGACCCCCCCGTATGTTTGGCAGTTGAGAATACAGGTTGAGAAATAGTCCTCTTCACTGTAAATGAGCGGTTAAAATCAACGAAAAGAAAGGCCATTAGGATTAGTTGTGGTTCTAGCAGATAAAATATGCTCACCCTCTTCTTCATATGTCCACGAAAGATATGGCTAACTATAGAGTGGTTACTTCGATTTGACAACCTAATGATCAAAGTAAAAAATCACAAGATTAAAGAAAATATAAGATAGAACATTTTCACAGAATTTCCTATGAATAGCAGTATTCCTAGAAGATTGATTTCAGTTCAAAGTTCCAAGAAATAGTCGCAAGGTGTGTTTACATGGCTGCCATTACTTCGTGTACAAATGATACCTGTTTCGAATAAGCGTTGAGGAATGTTCTGCACTTTCTACGTGTCTCCCTCTAGTTCTTTTTTCTTTTCAAGTACATAATCATGGTTATACGGAAGGTTGAAATTACCTGCATTTTCGCAGACATGTGCGTTTAAGCTTTCCATGATGCTTTGCAAGAATAATCTCCTCATGCAGCTTACTGAGCATTCCCTTCAGCTTCTGAAAGCATGTCTGAGAAGGAAGTAAAAAGTATTTTAGTTAGTGCACAGTTAGCCTAAAAACATATTTAACACACAAGCACACGTATTTTGTTGAAAGCAAACGGCACAGCAATAGAAAACTGAAATCTGCCTTATATCCTTAAATAGAAAGTTAATTAACACAGTAATGTGTTTATTCAATACAATTTCGAGGGTATTTTGCAAAAATTGAACTAAAGAAAAAGAAAAATATCACTAACATAATAAATTTTGCTAAACTCTCTGCAACACGTCCAACTTTCTTGAAGTTTTGTAAGCGTTGGGGTGAGGGGGTAGTTTTTCAGCCCCACGCCCCCTAGTCGGTACATCCCTGGATTCAAATCAAAGTAATAATTTAAAATCAATTATCACTAGTTTTCTAACTAAATTCATTAACTGGAGACATAGGCGCTGTTCAAACGCTCTCGACATGTTTTCTGTTGTTCTGACATGTTTGGTCTTATTTAGCAAAAGTTAAAGCCCGTTGTAACTTTTTAGTGCATTAGTCATGATACTTATTACAGTAGTGATGATAAATGCATATTTCAATTTCTGTCATTCTCTGCGGTCTGAGGAGCTGATAGTGGCTACGAAAGATGGCTGGTTGCACCATCTTGCTTGGAATGGGAAAATGAATAGTGAACTTGCCCTCAACGTAAGATGTGTGATTTTCTGCAGATATGTGCGATTTTCTGCAGATATGTGTGATTTTCTGCAGATCTAGAAACAACTGCAGGCAGTTTTTCAATTCTATGTTTATATTTCCATAAGTCGGTAAATTTTTCCGGTGCATTCGGTAAGCTCAAAATTGTCACTGTTCATTGTTACGATTTTTGTGTGTTTGAGCACTCCACTATACGTTGTTTAGTTGGCGCAAGCGCAGCAGTGAGCTCTGAAGGGCTGTTTTATCTACGGATTTAGCAAATCACATGACAAATGACATCATTTAGTTCAAATGTTTAGCGTTGTTTTGTGAAATGTTGATAGCGTGTGAACATGGCATTAGTCATCCACTAGGGGGCATTCTACCTCGTTTGTGTTATGCTCCAGTAAATATTCATTTGCCAGTTTTTGTATTTCATGTAAGCCGTCATTCAGGCTCAGTCTTCTTGTCTTTCTGAAAACTTTCGCCACGTAATCTAGTGTAGCATACGTATCCTTAAAGACAAGATAAAATAATTAATAGAAGAAACTGGTTGATAATTAGTCTTCAAGGAACAATAATATTGACGAGAAGAAAGAACTATCAACGGTGGGAAATGTCTTGAGGGGCGGAAAGTCCAATTTGCCGACAAGGAAGGCTTCCTTCTAACCAAATTTTCCGACAAGGAAGGCTTCCCTGTAACCAAATTTGCCGACAAAGGTCTCCTTTTAACCAAATTTGCCGACAAAATATAGTCGATGTTGCATTACTGATAAAACGCGAGAGAAGTCTTCTTTGTCGGCATATTCGGTTGGAGAGAAGGCACTATGTGGCTTCCTCTGCACTCCTTTTGGCGACGCCCACATCAATAGCAACAGGTGGAACTCTGTATTCATTCGTGTATAGGAGAATAGCCTGCTAGAAAAGATACTTACGATAGGCCATCAATAGTTTGGCTGGTGATTTCCTGTCTTTTCCACCTGTTCCTCCCCCCAATATTTCTACCAAGTCCCCAATCGCTACTGGGCGGGCTTTGAGCGAGCGTGAAGCCATGCTATAAAGTGTGCCTCGAGCAGTCGAAGAATATGATAGATGTTGCAAACATTGCTTCAATTTCTATGTCATGGATCTGAAGATCATCGAAATTTCACTCTAGTTCTATGGCTGTTAATTTGAAACGTCAGTTTTTTGTCTTGAATGCCTTCAGTCAGTTGAACTCATTTCGTCTCATGCTGACTACAAATACTTTTTCACACAACGAAGTAACTGATCGTATGAAATGTAGTGGGAAAGTAACCACTGAAATGAATACCAATCAAACTCCAACTTTCTTACCGATGAATTTATCTCTTGATCTTCATCTTGGACACTGTAAACAACACCTTAAGAAGGAGCATATGAAGTCACATTAAGCAGCTTAAGAAGGAAAACTCTGCCCATGAATTGCAAATTTATATAAACGTTTGAACTTCCTAGGCTAGCTTGTTTAGTTTATGGTAAGATAGGAATATTAATATCCATAAAAGCAAAAGTGAAAGTTGAAGTAAATTTGAGAGCCATGATGAATAAAATTATGAGAAATAACAACCCAGAAATTGTTGGACGTGATTTGTTAAGTTAGAATATCTATTGTTTTCTTCATTGGGATAGTCCCCTTTGTTGTTGCATTGTTTATTGTTTAGCCTTGCTAATAGTTATGGCTGCTGTTGTTGTTAGGTCAGTTATGGGATAGAAACTTAGGAAGACGATCCACAGAAATAACTGCTAAGTTTGTAATTAATTCGCCACTACCAATGAGTCATTGACTGTTGGCTTTTGGTATCCTACCTTTGTTATTCGTAGTGGCATATTCTCAAATTCATGACTAAGTTGCAGATACAGACTGTTGTTTTAAAGTAAATAGTAGCCAATGATAGTCGTGACTACTGTATTGAGGTATCAGAAATATCAAGGACATTGGGGCCAGTCATTTCTGTTTTCATGTCAAATTCTCCAGCCCCTCATTTAAATATGCTCCAAAGTATTATGTGATTCTGATTTACATGCTTGATAATTCTTCTTTCAAGAATTCTATAGTAACTAATTTGATAAATTGAAGGACTTGAAGTGGTTTTGTTGTCACGCATGCTTTCATGAAGTTTATCAAAGAGATTTTAAAACTCTACATGCAGATCTAACCCATATCATTAGAGATTTATTCTTCTTGTGAGAGGTAGGATGCACTGGCTGTTTTTAAATTTCCAGTTGGGTGGTAAAGCTCTCAAAGTGGATCACAAATGTGTTAAGGTGGATCGTAATTTGTGATTCTCATTCAGTTTGTCTCTAACAAATAATCCTCCCTATTATAGATGGCAAAAATTGCCAAGCAATAGCATGTACCTTGGTATTTTTTCTTAAATAAATGAGCTTTGTTGAGTGTTTGCATTATTAATCTACATCCTTTAAGCCTACGAGATTTTCGCTTAAAATCCATAAAGCTAATTGCAAAAGTTATGCGCTGCTGTCAATAGCTGTATTTCACCTGCATGTTTAAACTTTGAGTTAGTCAATGAAAGATTGCAATTGAGGACTTGTTGGGATTTAAGCTCTTTATGGAATTCCTTCTGTACACCAATATGAATTTTGCAACCTCAAAAGATGCCCTCCCATTTACCAGATGCTCAGACCACGAAGAATTGCTTTGAAGAGATTTGAGAGATAAGAGCAGAAATGCTTTACTTCATTAAAGCTTTTGGACTTTTTTCACAAGGTCATCGGCTTTCCTGCTTTTTTCCGCTTTTAGGAGTAGTAGAAGCTGCGGTGTTCCCCAAGGCTCCTGGCTTGGCACACTCCTGTTCCTAATCTTTACTAATGACTTGCCATTATGTCTGAACCAAGGGAAGATTACTATGTATGAGGATGGCATGACTATTCCCTACTTATCAAATACCTCTCCATACTTCAGGAAGATTTAAAGAAAGATCTTGTAAAATTACAAAACTGGCTACAGGGAATTAAGCTATCCTTAAATGTTACAAAAACACAGTCGTTGATAATAAAATCCAGATCTCACATTATAAGGCTCGAAAAACAGACAGATGTCAAGCTATGTTTTGACATAGGAGAACAAAAGATACAGATGGTAAATGATATAAAACTTCTAAGAGTTAAAATTGATCACAAGCTCCAATTGAGTTACTAGGTAGAGCAAGTAAAAGCCAAGCTCTTGGTCTTATAAAGCATGCCAAAAAGTTTTTTCCTTTAAGTGATTTGCGGAAAAGTATATTTCAGCTATTGTTGCTGGATTTGGGGTTGTTGTGGAGAATCCAAACTTAACTCCCTCCATAAGATCCAGAATTCTTTGTTTATCTTGTTTGCACATATTTTTTTTATAAGAAAACCATCTTTTTGCCTGAGCCTCAATTTTCTTAGCTTTAGAAAATTGCAAAACAACATGATAAAAATAATATAATATATATGTAATATAATATAATATAATATAATATAATATAATATAATATAATATAATATAATATAATATAATATAATATAATATAATATGATATAATATAATATAATATAATATAGTATGAAATGATATACACGTTATAAAAAACATGTCTATAAGAGACATGTGGCTGAAATTATGCAAAAGTTACGAAACATCTAAGAAACATCGGCAGGCTTAGCTTCAAAGCTTTTTTACAAGAAAATTATTGATCAAACGAAAAGCAAAATAGAAACGCAAATCCATTAAATGCCTCATGACACCAGAGCATCCCATGTCTTGCATCAAAGTTGCCTAATCTGGGCTGCTTTTGTTATTGGAAGTCTTTAGCAGTTAAGAAACAATTAAGAAGCATTTAAAGGTTGGAATTGACGAAATTTTATGAAATATCCAGGCTGAAGGCAAAAAGTTTGTTTCATATAAAAAGTGCGTTTAATATAAGTTAAAATAATACAATAAAATATAAAATAATATAGACTAGTATGATACAACATGCCCCAATTATTACCTCTCAATGCCTAATTCGTTATACTAAGGACCTAATAGCAACAACTAACAGTGAGCTAAGTTCAATACTTTAAACGTAGCTGAACCTGATGGGCCTATCCAGGAAAGAAGCTAAGAGACTTTCATAGATTGAGCGCTATAGGGCTAGAGCTTGGCCTTGTTTTCATCTGTAATTATGAAGTGAAAACGAGGTAAGATGTTGTTCTAATGAAACAATGATTTATAAGTCCTTACATTTCATAAATTTTCTGTTGCTTGTTTTGACGGTGCCCAGTGAAAAATTGGGCATTTTGAACGTGATGTTATTCTCCTCACTGCACAAATTAGAAGGCATCAGTGCACATTTTTGTTTCACAGTTAAACATATTGGTCATCATTGCACCTTGGATTAATGACTGGATCTATCATTTCGCGAGGTAGAACTTTTAGTGTACTATTAGAACTTAAATCTAACCTCAACAAATTTGATCTTATCTCCCTTTTTACTTAAACTACCCCTCATTTTCTCAGTTTTTCCTTTGTCGAGGCTTTGTTATAGGCCCTATGGCCTTTCCCCGACATTACTTACTAAAAAAAATAGATTAGGCAAAGTTGGCTCAATGTAGACATCTTTGTCAGTTGCCCAATTCGAAATAGTTGCCGAACATGATGACATTGAATGGGTTTGCAGTGTAGCTTGAAAAGATAAAAAGTCAGATTACCTCTAAAGTACTTTCTCAGAGGTTCAATCGACAATAAACAGTTGACAGCTGCAGTCAGTTTGGTGTTGTGATTCTCAATGGAGTAGTTTTGCTGCCCTGCAAATAATCATCTTGGGTATTTAAATGAATAAATTGAAATGTCAATCAGCAATGTTGTATAATTACAGCGCTTGGTTCGAATTAAACAAACTCCTCAAGACGTAAACTTATGGTTAGAGTATACGTTATTTCATCAACTCTTTGATGATCTTTATAAAGAAGTTATCTTTGGATGTAGAAGGGGGTCTTTGAAAATGTGCCTATTCTAATTGGGTGAGATTTTTGCATCCAAACTTGAAGCAAAACTTTCTCATTAGACAGAATCTATCATACATAGTATGTTATGTATCATAGTATGATATGATGTTAGACATAATGGAAACGTAAGTCAATAAATGACTGCAAAATGGCAATTTATTTCTGGAGGAATTTACTGCAATAAGTTCCTTACTACCAACCTTTGTTTCTTGGGCTTTGCAAACCTTGCAATTCAGCTTTTTCAAGAATATTGCCATCAACATCGTCAATTATGTCAAATGTTTTGTTCCTAAAGTTCAAGTAGATGTTGCATATATATATATATATATATATATATATATATATATATATATATATAAAATAGCGTAGCGATGAATTCCGCAATACAGTGCTCAATACCTGGGTGGTAGAGCTGTAGAAAGTACTAATGAGTGGGCAACCACGAAACAGGCTTGTAGGGATGAAATGGTAGTTTAATTTGCCATTTTCCTTTAGTAATTTATATATAAATATTATATATATTATATATATATATATGCAGATAATTCTGGAACGAAAAATCTGAAATATTTGACAGGAAATTGAGGTCTCTATCTTCCCTCGATTTCTGATAGAAACGATCAACAACAGAAGTTAAAGCCTGTCAAAAGACAACTAGTTAAACCCATAGTAGATTTTTGGAAGCAGATATTTTGATGTCCTTGGGAATTGAGAATAGTCCAAGCAGTAAAGGATGGGAAACTTACGCCTTGGAGCTATCTTTTAATTGCTTTTCATGCCATGTTGCACTGGTAGGACTCTACGATTTAGAGAGCATTATGAATTGAATGTTATCCTATATTGATCCTTAGCTTTAAACGGTTCGTGTAAAATGTCATAGATGCTAAGGCGATACTGTCATAAAATAATGCAGTAGCATACAATATGCTGCTACAAATAAGACATCTTTTTGCAACGAGATTTCTTAATGTACCAGCAATAACTGATATTCAAAAGGCTTTGCTATTCAAGTTTTTTCTCAGTTACTTGATGACATCAATTCATCTCTTATAAGTCCGTGTTAGCTACTTCTAACCTTTGGTTTCACAAAGTAACTGCCAGCTTACCTCACAGCCATCGTAATACTCAGAAACAGATGCAAGGTCTTCATCTTCTTGACGAATAACAGCCAACGAGGACCTTGCAGTTCCAAGACAAGATTCTGAAATCAAACAAGAACGTAGTTGGAGCATCTGTTTAGAGAAAAGTATGCCAAAGTAATAGGGTTTTCAAAAAAGTCATTTCTCAAGGAACCCATCTCCTCAAATCGTTGAAAATTGCAAAATTTCCTCGCAGCATAACACAACACATGGTACAGCTGGTAAAACCAATGCTTTCTCTCTGAATAGTAAATGATTTAGAGAGAAGAGCACTGTATTTGGAGAAAGCAGCCATTAGTAGGGGCGTAGAAACCGGGCTCAGGCACACCTCAGACACATTCCCAACTTTTCTTGCATAAAATAGCATGCTTCAACACTTCTTTTACATTTGTTCAGTAGAAGGTACCACAAAAGACAGGGTCTTTCTTAACGTGCAGTTATACATAAAATGTGCAATTTGTTTAGTTCTAATGAAAATACTGTGAATTTCAAAAATTTATATTCAGTAGCCCAAGCGTGTAAGAAAGTAAATAGCAGTAAAACTGGTAGATTTAGGCATGAAATGATAGGAGAAACGAAACCAGAAATGGGATTGAAATGGAAATTTATCTACCCCCTTTTGGCTAAAACAGGGAGTTTAATCCCATCTGCAACCAGAGATTAATTCCTTAACACAGCATCGCTGGATATCATGTGCAGTTCTACATTTTTCTTAAAAGAAAGCCTGATAGAAGACTATTTTCCATCTGTTCATATTTCAAAAGTTGCTAAATTGATGCTGTAGCTAATTAAGCTCAGCAGAACTTCGAGCTTATTCTCAACCTTGGTGACCATACCACTTCACTTTTAAAGTCATTGTGACGCCCTGTTCAGCACTCTTAAGTGCACCCTTACTAATCAATTTTTGAAAATTCTTCCAACCCTCCGCTCTTATTACGACCCACCCGTTCGTTGGCTTTAGCATAGAAATTTTTCGAAACGAGTTTGAAACAGATGTTTTGAACAAATCTTCTTGCCTGTAAGCAATATTTTTGTGCTTTTTACACTCTCATGAATATAGACGCCTGATTTATGAACATAAGTGTTTCATACACACCTCCTCGTTTTACGCGAGCGATCGCCCTCGCAACACCCTCGCAGACCTATTTACAGGGGCAATTAACCGCCCTTGCAAAAGCCTGATATAGCACCAAACAATTATAACTCAATTTGTTACCAAACTCATTGCTTGTATTGTCTTGATCTTTCTGGCGGGGGGGGGGGGGGGGG